>JAFMOC010000066.1:2197500-2555000 GCA_019802505.1 Corydoras sp. C115 | reverse complement strand
AATTAATTAAACCTGTGTCTGTGTCTTTGCACGCCAGGAACTCTTCCAACACCTTTTTTTCACAGATCGGTTTAAAGCTTTTAAAAAAAACACAATCCATAATTTATTTTCATGATTAATCACACATTATAAACGTTTATATATGTTTATGTTTGTATATCCATCCATCCATCCATCCATTTATCTTCCGCTTTATGCTCTATTAGGGTCGTGGGGGGGTTCCCCATGTCCATCCAGGGGAGAACGTCTCGGGCACTGGGCAGATACACCCAGGACAGGGCGCCAATCCATCGCTGGGCACACACTCACTCACACGGACATACTCTTATATGGGGCAATTTGGAGAACTCAATTGACTTGATCCATGTTTCCGGACTGTGGGAGGAAACCGGAGAACCCGGAGGAAACCCACACGGACACGGGGAGAACATGGAGAACATGGAAAATTCGAACCGGGTATCCCTAGTGCTGAGAGGAGAACATGCTTACCACTAAGCCACCATGCCTCTATGTTCATACTTTATACTTGATAGTACTTTATTTATGTTTATTACAGCAGCAAAACGGAAGAATGTGCCTTAAATGATTTGCATGCTGATGTAATCCCATGGAATATCCTTTTATAACGTTTTCTTTGTAAGCATCGTAGCGTTCTGGAATATATGAAAAATAAATGAAGCAAAACTCTGACACTAACAGTGTAAAAGCTTATTTGATGTATTTTGTAAATTGTCCAAAATTGTCTTTCCAGTCGAACTATGCAGCTGAAATCAGACTCGGCTCCGAGGCTTGTCCTAGTGCAGTTATGTATCGAAATGATCATCCAAGACATGCCATGTTTAATCACCGAAAGCCCATCTGAGCTTCTCTTTGACCCAGAGGCTTATTCTAAAAATGGACCAATCATGGATTAGCGTGCCACATTCTCCTCCCATTTTCAGCACATGTTAACACACAGCCACATCATGTACATGTGAATGCACACACAGTGCTCTAGTTTACCCGGACACGTGCCCATGACACTCACGCTTACACAGATGCACATTCGGAGAGGGAGATTAAGACATGTCTGGGCATAACATGAGAGAAATGCTCAGTAAATCAGGTTAAACAATAATAATAATTAAAATTGTACTCTGGAAGACAAGTCTTAGAAGATGCAAATACGTTTTTCTGAATAATAATAATAATAATAATAATATAATCTGTAATAATATAATAATAAATAATAATAAATAGAAAGGGTCATAACATCGTCCCTGAAATGGCAACCAATATTTAATTACAATGGTGAAATGCAATGCCTAATCCCCAACATGAAACACAAAACCACAGAACCCTTTATTGATTGACGCTTTGTGCCGTTTTACATCCATCCATTATCTTCCGCTTTATCCTATATTAGGGTTGTGTGGGGGTGGGGGGGGGGGGGGGGTCCCCCCATGCCCATCCAGGGGAGAATGTTTCGGGCGCTGGGCAGATCTATCCGCCAATCTATCACTGGGCACACACTCACTCACACATACACACTCTATATGGGGCAATTTGGAGAACTCAATTGACCTTGATCCATGTTTTTGGACTGTGGGAGGAAACCGTAGAACCCGGGGGAAACCCACGTGGACACGGGGAGAACATGGAAACTCCACCCAGATGGGGATTCGAACTGGGAATCCCTAGTGCTGAGAGGAGAACATGCTAACCACTAAGCCACCGTGCTGGATGAATTTTCATTCGTTCATTATCTTCTGCTTAATCTTCTCCTAGGGTCATGGGGGGGGGGGGGGGGGGGGGGGGGGGGGGGGTTCCTCATTACCATCCACGGGAGAACGTTTCAGGCGCTGGGCAGATACACCCAGGACAGGGTGTCAATCTATTGTTGGGCACACACTCATTTACACACACACACTATATGGGGCAATTTTGAGCATTCAATCTGTCCTAAATACATGTTTTTTGATGGTGGGAGGAAACTGGAGAACCCGGAGGGAACTCATTTGGACATGGGGAGGACATGAAACCATGTTTTTGGACTGTGAGGAACCTGAAGGGTTCAAACCTGAATCCCCAGTGCTGAGAGGTGAACGTCACAAAGACATTGAGTAGACATCCATCTATCCATCCATCCATTATCTTTCACTTTATCCTCTATTAGGGTCGCGGTGGGTTTCCCCATGCCCATCCAGGGGAGAACGTTTCGGGCGCTGGGCAGATACACCCAGGACAGGGCGCCAATCTATAATTGGGCACACACTCACTCACACAGACACACACTATATGGGACAATTGGAGAATTCCATTGACCTTGATCCATGTTTTTAGACTGTGGGAGGAAACCGGAGAACCCGGAGGAAACCCACGTGGACACGGGGAGAACATGGAAACTCCACCCCACCCATATTGGGATTTGAACTGGGAATCCCTAGCGCTGAGAGGCAAACCTGCTAACCACTAAGCCACCGTGCCGCCCCCTTTTTATTTTTTTTGTAAGAAATTTCCATATACACTGTATACATCAATACTGACTGATACTGTAATTAATGGGGAAATTTATGATTATTCAGCGAACATCTTCATGAAATAATCATTTAATCGCTAAACTTTAGCAGACATGAAAGCAGGGTCCAGTCCCCCCCTCCCTCCCCTCCCAAAATCTACATACAGCTCCTTCCAATGCTTCATATATCAAGCGCCGTTCCAATTAGGACTATAGAATCAACATGCATGCAGGGTATGCCGAGTAATTAAACTGAGAAATTTATGATAAAATGTCCTCACATGCCTTTAGCCCATTATCAATCAGTGACTAATGAGTAGTTTGGTGCCATCTGATGATGGTGGTACACTCTCTGGGGGATGAACTCGCCACTGTTAGATGTCAGCCATAAAAGAAGTGAGTAAGTGCACACTTTGCATAGGGGCCTACAGAGAAGCCATACAGCTCTGAAGTGAGTCTCACAGATTTTGAATGCAACTGTCCTGATCACAAAATACTGACTGAACAAATCACTACAGTAATATTTAAATAAAGTAGTATGCAGTTAGCCCAGCGATAGATTGACGTCCTGTCCTGGGTGTATCTGCCCAGCACCCGAAATGTTCTCCCCTGGATGGGCATGAGGAACCTCCTGCGACCCTAGTAGTGGAATAAGTGGAAGTTGATGACTGAATGAATGATTATACAGGTAGACTTGGCTTTTTTATTTACAAGTTTATGGAATGTGTCTGAGTAAATGTATGAACATCTCTGAGTTCCGGTCAGGCACAAGTATGAGCACCAGTATGAGGACCAGTATGAGGACCAGTATGAGGACCAGTATGAGGACCAGTATGAGGACCAGTATGAGGACCAGTATGAGGACCAGTATGAGCACCAGTATGAGGACCAGTATGAGGACCAGTATGAGGACCAGTATGAGCACCAGTATGAGCACCAGTATGAGCACCAGTATGAGGACCAGTATGAGCACCAGTATGAGGACCAGTATAAGGACCAGTATGAGGACCAGTATGAGCACCAGTATGAGGACCAGTATAAGGACCAGTATGAGGACCAGTATGAGCACCAGTATGAGGACCAGTATGAGGACCAGTATGAGCACCAGTATGAGGACCACAATGAGGACCAGTATGAGCACCAGTATGAGGACCAGTATGAGCACCAGTATGAGGACCAGTATGAGGACCAGTATGAGGACCAGTATGAGCACCAGTATGAGGACCAGTATGAGGGTCTGATTCATATTTGAGTTAAATCTTTTAGTCGAGTCAGCATATTGTTTCTATAAACTCCTATTTATTTGAATGTAAATAATTTTTAAAGTATTTATACATTTATTCATACTAGGGCGACACGGTGGCTTAGTGGTTTAGCATGTTCTCCTTTCAGCGTTAGAGATTCCCGGTGTGAATCCCAATCTGGGTGGAGTTTCTATGTTCTCCCCGTGTCCGCGTGGGTTTCCTCCGGGTTCTCCGGTTTCCTCCCACAGTCCAAAAACATGGATCAAGTCAATTGACTTCTCCAAATTGCCCCATATAGAGTGTGTTTGTGTGAGATAGATTGGCGCCCTGTCCTGGATGTCTGCCCAGTGCCCGAGACGTTCTCCCCTGGATGGACATGGGGAACCCCCCCCCCCAACCCTAATAGAGGATAAAGTAGAAGATAATGGATGGATGGATTTATTCATACTTTCATTAACTATCTTCTACTTAACCCACTGCTAGTGTTGCCAGTGACTATCGCTGGGAACACACACACACACACACACACACACACACACACACACTCTATATGGGGCAATTTAGAACATTCTGTTTTCCTTGAATCCATGTTTTTGAACTGGGGGAGAAAACCAGAGAACCCAGAGAAAACCCATGTGGACACAAGGAGAACATGGAAACTCCACCCAGATTAGGATTCTAACCTAGATCTCCAACGTTGAGAGGAGAACCTGCTAACCACTAAACCACCAAACCACCAATCACCAATTTCTTGCCTATTTTCAGATACAATAATTAGATCGAACAATTCTAGATTAAATAATTAAAAAAAATGAAAATAGTATTAAATTAATAACCTAGGAATATTTTTGGATTATCATGACTTTTTAGGTCATTTAACACAGCACCAAGAGTTCTTAAGGACATAGCGGACTATTAGTCCAAACCGTCATCTGCTTCATCTCATCAGTCCAATCAGAGCCTCTGCTCAGCGGGTCAATAATAGGATTTCCACCTATTAAAGGATCTAAGACAGGTCATATCGCTAAAGTAGATAAGCCAGGTTTAAACTATTTACTCACTTCACGAGTCAGCATATTATCTGCATTCATTTGAAATGCCAGATATGTGGACTGGATAGACAATATGACTTTAGCGGGAACTGAGACAGGCGTGCACGGATATTTATAAATCGCTGGCTTGAGCCGGTCGGGTTGGCAAACAGAGCTCGGAACACGCTTTGTTTGAATATGCATTACATCCTGAAAAGCAAACACATTAATGAATATTCACACTCAATCTATAGCCGGCGGTGCAACATGCATTATTCATATATTTGCTGTCATGCTTGTGGACTGGCAGATCAACATAAATTAATTTCTTTTATACATTTACCCAGCATGGGGGCAATTGTGTGAAGATGTAAAGATTGCAATGGCATATCTTGAGAAGTTTCTTCTAATTATAACGTAACACTGTCCATTAACTGTCCATCTTAATAGTATGACTAGGCTGACTAAAGGTATATGAAGCATGAATAGGGTGACCAGATTATGTCCCGAAATTTCGTTACTTTTCACACGTCCCGCAAACTGAGTGGTTGTCCCGCATTGTTATTGAAAGTCAGACTGCAGTTTTAAAATGCGTGTTTTATAATCTGCCATTGGACGGCTGTGTTGTCTGTTATCGGGGAGAGACGGGCTGTTTTGAATGTCCATTCTGTCCATTCTGTTTAATTGTACGCAGTCAGTTGTGAAAGGTACATTTAAATAATATATAAAAATTATAGGGTGGCACGGTGGCTTAGTGGTTAGCATGTTCTCCTCTCAGCACTAGGGATTCCTGGTTCGAATCTCCATCTGGGTGGAGTTTCCATGTTCTCCCCGTGTCCGCGTGGGTTTCCTCAGAATTCTCCGGTTTCCTCCCACAGTCCAAAAACATGGATCAAGTCAATTGAGTTCTCCAAAATACCCCATATAGAGTGTGTCTGTGTGAGTGAGTGTGTGCCCAGCGATAGATTGGCGTCCTGTCCTGGGTGTATCTGCCCAGCGCCCGAAACGTTCTCCCCTGGATGGGCATGGGGAACCCCCCCCCGCGACCCTAACATAGGATAAAGCGGAAGATAATGAATGAATGAATGAATAAAAGTTATATACACATATACTGTTTGGAGAAATACAGGAACGTCATACCCTTTTTAAAGCACATTAAATATATATATTTTTGTATAGGTTTTTACGTATATATAGGTTTTTATTTGCAGTCTATTATGTGCTTAAGGGGCAGAATAGAGATGTTTCTTTTTTTTGTCTTAAGTTATTTTAGACAACCTTGAAGCATTGGTGTCCCACATTGTCCCACACAAGCATAGACTTTGTCCCACATCTGGTAAATTGGAATCTGGTCACCCTAAGTATGAAGTGTCCTGCATGCAGAGGTAAATGTTGTTTTCTCGACTCTGGTGACGCCATATTAGATATTAAAGAAAATGGCATCAACAAACAAGCAACAGCCAGTTGTTTGCCGAGGTGACCAAGAAGCTATCTGCTAAAAGGTTTCTCCTCAAGATGAAAGACAGCCCAGTTGACAGTTTAAAAGCTTTCTCCTTTCTATAAAACAGTGCTACCCTCTTCCACACAATTGCACCAGCTAGTTAAATTGCATTAGTGATGCACCAGGTCTCCGTGCTGTAGAACAATACAGTTTAAATATTGTGGGAAGAATGTATGTGTTTTGAAAGCTTTCTCCAGGCAGATTATGGTGTTGTGACATTCAGCTGTTCAAAGCAATCACGACTGCAACCATCGGTGTATCAATACTGCACCTCACCTGCTATAATTTAGAGGGCATTTGTAAGCATTGAGTCCTCGGTGACTACCTAACAAACTTAGTATGATCAAATACATATTTCTGACAAACAAACCAGGGCATAAGTGTTCTTTTAAATGGCCAGTGGACTATATAAACAGCACGTTTAAATACTATTCATTATAAAGCGTGGGACATTGGTTCTTTAGCTGACCTCTTATACCTGAGGTCTATGGTAAGGTGTGATCATTGTTCACAACTGCATCCAATATTCTGGCTGTGGCCCAAATTAAAATCAAGCTACAGTATTGGTATATTAAAATAATACGTAATATAATATATGGATGGCACGGTGGCTTAGTGGTTGGCATGTTCTCCTCTCAGCGCTAGGGATTCCCAATGTGAATCCCAATCTGGGTGGAGTTTCCATGTTCTCCCCGGGTCTGCGTGGGTTTTCTCCAGGTTCTCCGGTTTCCTCCCACAGTCCAAATACATGGATCAAGTCAATTGAATTCTCCAAATTGCCCCATATAGAGTGTGTCTGTGTGAGTGAGTGTGTGCCCAGTGATAGATTGGCGGCCTGTCCTGGGTGTATCTGCCCAGCGCCCGAGACGTTCTCCCCTGGATGGGCATGGTGGGGTTCCCCATGCCCGATGGCTTAGTGGTTAGTGGCTTAGCGGTTAACATGTTGGTTGTTTGCCTCTCAGCACTGGGGATCCTGGTTCGGATCCTGGAGTTTCGATTGGGTTTCCTCTTGGTTCTCCTGTTTCCTCTCACAGTCCAAAAACATGGATTTAAGGTAAATTGAATGCTCTAAATTGCCCTATATAGTGTGTGTTTGTGTGTTTGTATCTGTGAGTGTATGTGCCTAGCAATTGATTGCCCCCCTGTCCTGGGTGTATCTGCCCAGCGCCTGAAATGTTCTCCCCTGGAATGAATGACTGAATAAATAAAATATATGATATATAACATAAATAAACGTGGTGACGTGGCTGGATGAAGTATGAGATTTGTTTATCCGTTTTAAAACTTATTTTTATATATTTTTTTATCTATAAAATAGAATTCATTCCTACTTTAATGAGTCTGTGTTTATTCATGTGGATTACAGTTTCTTGTTACATCAGGAAGTCATTCAGGGCTAAATACATTTATCATATCCAATCATAAAGGGGTGATTTGCAGTGAACTTGAGTTTGATTATTTCATCACATGGACAGATAAATACACCAGCAGGCCGGTTAAACACGGTCCCCAGTGGGAATGCACAGCTCCAGTCAATCCTCTTAATATATCTTGTTTGTTGCAGGTGGGAGTGACCAGCATTGTATGCCTGAGGGTGAGGGCCTGTGTGTTTGTTTGAGATCCTCCCTTTTAACCCCCCCAACCCCAAAAGTGCCACTGTGTAGTCTTCCATTTTTCGAGATCCCATACAAAAGTATGTGGAAGGAGTTAATCGGGTAGTTTTATTGGCTAGCACTGAGAATTTCTTTGTATTTGTTCTGGTGGATTGTGCAACATGATATTAAATGTTCAGCTAAATATATAGGCATAACTAAGTATAGGCATATATATACTGTATGTATATATATATATATATATATATATATATATATATATATAATATATATATATATATATATATATTTATATATATATATATATATATATATATATATATATATATATATATATATATATATATATATATATATATATATATAAGGTATATATAGCACTAGGGATTCCCAGTTGAATCAATCTGGGTGGAGTTTCCATGTTCTCCCCGTGTCCACATAGGTTTCCTCCGGTTTCCTTGCCCCATATAGAGTGTGTGTGTGAGTGAGTGAGTGTGTACTCAGCGATAGATTGGCGCCCTGTCCTGGGTGTATCTGCCCAGCACCCGAGACGTTCTCCCCTGGATGAGCATGTGGAACCCCCCACAACCGTAGTAGAGGATAAAGCAGAAGATAATGGATGGATGGATTTATATGATATTTCCACTTACTGATTGCACTTAAACGCTTAAACGGTAAAGCAGAAGATAATGGATGGATGGGATGGATATATATATATATATATATATATATATATATATATATATAATATATATATATATATATATATATATATATATTTCAGATGACTTGACATATTAATCATATAAGTACATTATAGCAAGAAAGTACAGTATATTAGAATTGCAATATTAAAAGCAAAATACAACCATCATATCATAAACCTAATAATTTATTAATAACACTTACAAATTGTGCTTACTGAAGGGTGGATTCATACATAAGAATAAATGTGGATTGTCCAGTTTACTTACGCTTAAGCAAATGATTTTATTACCTTTATTTTACATACAGAAGCATCATTCGGAGACTGTAAACTGAAGACTGTTTTTTTTTTCCAAGTGGTGGAACATGCAGTGCTGTTTATCAGCTGCAAGCTCTTAGCTCGAGATCAAAAGCACAGAACCTCTGGGAAAGAGTGCATGGTAATCAAGAGGGTGATCCTCACCCTCTGCTAGTTCCTTCTGGAGAGAGCTTTCACTCTCTGCTCAAATCATACCCCTGTCCAATAAAAAAATGAAAAGCATGGGTCGCTTTCATGTTTTAACATTTAAGTATATAACCTGCCTTACTATACTGTGCTAAAAGGTTTGGATGTCTTGGGTGTAACCGATAATCATTTAGCCATGATATACCCATCCATCCATTATCTTCTGCTTTATCCTCTATTAGGGTCATGGTGGGGTTCCCCATGCCCATCCATGGGGAGAACATCTCGGGTGCTGGGCAGATACACCCAGGACAGGACACCAATCTATCGCTGGGCACACACTCACTCACACAGACATGCACACTCTATATGGGGCAATTTGGAGAACTCAATTGACCTGATCCATGTTTTTGGACTGTGGGAGGAAACCGGAGAACCCGGAGGAAACCCACGTGGACACGGGGAGAACATGGAAACTCCACCCAGATGGGAATTTGAACCGGGAATCTCTAGTGCTGAGAGGAGAACATGCCAAACCACTAAGCCACCGTGCCGCCCGCCATGATATACCATTTAGTTTATTTTCTTGGTTGTATGAGCTTTATATACAGTACCATTTTTGTAAAGCAGCACCATTTTATTGTTAAATAAATGGATTTTGTGTTTTTCTCACTAAAAACCACCAGAGCGCCAAAAAGAGAATGTGCTTGCGAAGCCCTTTTTGCTTTGAACTTAGCGACCATGCTACGTTAATATATAGGTCAGAGAGCTTTTTATCTTCTGATTTTTTTTTCCCAGGCTTGGCTTGGCACTTTGAATATAATTAAAGCCCGCGGCAAAGGCTGGACTTTTCTTCAGATAGAAGACTGTGGTTGCAGAGAGAAAAACAGTGTCGGAAGATGAGCACACTGATTTTATTTTGTAGCAGACAGAGCCAGCGACCGCTATTACAGCCACCACCTGAAAGCTTGGTTACAGTACTGATTCTGCATTCTGTATTGCCGTGTCTCAGAAAGCATAAATACATAGCTGCCACTAACACGGTGAAGATAGAACAAAATTAAATATGCATATATACCCACATGTACAATATATACCTGCTGTAATGCATTTCTACAGAATCAATCGTGTTGGTTTGTCTGAATAAGCACAGCTCAACACCACTTGAGTTTTTTTTACGGTGGCAATCAGATTACAACTCAGAGTAAAGTTACAAGCTCTGTTGGCAATTTAGAAAACAAGTTTACAGTACGGGCGGCACGGTGGCTTAGTGTTTAGCATGTTTACCTCTCTCCCGGTTCGAATCCCAATCTGGGTGGAGTTTCCATGTTCTCCCCGTGTCCACATGGGTTTCCTCCGGGTTCTCCGGTTTCCTCCCACAGTTCAAAAACATGGATCAAGTCAATTGACATCCAAATTGCCCCATATAGAGTGTGTCTGTGTGAGTGAGAGTGTGTCCAGTGATAGAATGGCACCCTGTCCTGGGTGAATCTGCCCAGCGCCCGAAACATTCTCCCCTGGATGGGCATGGGGAACCCCCCCGCGACCCTAATAGAGGATAAAGCGGAAGATAATGGATGGATGGAAGTATACAGTACCATTTAGACATTTAGGATATACTCATTTTCTTCCATTGTCTAATTTCTCCACTTACCACATGGATTTAGAATAGTAGAATGCATTACAGCTGTACATGTGTAATCGGGTGGTGTATCGTTCAATGTCAGTGACACTGCAGTGACATTGGTGTGTGAGGGGGTTTTAGTGCAGCAGTGCTGCTGGAGTTTTATTTAAACACCTCAGTGACACTGCTGGGATAGGAATAATGCACCAACCAAATAATACCTGCTCTGTGATGGTATTACTGGATGTTAAGGGGACTAACACTGTAGTCCACAAACAGAGAACTACAAAGTCCATTTTTAGGTTAACAGGAACTGATAAAATGAGGAAAAAAGGAGGTGTCTCCAAACTTTTGACTCGTTCAGTATTTTATCCATCCATTATCTTCCTGCGTCGCCAGGCCATGGGCAGATAATTTCAGGACAGGGTGCGTTATTTCACACACACACACACACACACACACACACACACACACACACACACACACACACACACACACAGCCACACTCTATATGGTGCAATTTGGAGAACTCAATTGACCTTGATTCACGTTTTTGGACTGTGGGAGGAAACCGGAGAACCCGGAGGAAACCCACATGGACACGGGGAGAACATGGAAACTCCACCCAGATTGGGATTCGAACCGGGAATCCCTAGTGCTGAGAGAAGAACATGCCAAACCACTAAACCACTGTGCCGCCCCAGTATATAATTATTGTTATTAAAAAATATTAACATCCTTAGCGATGGATTGCTGCCTGTCCTGGGTGTATCTGCCCAGCGCCCAAGACGTTCTCCCCTGGATGGGCATGGGGAACCCCACCGCGACCCTAATAGAGGATAAAGCGGGAGATAATGAATGAATGAATGAATTAACATCCTGCATAGAAGGCAATTTATATTGTGCGCTGTGTATGCCTGATGGACTTAAACTACTTTTGTGCACACATTAAGAGTTGCCTATTTATTGGTCATTAAACCATTAAAAACACATACACACACACACACACACACACACACACACACATACCCACACACACACACACACACACACATACATTGATTTATGCATTGGATTGATTGATTGCATTATACTTGAATGAGGTTATATATTATTGTCTGTACAAAGCCTCATCTTTCAAAAAACACAGTAACATTATCATTTTGATCTCATTTTGATCTCATTTTGTTTTTTTTTTAATTGTAAGAATGCTTAGAACTGACAAAACACTCCACCCTTATTTAAATGAAAGGTAATTAATCTGCTTAGATCCATTCCCGGATTTCATTACATTAGTACATTAGGATATAATCATTACCAGTCAAAGAAAGCACCATATTGTTCAGAGGAGAATAAAATTATGGCACTCAAACACCTTGTAATACAGTCTGATGAATTCAATTACCGGCAAATGTTTTGTAATTGTAACAGCAGCCTGTCACATAAGCTTGTTTAATCTGATTCTAATGATCAAGTTTGATTTAAACTTTGTACATTTTTATGTCGGTCCATACTGTCAGTAGAATAATTGTACTTAGTTTTTTTTTCTTCACAAAAAAAGGGTCAGCGCTGTCTCATTAACCAAACAAGTAACCAAAAACCACAAGCACTAGTCAGTGATATTGAGCACTGTGTCAAATTCATTCATTCATTTATCTTCCTCTTAAAGTGACCTCTTACATACAACCAGAACTATCCATCCATCCATCATCTTCAGCTTTATCCTATATTATGGTTGCGGGGGAGGTGCTGCCTATATATATATATCCATCCCATCCATTATCTTCTGCTTTACCATTTAAGCGTTTAAGTGCAATTAGCAAGTGGAAATATCATATAAATCATCCATCCATTATCTTCTGCTTTATCCTCTATTAGGGTCGTGAGGGGGTTCCCCATACACATCCAGGGGAGAACGTTTTGGGCGCTGGGCAGATACACCCAGGACAGGGTGCCAATCTATCACTGGGCACACACTCACTCACACAGACACACTCTATATGGGGCAATTTGGAGAACTCAATTGACCTTAATCCACGTTTTTGGACTGTGGGAGGAAACCTGAGAACCTAGAGGAAACCCACATGGACACGGGGAGAACATGGAAACTCCACCCAGATGGGGATTCGAATCAGGAATTCCTAGTGCTGAGAGGAGAACATGCTAAACACTAAGCCACTGTGCCGCCCTAATTGTGCAACTACTACAACAAATATGAAATGAAAGAGAGATTAGTCTGGCCCTGTGTACATCCATGGTTTCCAGACTGGTAACATAATTCAGTTTATTTTTTTTAAGTTTTACCAATTATTGGCACAAGCAAATAATTAGCTGTAAACTTGTAATTATAACAACTTTGCAATTATTTAAATTATTTAATCATCATTTAAAGCAGCAAAAATACAAATTAGTAAACATTTAGTACAGCACTGAATGAATCGAGTCTTTAAATATTACTTTAAAAACATTGAAATAAAAATAATAAAAGCAGATTTATTGTTAATTGTTGGCACTGTAAAAAATAAAGAGAATATTATGTTAATAATTATAATTATAATTATGTTATTTAGCCCAGCGATAGATTGGCACCCTGTCCTGGGTGTATCTGCCCAGCGCCCGAGATGTTCTCCCCTGGATGAGCATGGGGAACCCCCCCCCCCCTTCCACCGCGACCCTAATAGAGGATAAAGCTGAAGATAATGAATGAATGAATGAATGAATTATGTTATTTATGTTATTATACAAAACAGTGTGAGAATTTATACCATATTGATATAATGATTTGGGGGATTGATACGTTTGCAAAATCACAAAGTGCAAAGATGGCCAAATTAATTTATACTCTAATTAATAATCAAATTAATAATCGAATAAATATATAATTAGGGGTGGCTTAGTGGTTAGCATGTTCTCCTCTCAGCGCTAGGGATTCCCAGTTCGAATCCCCATCTGGGTGGAGTTTCCATGTTCTCCCCGTGACCGCATGGGTTTCCTCCGGGTTCTCCGGTTTCCTCCCACAGTCCAAAAACATGGATCAAGTCAACTGAATTCTCCAAATTGCCCCATATAGAGTGTGTTTGTGTGAGTGAGTGAGTGTGTGCCCAGCGATAGACTGGCGCCCTGTCCTGGGTGTACCTACCCAGCACCCGAGACGTTCTCCCCTGGATGGGCATAAGGAACCCCCCCCCCGCGACCCTAATATAGGATAAAGTGGAAGATAATGGATGGATATATAATTAATCTATTACTATATTTAAGTTCAGGGATAGATTGGCGTCCTGTCTTGGTTGTATCTGCCCAGCGCCCGAGACGTTCTCCCCAGGATGGCATGGGGAACCCCCCCGCGACCCTAATAGAGGATAAAGCGGGTGATAATGAATGAAAGAATGAATGAATGATATATTTAAGTATATATAATAAAGTAAAGTATATACTATTTGAAATGAAATTGAAATATAATGAATGAAATTGAACTGGTGATAAAATGAAATTAAAGATTTATTTCCTTTACAGGAACAAGCCATGCAAAATAATGAAACTTTGCCGGAACTTCCGCCAGCACCCTGTCCGTGTGTAGGCTGTCACAGATGCACACTTTTGCCTTTTGAACGTCTGCAACAAACAGCCCAGTTTTCTTGCAGGAAGGCGACCCCAGCTGCGCTAAACGCCTTCCCTCAGCCTCGCAAAATTAATGGCAGAAAATCGCGACCTGGAGGCTTTGATCCTCTGCAGGGGGCTGCAAACACTGATTAATATGCAACATTATCAACTGCCTCTGTCTGTCAGCATACTCACACACACTCACACACACTCACACACACACACACACACACACACACACAATATTTCACGCTAGATTTCACAGTTTCATCTGGATGTGATGTGTCCATGTGCCCTCTTATCAAAGCCCCGGATGTCTTTGTGATGTTTCGAATTGTGTTAACGTTTCCTCCCTCTGGTGTAAACCCGATGTTCCTTCTCGAATTCTTGCTTTCCTTATAATTATCCTTTTTTTTTTTTTTTCAGTTTAGCATCTCAGCAGCAACGCACTCTCGTCTAAGCACCGTGCACAAAAAGTAATTATCCGAAGCCTTCAGCAAGAGATCGAGCTAAAGCAGGTAAACCCGAGACATCGGGCAGCATGGCCCGCTTCTGTCTGCCTCCCACGGTAGACGGGTTCATGTCCAAGAGCACAATGGGTGTAAAATGGGGATTAAAGAAATTCTGAGAAATTCACAGAATTCTAAGGAGGATAGTGTATGATAAAAGAAGAAAAAAAAAAGATGGAAAGGAGGCAAAAAAAAAGAGGAATAATAAAGATCTACGAGAATTAGGAGAAAGAGAGCCAGATGCCATTCGGCAGTGCCCATCCCCCACTCACTGTTCACATGCTGCATGTGTGTTGAGACCATGATTGTACCATAAAATAGGGTCTGGCTACACCTTTGTGTGTGTGTGTGTGTGTGTGTGTGTGTGTGTGTGTGTACCAAAGACATCTTCAGGAAAAATATCAGGACCTATTTCTCTGCTGCGAACCCTGCAGACAGGCAGCCAAATACAAACAGAGAATTATCATCTGCTCCCGAAAACATTATACCACTGATTTCAATAAAGACATGTTTTTAAAATGACCACATGCATCTGAATGATTTAGTAATCATGTCCAGCTTATTAAACACATATATGAATCAAACCGCAGCGATGGGTTGGCGCCCTGTCCTGGGTGTGTCTGCCCGGCGCCCGGGACGTTCTCCCCTGGATGGGCATGGGGAACCCCCCCGCGACCCTAATAGAGGATAAAGCGGGAGATAATGAATGAATTAATCAAACTGGCGGCACAGTGGCTTAGTGGTTAGCACGTTCTCCTCTCAGCACTAGGGATTCCCGGTTCGAATCCCAATCTGGGTGGAGTTTCCATGTTCTCCCCGTGTCCGCGTGGGTTTCCTCCGGGTTCTCTGGTTTCCTCCCACAGTCCAAAAGCATGGAACAAGGTCAATTGAGTTCTCCAAATTGCCCCATATAGAGTGTGTTTGTGTGAGTGTGTGAGTGTGTGCCCAGCGATAGATTGGCGGCCTGTCCTGTGTGTATCTGCCCAGCGCTCGAAACGTTCTCCCCTGGATGGGCATGGGGAACCCCCTGCGACCCTAATAGAGGATAAAGCGGAAGATAATGAATGAATGAATGAAAGTCAATTGAATTCTCCAAATTGCCCCATATACAGTGTGTGTGAGTGTGTGCCCAGTGATAGATTGGTGTCCTGTCCTGTCCATGTGGGTTTCTTCTGGGTTCTCCGGTTTCATCCCACAGTTCAAAAACATGGATTAGGTCAATTGAATTCTCCAAAATTGCCCCATGTAGAGTGTGTCTGTATGAGTGAGTGTGTGCCCAGTGATAGATTGGCACCCTGTCCTGGGTGTATCTGCCCAGCTTCCCAAACGTTCTCCCCTGGATGGGCATGGGGAACCCCCCCCCCCATGACCCTAATAGAGGATAAAGCAGAAGATAATGGATAGATGGATATTATTACTTCACTAAACCACTCACTTCCTTTAATAAATAAGAAGCATCAGAATTGGACCAGTGAATGGGGTCGTGATGGTAGAGCTATGAGAATTGTAAGTATGCTGTTTTTCGGTTCTCCAATATGGTAGTCATGTGGAACCACCCAAGATTACATTCTGCTCCATCAAGTCTACCACAAGTCCACAGAGACGAACCAAATGTTGATTTCAGGTCAGCGTAGACTGTAGACCCGAAGCTGGCGATGAGGAGATGTAGTGGAAGACATCCATCCATTATCTTCTGCTTTATCCTCTATTAGGGTCGCAAGGGGGTTCCCCATGCCCATCCAGAGGAGAACGTTTGGAAAGCTGGGCAGATACACCCAGGACAGGGCGCCAATCTATCACTGAGCACACACTCACTCACACAGACACACTCTATATGGGGCAATTTGGAGAACTCAATTGACTTGATCCATGTTTTTGGACTATGGGAGGAAACCGGAGAACCCGGAGGAAACCCACTTGGACACGGGGAGAACATGGAAACTCCACCCAGATTGGGATTTGAACCGAGAATCCCTAGCGCTGAGAGGAGAACATGTTAACCACTAAACCACCGTGCTGCCTAATTGGAAGACATGCAACATCAATTTGTAACTGAGAACGGTAGCCATTAAACCAGATGACAGGAAAAAGTTCAGTCATCCATCCATTATCTTCCGCTTTATCCTCTATTAGGGTCGCGGTGGGGTTCCCCATGCCCATCCAGGGGAGAACATTTCAGGTACTGGGCAGATAAACCCAGGACAGGGCGCCAATCTATCACTGGACACACACTCACTCACACAGACACACTCTATATGGGGCAATTTAGAGAATTCAATTGACTTGATCCATGTTTTTGGACTGTGGGAGGAAACCGGAGAACCCGGAGGAAACCCACGCGGACACGGGGAGAACATGGAAACTCCACCCAGATGGGGATTCGAACCGGGAATCCCTAGTGCTGAGAGGAGAACATGCTAACCACTAAACCACCGTTTGCCTGGCAAAAAGTTCATTCATTCATTCATTATCTTCCCGCTTTATCCTCTATTAGGGTCGCGGTGGGGTTCCCCATGCCCATCCAGGGGAGAATGTCTCGGGCGCTGGGCAGATACACCCAGGACAGGGCGCCAATCCATCACTGGGCACACACTCACTCACACATACACACTCTATATGGGGCAATTTGGAGAACTCAATTGACCTTAATCCATGTTTTTGGACTGTGGGAGGACCCGGAGGAAACCCACGAGGACACGGGGAGAACATGGAAACTCCACCCAGATGGGGATTCGAACCGGGAATCCCTAGTGCTGAGAGGCGAACGTGCTGACCACTAAGCCACCGTGCCGCCCGGCAAAAAGTTGTTTTTATTTATTGGTGGTTTAAGCAGGCAGATGTAAATACTGTTATTTAAAGCTCATTATTCCTCACTGCGCCTGAGATTGTTCCCATATGTTTGATCACTTTTGGAGATATTTTGAAACAAAAATGACAGCATCACTCTGGCGCAGTATGGCAATAACAGTAAGTCACTTACATCAATCACTTAGAACATAATGACTACTCGCAGGTTAATTAAATTGATTAGCTCGTTACAAACCGGCAGTGGGTGGTATAAATCTAGCAAAGAAAACATTTAGTTGTAGATGTAAAAATAAGCAAACTAATAAAAAGAACAGGCGGCACGGTGGCTTAGTGGTTTAGCACGTTCGCCTCTCAGCGCTAGGGATTCCCGGTTCGAATCCCCATCTGCCTGGAGTTTCCATGTTCTCCCCGTGTCCGCGTGGGTTTCCTCCGGGTTCTCCGGTTTCCTCCCACAGTCCAAAAACATGGATCAAGTCAATTGAGATCTCCAAATTGCCCCATATAGAGTGTGTCTGTGTGAGTGAGTGTGTGCCCAGCGATGGATTGGCGCCCTGTCCTGGGTCTATCTGCCCAGCGCCCGAGACGTTCTCCCCTGGATGGGCATGGGGAACCCCACCGCGACCCTAATAGAGGATAAAGCGGGAGATAATAAATGAATGAATAAAAAGAACATGGATAAGATTTAGGAATGCAGCGTTAATAAGAAAAAAATTGCAAAATATGATTTATATTGGCGGCACAGTGGCTTAGTGGTTAGCATGTTCTCCTCTCAGCGCTAGGGATTCCAGTATGAATCCCCATCTGCGTGGAGTTTCCATGTTCTCCCCGTGTCCGTGTGGGTTTCCTCCGGATTCTCCGGTTTCCTGCCACAGTCCAAAAACATGGATCAAGGTCAATAGAATTCTCCAAATTGCCCCATATAGAGTGTGTATGTGTGAGTGAGTGTGTGTCCAGCGATAGATTGGCATCCTGTCCTGGGTGTATCTGCCCAGCTCCCAAAATGTTCTCCCCTGGTTGGGCATGGGGAACCCCCCCACGACCCTAATAGAGGATAAAGCGGAAGATAATGAATGAATGATTTATACAGGGCGGCACGGTGGCTTAGTGGTTAGCACGTTCTCCTCTCAGCGCTAGGGATTGCCTGTTTGAATCCCAATCTAGGTGGAGTTCTCATGTTCTACCCGTGTCTGTCTGGGTTTTCTCCGGGTTCTCCGGTTTCCTCCCACAGTCCAAAAACATGGTCATATGAATTCTCCAAATTGCCCCATATAGAGTGTGTTTCTGTGTGAATGAGTGTGTGCCCAGCGATAGATTGGCGTCCTGTCCTGGGTGTATCTGCCCAGCGCCCGAAACGTTCTCCCCTGGATGGGCATGGGGAACCCCCCCACCCGTGACTCTAGTAAAGGATAAAGCGGAAGATAATGGATGAATGAATGAATTATATGCATCTTAATTCTCTACTAGGGTCACGGGGGGGGGGTTCCCATGCCCATCTTGGAAGAGAAAGTTTTGGGCGCTGGGCAGATACATCCAGGACAGGGGGGCAATCTATCACTGGTCATACTTGATCACACAAATACACACACAAACACACTCTATATGGGGCAATTTAGAGAATTAAATTCACCTTAAACACATGTTTTTGGACTGTGGGAGGAAACCGGAGAACCCGGCGGAAACCTATGCGCACACGGCGAGAAAAACATGGAAACTCCACCCAGATTGGGATTTGAACTGGGAATCCCTAGCGCTGAGAGGAGAACATGCTAAACCACTAAACCACTGTACCGCCCACAATAATGTTACAGGTTTTTTATTTATTTATTTATTTATTTTAAATACTCAAATATTCAGCAGGAATACATGGCACAAAGATTTTCCCGTAGGATTAATTTTATTTGTAAAAGACTTAAACCCTTTGCAATCTTACACCATGAAACATTGTCTTTAAACTCATCATCCTTATTTTTGAACATGCAACATTTAAAATGTTTATTTGAAGAGAAATAACCCTACACTAAACCCTTCACTCTTCATGCAGCGTGGTATTTGGTGAGAAGAAAACATTATTAACATTCAGTGCAATCAGTATTATTAAGATTAAAGTATTATTAAAACCAAAATTTGCGATTTGTTGTTTAATTTTTAGCCGGTCCTGCTGCAGAAATTATGATCTGTTTTAATGTCGGCGAGCTAAATCCCAGCTTTAGCTATCTAGGTCATCCGAAAGAGGGTTAGTGAGTTCATATACTGCAGGGAGGCTGTGTTCAACCCCTGTATGATTGCATGCACATACTCACTGCACACTTGCATAATCCTCAGATATAAGCCGTATTCTGACTTTGTAAAGCTTTTCAGCTGCCTAACAAAAAAAATAACAACAAATTCCAAGAAATACAAAAATTAAAAAATGGCTGTTCATTTGTTTTCAGCATTTGTTCATAAAAACATCTGTAATAAATCTTGGTCCAGCAGCTTTCCAGTTGATAATATTGCTCAGCTTCCAGACTGGTGAGCTTGACCTCTGCCTGTTGGTGCACAATGTCATTCGTCTACCTCGTGTTTTTCACCCTCCCGTTCTGCCTCTTGCTTTTTTCTTTCCTTGGCAGTGGACGTCTACCGTGAATGCCAAGGCCACGGTGATGGATAGATGAAGAGGTCGCACTCAACAAGTGTGAAATACAGAGCAGGTTAACCCATTCCGAGCCACCCATCCATCCATCCATCCATTATCTCCCACTTTATCCTCTATTAGGGTCGCGGTGGGGTTCCCCATGCCCATCCAGGGGAGAACGTCTCAGGCGCTGGGCAGATACACCCAGGACAGGACGCCAATCTATCACACAAACACAGACACACTCTATATGGGACAATTTGGAGAACTCAATAGACTTGATCCATGTTTTTGGACTGTGGGAGGAAACCGAAGAACCCAGAAGCAACCCACGCAGACACGGGGAGAACATAGAAACTCCACCCAGATTGGGATTTGAACTGGGAATCCCTAGCGCTGAGAGGAGAACGTGCTAAACCACTAAGCCACCGTGCCGCCCTCATTCCGAGCCACCGAAAGACTAAATCAGACAGACAGACAAAAGTACAGAAGGACATGATGCATCAAGCACGAGTGTGTACCTGCACAGATGGCGGACTGGCCTCCAGAGGCCCACTGTCATTGCTCTAGCTGGCTGCAAAAGAATAACTGCTTTACGTAAAGCTCCGAGGCGCAGCGGGCATCTGCATGGCTTCGCAGCTGCACTCTGCATGAACAGCAAGTGCTCTCTTAATATGCTACCATATTGTTTTGTCGCTGCCAGCATGTATTCTTTCACTCTAGGTGTTTTGTACGGGGGATAGTCAAATTATTAACCGAAATGTTATCTATAAAATACAATAAGCAGAGAGACGGATTGTTGGCAAAAGAGAATAGCTGTTGTTTTGATCGGTTTGCTAAATTATTACATTGTTTTTGCAAAGATGTACTCCAAAGATGTACTCCAAAGATGTACTCCAAAGATGTACTCCACCACCTTCACGGAACTCTAGTGATGACTGCTGTCTGGTGCTTCGACCTCACTGCGGTGTCAGTCTGTACTTTATTTCCTTCGTCACCGCAAAATGGTGGGATGACCTTTGTACCTCTTTCTTTAATGCTGCTCTTAAGCAATAACTCGACATATCTGATACGCAAGTACTTACTGTTTTATATATATATATATATATACATCCATTATCTTCCGCTTTATCCTCTACTAGGGTCGCGGGGGGGTTCCCCATGCCCAACCAGAGGAGAAGGTCTCGGGTGTTGGGCAGATACACCCAGGACAGGGGGGCAATCTATCTCTGGGCACACACTCACTCACACAGACACACTCTATATGGGGCAATTTGGAGAATTCATTTGACCTTGATCCATGTTTTTGGAATGTGGGAGGAAACCGGAGAACCCAGAGGAAGCCCACGTGGACACGGGGAGAACATGGAAACTCCACCCAGATGGGGATTCAAATCCCTAGCGCTGAGAGGAGAACATGCTAACCACAAGCCACCGTGCCACCTATATATATATATATATATATATATATATATATACATTTGTGTGTGTGCATTCACACACACACACACACACACACACACACACACACTATATATATCCATCCATTATCTCCCGCTTTATCCTCTATTAGGGTCGCGGTGGGGTTCCCCCATGCCCATCCAGGGGAGAACGTCTCGGGCGCTGGGCAGATAGACACCCAGGACAGGGCAGCCAATCTATCACTGGGCACACACTCACTCACACAGACACACTCTATATGGGGCAATTTGGAGAATTCATTTGACTTGATCCATGTTTTTGGACTGTGGGAGGAAACCGGAGAACCCAGGAGGAAGCCCACGTCACACGGGGAGAAACATGGAAACACCCAGATGGGGAGAAATCCCTAGCGCTGGAGGAAAAAAAACTAACCACAAGCCACCGATGGGGAATATATATATTATATATATATATATATATATATATATATATATATATATATATATAATATATATATATATATATATATATATATATATGAACCGGGAATTCACACACACACACACACACACACACAGTGCTGAGCTTTATCCTCTAGGGTCGAATGGGGTTTCCCTAACCACGTAAACCACCAGTCCATCGCTGTGGGCACACACTCACTCACCAGACACACTCTATATGGGGCAATTTGGAGAAATTCAATTGACTTGATCCATGTTTTTTTGGACTGTGGGATATATGGGAACTCCATAATCGATAATATAGAGGAGAATGTGCTAACCACGAAGCCACCGTGCCGCCCGCTATATATATATATACTGTATATATATGTAGGGGTTTAGATAAGGGCATTTAGATAAAGGCAATCTAGAGCAGTCAGTTTGCTTGAATCCATGTTTTTGGACTGTGAGAGGTACTCTGAGAACCTGGAGAAACCCAATGCAGATATGTGGAGAACATGTAAAACTCCACAGAGAACAGAATTTCAATCTGGAAGGTAGGTCTCTACCTTCAGTGATCAAATCAGCAGATAGGCAGATGTACCAATCACTATGTATGACATGACTGTGTATAGTAATATGTATACAGTGTGTAATTATAAACACATTAAGCGGGGCACGGTGGCTTAGTGGTTTAGCATGTTCTCCTCTCAGCGCTGGGGATCCAGATTCAAATCCCAATCTGGGTGGAGTTTCCATGTTCTCCCGTGTCTGCATGGGTTTCCTCTCACAGCCAAAAACATGGATTTAAGGTAAATTGAATGCTCTAAATTGCCCCATATAGTGTGTGTTTTTGTGTGTGTCTATGTGAGTACGTTCTCCTCAAAACGTTCTCCCCTGGAAGGGCCTGGAGAAACGCCCCCACGACCCTAATAGAGGATAAGCGGAAGATAATGGATGAATGAATGTTTACTATAATCCGAAAGAGCCTGGGATTATCATACTTACATCTCACAAAATCATTTGTACCATTTGCCTCGTTAAGTCTACTAATCGAGTGTTATGTTTATATAAATCCCAGACTTTGATTTCATCCCTCCGTGATTCTGACACATTTTTTCTCTACGTCACCGTTTACATTGCGTTTCCTCGAACACACTGACTCTGTAGGGCAAAAGCCACATGACATCATTTACAGTCCAAATCAAATTAGAGATTATAAACCAGAGTGACAGAGAAATGCGGAGAAAATTATGAATAACTAATGAATTCAATCCTCACATGAGCCACCTGATCACATACTGCTGCAATTAGAAATGCCATCAATCAAAGCGAGCAAACCCCTCCCACAAACATAAATCATCAGTGGCCCAAGTGGCATGTCATGAGGGTAAAAATATGTTGACATGTCTGACCCGTAACACATTTAGGGTTTAAGCCGGAATTAATTTAAAAACAAAACTTTGTTAAAGTTGGCAGGTGCGAGCTTTGGCTTTAAAAAATCAGGGCTGAATAGATCTTGTGCTTTATACATATAGTATATAAAACAAATAATGAATATATAAACAAAATGATCATTTATTATTAATAAATAATAGATTTTGGCGGCACGGTGGCTTAGTGGTTTAGCACGTTCGCCTCTCAGCACTAGGGATTCCCGGTTCGAATCGCCATCTGGGTGGAGTTTTCATGTTCTCCCCGTGTCTGCGTGGGTTTCCTCTGGGTTCTCCGGTTTCCTCCCACAGTTCAAAAACATGGATCAAGTCAAATGAGTTCTCCAAATTGCCCCATATAGAGTGTTTGTGTGAGTGAGTGTGTGTCCAGGGATGGATTGGCACCTTGTCCTGGGTGTATCTGCCCAGCGCCCGAGACGTTCTCCCCTGGATGGGCATGGGGAACCCCACCGCGACCCTAATAGAGGGTAAAGCAGGAGATAATGAATGAATAATATATATTCATCCATCCATCCATTATCTTCTGCATTATCCTATATTAGGGTCGCGGGGGGGTTCCCCATGCCCATCCAGGGGAGAACCTTTCAGGTGCTGGGCAGATACACCCAGGACAGGGTGCCAATCTATCACTATGCACACACTCACTCACAACACACACACACACACAGACTCTATATGGGGCAATTTGAAGAACTCAACCCATGTTTTTGGACTGTGGGAGGAAACCGGAGAACCCGGAGGAGACACACACGGACACGGGGAGGACATGGAGACTCCACTCAGATTGGGATTTGAGCTGAGATTTTCAGCCTTAAGGGGAGAGTCTCAACCACTACCCCATCGTGCCACCCTGTTTTTTAAAAAATATGGGTCTTTGAACAGCAAACAGATGTATGGACATTAGGTGGTATTGGGTGTGTATATATCATGATTATACAACGGTTACAAAGTAGGCTAGGCCAATCAGATTTCAGGACCAGTTTCCATGAGAGATTTTAAAAGTGAGGAACACTTACTCACAATGTTGTAGGTCCGCTGTTGGACTGGCGGTCCTGCAGGACCCCCTTAATAGACGTTTTCCAGTTAGTAATAAATAATAATAATAATAATAACAGAATAATAATAATAATACACTGTTGATGCTGCCCAGCCACTCAAGGAGGATGAGTTCCTCCACTGAGTCTTAGTCCTCACAAGGTTTCTTCCTTAAAATAACAACATAACAGGGAGTTTTTTTCTTGCCACTGTCGCTTCAGTTTGCTCTTTGGGGGTTTAAAGGCTTTTCATTCTGTAAAGCTGCTTTGTGACAATGTACTGTTGTAAACAGCGTTTATATAATATAATACATTACTTGAACTTGAATGTTCATTACTGATCAGTTTCAACTAAATCTTTTGCTGTTATGCAAAAAGGTTTTATTTGATTATAACAGGTCCTAGAGATTTGCAAGCAATTATTATGTGTCAGCTCTGTTTTAGCTCTATTGTCAAATTAATAGAGGATTAATAAAACTCTGCTCCAAAATGTAACTGGGCACTGGATCCATTTGCTTCCTGCCCAAAGTCTGCAGCCACAAAGCCTCCGAGAGGGTTTGGAAAGGCTTAAGTATGCTATCATGGCGTCTCTTGTGCGGACTCTTTTATTCACCATCGTCAGGTTAATGAGCCTACCAGCCCACTTGATGTTGAGAGGCTCGCCACAAAGCTGTGTCTCATTAGAGCCTGCCTGGCACCACGCGCCCAGACAAAAGCGCATTCACTCGAGCCTCTAAATGCCTTCATGCTCCTCAATGCTGCCAGCCATGGCATTCCCCCGTCCTGGAACGTGGCCAGCTCTACCACCGCTGTCACCAGCTCAAACACTGCCCTCTATTCTGCACCATCAGACGCATGGCAAACATGGCACGGTGCCAGGGTATCCAGGGCCTCAGTCACGCATCCGCACGTGCCTCGGCTTTTCTGCCAGACTCACCATTGTCCTTCTTTAGGATTCAAACGGAATGAGAAAAGAAGTTCTGAAATGCTTAACCTTTACGAAGCAGGAATTCGGAGATAGTGGCGAGTTTGCGCCGCATTAGACAAAAGGCTGAATTATACCCGTCGACTGGATTCCAGGTGTGCGTTATCAGCTCGTAAGCAGGAGGGATGTTTTATTGATTCTCTGAATGGAATTATGAATACAACCTTAGGTTTAAGAACTGTTGGGCTTCATGTCTTCTGGGCTGTT
Organism: Corydoras sp. C115; assembly: GCA_019802505.1. Lineage (NCBI taxonomy): Eukaryota > Metazoa > Chordata > Actinopteri > Siluriformes > Callichthyidae > Corydoras > Corydoras sp. C115. The sequence continues at coordinate 2,529,267 of JAFMOC010000066.1, read as the reverse complement.
TATAGGCTTGTTCTGAGTTAATAGCTTTGACTCAGCCTAACTCGATTTTATTTATTAAGAACTTCAGAAACAACAACGGCCGCAGCAAAGTGCTGTACAGCGTTGAACATAAACCATGAATTATAAAAAAACAAGAACGCATTATAAGCAATAAAACATTCAATCAGATAAAACCATGAAAATCAATAAAACCAACGTAAAATCATGATGTATTAAAAGCCAGAGAGGAAAAATGGGTTTTAAGACTTGATTTAGAAGAGGCTTGTTTAATATAGAGTGGTAGATTGTTCCAAAGCTTAGGAGCTGCAATCAAAAAGGCTCGGTCCCCTCTGACCTTGAGCTTGGACCTTGGTACCTCTGGGAGCAGATGATCAGCTGACCTGAGGCATGCAGGGCATGGGGCATGCAGGACATGGGGCATGCAGGGCATGGGGCATGCAGGGAATGGGGCATGCAGATGGACGAGCTCAGAGAGGTAAGGTGGGGCGAGTCCATTTAAAGATTTAAAAACAAATAAATATATCAGTGGAGGGAAGCCAGTATGGAAGGAGTTATGTGCTCCCACGTAAATGATCCTGTTAGAAGTCGGGCAGCAACAGGTTCGAATCCCAATCTGGGTGGAGTTTCCATGTTCTCCCCGTGTCCACATGGGTTTCCGCCAGGTCCTCCGGTTTCCTCCCACAGTCCAAAAAAACATGTATTTAAGCTAAATTGCTCCATATCATGTGTATTTGTGTTTGTCCGTGTGAGTGAGTGTGTGCCCGGCGATAGCTTGGTGATAGATCTGCCCAGCACCCAAAACGTTCTCCCCTGTATGGACATGGGAACCCCATTAAGTGGAAGATAATAAATGAATGGAATGGAATGGTTAAGGAACCAGCCTTGCGACCTGAAGGTCCCCGGTTTGATTCCTGTTCCCATCAACTGCTATGGCTGAAGTGCCCCAACTGCAATTACTCCTGGGTCCCATATACAGAGCTGCCCACCACTTCAGTTACAGATGCCCCCCTCACCAGTGTGTGTACATATGTGTGTTTCACTGCACGGATGGGTTACATGTGGAGGATTAATTCCTCTGTGTAGGACAAAAGTTGATGACTTTTCATGATATGCTCGTGATTTTGGAACAGTTTGGTGCCATGGCCCGGGGGTCTCCATACCTTTTTCTATGTAGGACTGGACACTCTGTTTAATTACAGCCCTGTTTAATTCCCTAGTATTCCAGATCGGAAATAAATGATGGCCCGGTGCCGACTATCCACTTTCATTTGGTTCGCATGGCTATGGAATTACCTCATTGGAGTCTGACTGCCAAACACAACCACAAATCACCTCTGACGGTCCGATGTCAAGCACTGAATATCACAGATCAGCTAAACCACTAAGATTAACACATTGTTGTCCAGCTCATGAATGCTATAGCAATTTGCAGCTTGACAGTTTGGCCCTTGTAGTCAGTGGAATAAGCATGTCAGTTTCATTATTCAAACCCGTCCTAATACCGAGATGTACTTTAGAGCAGCCGTTGGTTTCTTTATGTGGAATGACAGTGTGCTGAAAGTGAAATTAAATTATTGAATATTCAGTAAGGTATTAAAAATGTCTTTTTTCTCCTTTGGTCTGTACTGCTTTCTAAAGGGAGAAACTCATCTCTCACAGTAGAGCAATACTGGGCAACGGAGGTATACTGCACATGGAGATCCTCCAGCTGAGATTTTCTTGGGAATAATATATCATGTTGTCATTAATGGGATTTTGTGAATAAGCCTAACTGAACATATCGTCCAGCCGGTCAACTCTGCAAAATACTGTTACATAGGAAAATAATGTTTAAAACGAATTTCCCAGTCAAATACCAAAGACAACTGAAAATACAGAATCTAAGATTACCCAGTAGGCCCCTTAGAACAAAAAAAAAAAAAAAAAAAAAAAAAAAAAAAAAAAAAAAAAAAAAAATATATATATAAAAAAAAAATATATATATATATATATATATATATACACTGTATATATATATATATATATATATATATATATATATATATATATATATATATATATAATTAAGGTGGCACGGTGGTTTAGTGGTTAGCATGTTCTCCTCTCAGCGTTAGGGATTCCTGGTTCGAATCCCCATCTGGGTGGAGTTTCCATGTTCTCCCGTGTCCGTGTGGACTCCCACAGTCCAAAAACATGGATCCAGGTCAATTGAATTCTCCAAATTGCCCCATACAGAGTGTGTTTGTGTGAGTGAGTGTGTGCCCAGTGATAGATTGGCACCCAGTCCTGGGTCTTACTGCCCAGCGTCTGAAACCTTCTCCCCTGCATGGGCATGGGGAACCCCCCCCCCGACCCTAATATAGGATAAAGCGGAAGATAATGGATGGATGGATATATAATTAATAGGTGTAATTAAATAAAAAGCTCATTGGCTAAAACCAAAAATACCAAACCCATGCAGATTAACTTATTATGTTCATTCATTTACTATCTTATGCTCAATCCTCTATTAGGGTCATGGGGGGCAGGGGGGTTCCCATGTCCATCCAGAGGAGGATGTTTCGGGTTCTGGGCAGATACACCCAGGACAGGGTGCTAATCTGTTGTAGACTCACTTACACTGACACAGAGGGGAACATATTTATAGGTATATATTATTGTTCTCTTGCTATTTTGTTCTCAATTGTTTTCATAATAAGATTGGGAAATAAAGTAGGTAGTCGCCCTTCAACAGTCATATTTTAAAAAGACTGCAACATTGGAAAGAAACCAAATCACCCAAATGGTACTGTTACAGAAACTGTCACGCCAAATGGGTTTAGAGTTCTTCAGGAAAGTTTCGGAGCTAATACAGTCCTCTGCCGCATCAGAAAATGCTGTTCTAAACTCAGTTAAGCAAAGAGGAAGCCACACAGTCGCACTCTCTAGATTTGTTATTGGAAATACCAAATGTCATGCTCTCTGTGTTTAAAATAAAAAGAACAATAAAAATTGTTTTCAGTGCTCTGTGCAGTGCTGTAATTTAGGATCTTTGATAGACCTACGCTGTCCACAAGACAGAGTCTTTTTATTACAATCTTACAAATCAATGACCTTATTATGCACATGCAACAAAATGTGTGTTTTTAACCCCAGGCAAAGGTGACGGAAACCAAACAAGACTGAACACAAGTTCCTATTAAGTAATAACAAACTTATTTTTAATGGGGTTGGTTCTCCATGCCCATCCAGGGGAGAACGTTTGGGGGCTGGGAAGATACTGTACACCAAGGAGAGGCTGGACACACTAACACACACACACACACACACACACACACACACACACACACACACACACACACACACACACACACACACACACACACACTATATAGGGCAATTTGAAGCATTTCATCTACACTGAATCCTTGTTTCCAATGTTTCCTTCATGTGGGAGGAAACTGGAGAACCCGGAGGAAACCCTCGCGGACATTGAGAGAACATGGAAACTCCACCCAGATCTATCTATCTATCTATTTATCTATCTATCTATCTATCTATCTATCTATCTATCTATCTATCTATCTATCTATCTATCTATCTATCTATCTATCTATTTATCAAAACTGAGTAAAACCTAAATATTCGTTAGGTCAATGCTAAATTAAAGAATTCATTAATTCATCCATTCATTATCTTTCGTTTAATCCTCTACTAGTGCAACCCGATTAGAGGATTAAGCAGAAGAGAATAAAATAATAAAAATATTGCCCCTAGGCATGAACATGTGTATTAGTGTGTTTTTATCTCTGCCCTGTGATGGACTGGTGACCTGTCCAGGGTGTTTTCTCACCCCGTGCTCTATGACCAACGGACTGGGCCACAGCAATCTCATTCTCCAAATCAGAATGCTACAAATTTGATTGTTAAACCTCGTGGATGAAAACTGTCAGCCTCTTTATGACACTTTTTGCTCCTGGCTGAGTCATCTGTGCTGCAATGAACAGTGCACCTGGAGTTCCTCTCTTTAAGCCAGCTCTTATCACATTTGGCATTTCACAACACTGCACACTAACAATTTTTCGGAACACTGTGTACATGAGAATCCTTGTCCGTTTTGGTTTGTTTGGGAGATGGTAAGGCATGGCTTCTATTTGACCTTTCTGTTTACGTCATGGTAAATTAAACTCCCGAAAGAATGTATTTAAGCTCACTGTGGACATAGGATCACCATCATGCTGGAATTTAGACCTGGTCTTCTCTGACGCCAAATCAAAGAATTCTACAAAATGTCTTTATTTTATATAATTATAAGAAATTACAAAAAATTATATTAATTATTTTATATAATTATATGTATATATGTTATATAAATTATGTATTATTTTAATGGCACGTGATACCGTTAAAATAATATTTTACTGAAAATCACAAAGTTTGGGAGTTTGGGTTCCAGAGTAAGTGCCAACTTACTTGATGAGGGCATTTAACCATCATCCGCAGCCTACGTGAAATATTTACAGATGGCTGCAAACGAATGGGCGGTGAATGAAAATAAAAGCAGGGTAGCAGTGCAGGTCCAAATTGGAGGAAAAATCATGAAAAGTCAAAATTGCCCTCAACAGCAGGCCGCGTTTACATTGACAAAAAGCCAATATCTTTCCAGGCATGGGGTCAGGAGTGTTAAAGATTTCTCTGCGTTAGTAGAGCGCTCTCCCCCTCCTTCGCACTATTTATAGCATGCAGGCTGAGCAGCTGAGCTGACTGCAGTGATGTCACAGGCGCTGATGGAATGCTTTGTTCCATGGTGTGTGCGAATGCCACCTGGGTCTGAGTGAAAGCCTGCAATCTGTGTGCATGCACGTGTGTGTGAGAGTGTGTGTGTGAGTGTGTGTGTGTGTGTGTGTGTGTGTGTGTGTGGCAAGATGGCAAACTCTTCTGCTTTAGTTCAGTTACATCATCTTGCCAAAACGCTTGCGATGACAAACTGTCAGACTGCAGCTACTTACTTAATTTCAAAAGCATTATTTTTATCATCGATTCCGTCACTTCTACAGACTTTTACAGCCAAAAACAGCGTGATTTTGTCGTTATTCTTTTGACCTTATTTATATTTTGGGATTTGTACAGTCAGAAAGCGTTAATAACTGATGTTATGTAGGTGATGTTCAGTTAACAACTAGACAACAACAAATTGTTAATCAAATTCGCCTGCAAATAACCAGAATTAACCATCAAGAACTTCTAGTTCTTTTGGCATCAGGTGGACATATATGGTTAACCTGATACTATAGCTAACACCCCACACTATGCAGATGTTATATTTCTGTGTCATGTTCTACTAAAACCTCATTTCAGTCGGCTCTGACCTTTCCGTGTTTGGAACAAGTTCTCCCTAGGTATGCCCCTGTTCCAAGACGTATTAAGCTGAAGTATTAACACAATATTCTACTCCTATATATTTTTAGTAAGCATTTGGGCACTTGCAGTGTCCCGAAAAGAGCACGGTTGCCAAGCAACAATGATTGTTGCCATGGAGATTCATGTGTTGGCAGCTGCTGCAATCAACATTATCTCAAGTCACATATTCTCATTCCAACAGTCAGGCGATTGCCGACGAGTGGGACAGTGCGGCTTCAGGATTGCAATAATCACAAAACATGTGCTGGCCCATTACTCACTGCATTAATAGCATTAAATGATGCGGTGATGTCCAAATGTAAAAATTCAAAAAGCTGCCATAATTTAATTGATTTGATTATGACTTCTGATTGTATGATGAGAAATGAGGTAAAATCAAAGCTAAACCTAATTTAATAGAGCTGAAATTGCATGCTTACAACAATAAAATTATACAGAACTATAAAAAGTCATCTATAACGATATTATAATCAATATTATTGTATTATGTTATGATTATTATGTTATTATTATAAAGTAATTGCACTGAAAATCACTTATTAGTTATATATGTAGTGGTTATAATAGGTGTAGGAACACTGTAGTCTATTTGACATGGATGTCTTGTATGTATGATGGATGGATGTATAGTGTTCGCGTGGGTTTTCTCCTGGTTCTCTGGTTTCCTCCCACTGTCCAAAAAACATGGATTTAAGGTCAGATGAACGTTCTATATTGCCCCATATAGTGTGTGTTTGTCTGTTTGAGTGAGTGTGCCCCGCAATAGATTGGTGCTCTGTCCAAAACGGAACATTTCCAGGATGAAAGTAGAAGAAAATTAGTAGAAGATTAAGTGGAATATAATGAATAAATGAATGATGTACTTTCATTTTCCAATAGCAATATTTCACTTAATAACACTGCAGAGACATAACAGATGTGTAAAAATATCACATCTCGTTCACATATCTCATTATCCTTTTGTTGACGCTGCAAAAACGAAAGGAAAAATAATTATGTAGTCAAATGAACTTGACCATTTAGCGTTACTAAGGTTGTGAATGCTAAACGATCTTTTTCCCTTAATGAAAGCAGTATTAATAAAAGCGACGAAAGAATTGTAGGTAAGCAGATCTGCAAAGCTGACGTGCACGGAGTAATAGTTCTTTGAAGCGCCACTTTATCTGTCCCATCGCAGCAAACATCGCACAGATATGTGCAGATAAAGTGCACCAGACAAACAGTACAGGCGTAGTTGACCTCCATTTACAATCCCATGGCAATGTGGTTATGTTCCTGCTGTCTGCTCTTTCCAATTCTGTTTCAACTGCAGTCTGCAGAGGAAAATAACGCTGAATATTTGCAGCAATGTTGTCTATGACTGAGAGCGAGCTGAAGGTTAGCATGACAGAGATATCTGCAAGCACACCTTAGTTACGTTGGAATTAGATGGAATTATCTCAATTATCTCAATATATCAATTATGGCAGTAGGCTTATGTCATTTTGTTAATTATTACCAGTGTGGTACATTGCCTCTAGGCCAGCGTGCCTATTATGCCTATTATGCCTATAAGAAACATATTGAGCCTTGGTTGGTGTCTTAGTGGTTGGCATGTTCTCCTCTCAGCGCTGGGGATTTCAGGTTCAAATCCCAATTTGGGTGGAGTTCCCATGTTCTCCCATGTCCACGTGGGTTTCCTCCGGATTCTCTGGTTTCTTCCGCAGTAAAAACATGAAAAACATGGATCCAAGGTATGTGTGTGTGTGTGTGTGTCTGTGTGAGTGCGTGTGTCCCGTGATAGATTGGCACCCTGTCCTGGGTGTAACGTTCTTCCTTGGAAAAGCATGGGGACCCCCCCCCCCCCCCCCCCCCCCCCCCCCCCCGTCATGATTCTAGTAGAGAATAAAGCTAAAGATAATGAATGAATGAATGAATGAATAAAACATTTTCTGTTGCAAATTACTATTGCTATTAAAAGGTTTCATTTTTTTATTATTATTTATTGACATAATGCCCTAAACCTAAAGACTTACAGTTATTCATTCATTCATTCATTCATTCATTATCTCCCGCTTTATCCTCTATTAGGGTCGCGGTGGGGTTCCCCATGTCCATCCAGGGGAGAACGTTTCGGGCTCTGGGCAGATAGACCCAGGACAGGGCGTCAATCCATCACTGGGCACACACTCACTCTCACAGACACACTCTATATGGGGCAATTTGGAGAATTCCATTGACTTGATCCATGTTTTTGGACTGTGGGAGGAAACCGGAGAACCCGGAGGAAACCCACGCGGACACAGGGAGAACATGGAAACTCCACCCAGATGGGGATTCGAACCGGGAATCCCTAGTGCTGAGAGGAGAACGTGCTGACCACTAAGCCACCGTGCCGCCACTTACAGTTATTTGATTTAATAATGTAAATTACTTTTACAAATTGTACATTTGTATTACAACATTCATTAAGGTGCACATTTTAAACCAGTAACATTGTTCAGATAGGATGCAAGATACAGGTATTTCCAAAGTTCCCGGAAATGGCCAAAACAACAGCCGTTTTTTGTTGGATTGTAAAGTGAATACTATTCCCAACAACAATCTGTCAGGAACCAGAAGTTTTTTTCCTTATAAATCTGTTTTCAAGAGAAGATGGATTTGGATTTGGATTTCTTAATAGGAATATAACATCACACCGTGTGAATTTGTGTGCGTATTGTAATATGCATATTTAGTTGTTTGTGCAATAACATTATACCAACATAAAGAAAAGCCCATATATATATATATATATATATATATTGAGAAAAAATCTATATGCTGATTTCTTTTGAAATATGGACAAGGTGCTATAAAAGAGATTTCTATGCCTGGATGGCAAAAGATTTATTGTGGTCCATTAATAAATGATAATGGCAACAATTGAAAGTGACCAGTAAGCCAGCCCATAAACCCACTCAAACCGGTGAATAAAAACAATGTGAGGAATTAGTGAATCGTGAAAGAGGTAAAAGTCAGCGGTGTTGGTACCGCCATCACTGGACACTGCTGTGTCTCTGTGCTGGTAATGGCCTCATAAATTACATTTTCTTTCTGTTGTCATTAATTACCAGACGAATGATGGAGCAGAGCAGGGAGTCTGGGAGATTAAAAAAAGCCTGTAATGATCTTCTCCTTTAGTGTGTAGTGCTGACATTTACTGGCACAGTGTGAGAAGGGTTGCTGAACCAGGTGCCACGACATGCACATTTGACCCCTGGAGATGTAGCAGGAAAGAAAGCAAGCTTCGGTCCTCTCTAACTGAAGACAAGTGGGATGACAATGCAAAAGGTTACGTATGCACGCCCTGCATCTACAACAATGGCTTATGCATATGAATGGCACGTGCACATTGTGGGTTTATGAGGAGTGAAATAAATCAATTGGCTTTACAGTTTGACCCATTACAAATTCACCCCGTTCGCAGTTTGTGTTGATAAAAAATAATTTTCAAAATTCATGGAACAATAAGCGTAAAGTAAATCAGACTGAGCTGTATACCGATATCCCCAGATGACCTGGCAATCCTAAACCGAGTCTTGGAAACCCCCAGCATCCACCAAACCTGCTCTTATTCATGAGGCTCTGCCATGAGGAGGTGCAGCATCTCCTGTGCTCATTACCAAGCAAATTAGGTCACCATGGGTGGGAGGGGGGAGACTCTCTGCCATTCTTTCACATGCATGTGCATAATCTCTATCAGCCAGAGCTGCTGCAAGCAAAAGAAATAAAGCAAAGCTCACCACAGTAAAATAAAAAAAGGAACAAGAGCATGAACCCTGCACAACACAGGGAATCAGTTACATAAAAATACCGACCTTTTTTTAGCATGAAGCCTTTATTATAAACCGGGACATTGGTGGCGTGGAGGGCTCTTCCTGTAGAGTAATGTGTTTTCCTCTTCTAAATATTGCATGTTGCATATTGCATAATGCATATTGCTCTTAGAACCAGAAGACAGATATCCAAAGTCTCTGTTCAAGTCTGACTAGCAATGCCAAATGTGATTATTTATCCCAAATGTGATTATTTACAGCTTTAAAAATACTAAAATAAAAATAGTTTTGAAAAGTCACTCTGTTTTTCCATCTGAATATTTATTGTAATGCAAGCATACTTATAGCACAGTGCTATATTTGGATTAGTTGCAGATTGATATGATGACCTGTTGTGGTTAGTTCCGTGCTCTTATGTGTATTTAGTACAAGTGGCTTCACCATTTTAAAAATTAAGATCTTCCATCAACTTGCCAATAAATACACTAATGCAAATCCCTTTATATTTTAATATTTTTACTATTACTGATGACAAATATCTAAACCAATCATGTTTACTGTATGCAATGGGGTCAAAAGACTGTATACTTAAAAAACTGTACATTACAAAACTACATAGATGGTGACAAAAAGTGTGGAGAGCGAAACAATCCTTAAAAAGAAACAAAATAAATATGGTAAATATGCTGGATACCATTGAAACAATGCTAATGACATTGCTCATTTGTTTTTATATTATTAATGTTAAGTATATACTGTAATAATAATAATAATAATAATAATAATAATAATAATAATAATAATAATAATAATAATAATATTATTATTGTTGTTGTTGTTATTATTATTATTATTATTATTATTATTATTATTATTATTACTACTACTATTATTATTCTTATTTTTCTTCTTCTTCTTCTTCTTCTTCTTATTATTATTATTATTATTAATAATAATAATAATATATTTTTATGAAAATGTTTTACAGTAAATATAGTATAAATGTAGTAAATACAGTAAGTATATAAACAATAAGTAAATTAAAAACTAAAGGTATTTTAAAGAGTTTTTTAGCTTATACAGCAATAATGAACTACTTACATAAACCTTTACTACTTTTAGTTCAGTTTAATCTTACATTTTAATATTCACATAGTAACGCAGTAAGACAACTAATTATATTTTTTATTAATATATTTAATTAATTAATAACAATTATGTATTACTGGATCACCTAATAGATCTCCTCCACTACTGGACCCTTTAATATTGACACTTACACACACATAAACATACACCAGTCTACTTCAGTACTGCACATTATATTTTATTCATTCATTATTCATTCTTAATTGTTATATTGCTTCACTGCCCTCCAACTTTGATAGGCTTAATTGCTTTTATTCTTTGCTCTATTTTTATTATTATCTGTAATAGTTGCTGTGTTTTGCTACTGGCTGCTAAATGTCCTCCGGGATAAATAAACTATTCTATTCGTATCTATTCTATTTGTAAATTGAGGTTTGGAAAAGAAGTTTTAGTAGTTTATAGTGATTAAACATTAGAAATTTAAATTCGTGGGCAACAATCTAAAGTCGTTCTGTTTGTTATAATTTGTATACCAATTAATTGACCAGTTCCCCTCCTGCAGGCCATCAGGAATATTAAACCGGGTTAAGCAGAACATCATTGAGAGCTAAACCTGCCAGGGCTGGAGCTTTCCTATTGGCTGCAGTGCACTGGGTTTGCGATTATGCTTGATGTGACCTACTTTTGCCTTTCTGTGTTTTTTTTTTTTTTTTTTTTTTTTTTTTTTTTTTGGGGGGGGGGGGGGGGGTTTGGTAATTGATTGAAACGCAGCTGTAGGCTACTGTAAAGCGCAACCAATGTGTGTGGTGTGCAATTTTAAAATATGCGATAGAAGTTGCCTTGGACCATCACACTGAATTAGACTATATTTGGCTTTAATGATAGAGAGTGTTATATATATATATATATATATATATATATATATATATATATATATATATATATATATATATATATATATATATATATATATATATATATATAAATTGCACGCAAGTCTTTCACAAAAATGAAAAAATGATTTTAAATTATTGAGACAATCGTGTGTCTCTAAACAGAATGGGGATTATGACGGTGCATTTCGTTAAAACTCTACATTATGAACATAAATAAGTCGGTGATATCAAAAAAAGGTCCAGCAGCTTGTGTTCGTCTGTCCACTTCTTGCAGATAAACCAGAGAAATGATAAAATGATAAAAAGGCTGGAGCAATGACACGAACGTAAATGTCACGTTTTATTCAAAAATAAACAGATCACGAACAGAATCAGACATTTTGAAGCATTTAAAAGCAGGGGTCGTGTTTCTGGATTTAAAAGTTTAATTTATTACTATATTTATTTCGTAATAATGCATAAATTATATATTTGTCATGAAATAATCAAAGATATAGACACAGGTATATATACACATATACATATATGCTTGGGTATATTTATATACAACATAGAAAAAATATTTGTAAAAGTGTCTGTGGAATACACAATATCACACACACACACACACACACACACACACACACATTTATTTATACGTATATATATTTATACGTATATTTATACGTATATATACTCTCTCTCTCTCTCTCTCTCTCTCTCTCTCTCTCTCTCTCTCTCTCTCTCTCTCTATATATATATATATATATATATATATATATATATATATATATATATATATATACATCAACACAAACAATCAAGTTCTAGAAATAAATTAAAAGTACGTTTCATTGGCAACACACACACACACACACACACACACACACACACACACTCACACAGATGCCCCGAACTACAGCCTCGTCGCTGTTTTTACCACGTGCTCTCTGCCGGCTCTGCGCCGCACCTCTGCTCTGCCTGATTGATGCTAAATTGTTTATCTATTTGGAAGTTCAGCTCAATAGACGTCAGTCGCCTTTCTGACCTCGCGCACCTCACACCTCGCGCGCCTCCTGGGCCTGGGGGTCCTGCGCGCACTGACCCCCCCCCAGCTCTCATCATTCACTGCAGCTTGCATTGTTTCTGCAGCAACAATGGATGCTTTTCCCAGGGAGAAAGTGTGCGGATCCCCCCCCAAAACAAAATCCCCCTTTAAACTCGCGACCCTGGCTTTTTTCTTTCTCCTCCGCAGTGCTGACGACGCCGAAATGTTCCCAACCAGCCTGACTGATAATCGATGCCGTGTTGCGGTAATTCGTAGCCGTCCATTTCTTGATCGAAGAAATGATCTTTTAAATTCGTAATATTTGTTTTGGGTCACTACACACACGACAGCATCTGTGTGCATCCAGGAGAAGCCCTCAGCTGCTCGAGGCTGCAGAGAACAAGCGGCATGCGAACAAAAGAGCGCAGCATCAAGGCCTCCACCAACAACCCGACAATGCATTTTTGCCTTGACCTTTATGACTCTCTGCTCCATGAGCTCATTTGAGCTGTCGAAGAGAACGAATGTTCAGTAAATCATCCTCACCTCAACCACAGACGATGCTTTGGACGAAGAATTTGGAGGAAGACACCTAAACGATTGCTATTCGACTTATGCCATCATTAGCAGAATACAGGACGATTGGCACATTGTCATTATCTCCGTATTACGTCTTTTAATGACACTGAAATATTCTCGGATGCTGAGGATCGGCATTCCAACGCAAGCCATAGCCAGGTGTCAGTCGCATGTGTGAAAGAAAACAGGGTCGGGCATCCCATGCACCCCATGCATCCCATCATCGTGTGCAGTTGCTCACAAAACATCCTGTGTTTTTTATTTATTTATTTGTTTATTTATTTTATTTTATTGATATATAATGATATGGGGGGGGGTGAACCAGGACTACATGATGAGGCAGGGGGGATAACATGCCGATTAAGCACAGTGATGCATAGTGTGCAGATGAAAATCGTGTATATAATCTGTAATCTCTAATATATAGACTAAATAATATTTATTTGATTTATTTAATAGTCCTCGATTTGACAAACGATGCAGGGACGTGTTATTGCAGTCAGAACAACATGTGGGACGATGCAAGAGAGGATGCTTTACCCCAGTAGCCTACATCTAGACTGCAGTTTTATAGTTGGTACACAACATGGCTGTGTGTGTGCGTGTGTGTGCGTGTGTGTGTGTGTGTGTGTGTGTGTGTGTGTGTGTGTGTGTGAGTGTGTGCGTTTGCCGATCGAGTATAGAAGGAAGAGGGAGAGAGATTTAACTCATTATAATGCACAGAACGACCTGCCCTCTTTTGGGGGGAGGACGGGAGGGGTGGGAGGGGGGGGGGGCAGCCGTGCTTTGCAGAGGCTTTCCAGCCCCCCTCATTCACTTTAACAGAGGGCAAGCCGCACAACGGACGCTTCCTGCCATCCATTCTCTCTCACCCCGCGCTGGAAGCCCCGACCGAGATTTAAATTCACCCCCGATTTGTGGAAAACCGCCGCGGATACCTTCCACGTCTCAGACGACCTCATCTTTTCTCCTGCACGGTCGCCGACCCGCTCAGACAATGCGTAAGTACGCAGACGCATCCCAGCAGTGCGCGTTATTAATATGCCTTTATAACGGATCGCTAAATAGCTTTATTGTTTTTTTGTTTTTTTTTTACCTTGGTGGGGTGTTTACATCATTCGGGCATCAATCTCAGCATCAGCTGCAGCCTCGTCTGGCGCCCTGTGCACTTGCTATTGTTTTGCCCGCGCGACCAACGCCGGGGCAAAAGCGGCAAAACGAACAATCTAGAACACGCATTCGACCCAAATCGGAGTTTTCTTTAGTGGGACGTCCAGAGGGCCGAACCTGCGATCGGTTCGGTGGTGTACGGGGCGATTTAGCGATGCTCCATCACAGCCTAATGGGAGACAATAGATCGGACCGTGTGCTGGGCGATGTGGAGGAAAATTGCGTCGTTCGTCCGCTAGAGCGCAAAACGCAGCATCTTACGCATTAAAACAATAGATGTCCGAATTGCAACGATGCACTCGCCTATTTTCACTTCGATTCGGTGATTATTAAAGGCTTTCTCGTTTATAAACGACCAACTGTGATTAACTCCCAACGCCAATCAACAGTCCAGACGCCGTCATTGGGATGTACGTGTAGATCTTCACATTTTTAACAATCCGAAACGATCTTCAAGTTTGCATTTCGAGCCCATATGAAGATACGGATGTCTAAACTGATGATGCGATTGGCTGCGAGGTTCTGTGAAGGTATGGCGCTGGTGGTGTTATTAATGATCGTGGTTCTGATGCATCCACGCAGCATCGGATTGAAGCAGAGCTCTCTAATATTATTAGAAGTAATGTGAAACTTTAATGGAGAGGTGGACCAGGCCTTGGATGTTGCTTACGATTAGTTGCAGAAAAGAGCACGTTTACGATATGCTGTGTAGTAATGCTATACGATATTTATAATTACACACACACACACACACACACACACACACACATATATATATATATATATATATAGCTACACGTGAAATGTTAACGATCACAATATTTTTTTAATTAAAAAAAATACCAAGCTAGTAGCTATATAGTATATTAGGCAATTTATAGATGATTCCTGCGTTTATTTTTGAGGGAATCGTGTGTGTGTATGTCGTAGCCTATACGAATAAACCACATTGATTTGCATATTATGCGACAGCTGGAGAGGTCACAGCATCATTCCGAAAATCGAATCCCTTTTAACCTTGCAACTCTTCTGCAACTGTCCATGTGGCTTAAACGAAAGGTGACGGGGGTGAACACGGCGTTACAGTAGTAACAGGAGGTCTAGAAGCAGGAATGAAAATAAATAGGACGATTCTGTCAATGCAATGCGCCTTCACTTTAGATTTCAAGGGCACGGGGAGACGGTCTGTGACGTCACTGCCAGCGGTAGCGCCAGTTGGTGCTGTAGCCCGTTTAGTTTTAGGACGATTATGATCGCGATTATAATCGTAAATCAGCTGACGGGGAGCATCAAATGAGGGCAGGACGGAGGGCGAGGAGATGCTTTTAAGGACTGCACACACCCTGAGACTAAAGGTGTCGCCACACCTCAGTGCGTCTGCAACGTCTGAACCATCCTGGTGGCTTTGCAGCAAACGAAACGCTTGACCTTAGCTATATGACACATGCAGGGTCGCCACATTTAACCTCAATTTTACGTCGATTGCTGGATTTGCTCGTTTCGTTTCATTCTACATTAGCGTTGTTAATCAAGACTGCCATGTGATGATGCATCTTCTTTGTATTTTCGCTTCATAGGTGCGTATATGCCATGATGTCAACTGCTTTTGGACAAAATACACTTCCACCTTAAGGCTGACAGGTAGTAAACCCATCCCCCCAAAAAAAAGACAAACAAGAAACAATAAAGGATGCTGGACCGCTTCAATGTGATGATTACATATTGAGTATTAAATGGTTATTTTTACGACTACTATTATTTTTTTTTATCATTACCCCTGCTCCTCATGACCGCACTGGATGCTGGCAGGATGCCGACAGTACATCCAGAAATCAAGCTCCAACATATTAAAGGAAAAGGACTCTGGATGTGAAAGCGTCCTGACATTGTTCCGTTGGTGCGGTTTATGAGGGTGACCTGCTCGAGGGCAGATATCTGGGTATGTGGTAAGATTTTCGACTCTTGCTCTCCGTGTTCACAGCGGACCTTGATTTAATGTCTTACAATTAAGGCACGCGGTGAATGCCAAGAGCGGAGCCCTTCTCCTTCAGCAGCGAAAGCTTTCGATTGTACCTCTGCATTCGTTATGTGGCACCATTTAAAAAATAAAGACAAATGGGAATATTAGGTTTGGATGTTTTATTTGTTGATGTATTTGTTTTTGAACGTTTAGAGGCATTGGAAGCTCGATTTAGATGGATTATATGGACGCTGCGTTATTTCTGTTGAAACGTTGCTGATGCTGAGGCGCTGTCCACTACATGGTGCTGAATTGACTTCCAGCCGGCGCCAGCAGGCCCACTGACCTACTATAAGAGAAGAAAACAATAATAATGAATTTACCTGAAAGCTTTAAACACCATTACGATCAGACTTTCTCTGCAGCTTCGTGTAAAGCCTATTAATACGTGTGAAAGGTCAGTTAGCACCTTAAAAGCTATTGTGATCAGTTGGAGAACTGGCTGCTCATGTGTCACTGCACTGACAGGTTTTCTTTATAATTATGTTCCCCAACAGTTTAACGTTGTCAGAAACTGACAGCGTTCGGGATCAGTTTATTACAAAATAAATATACGATTTCGTGTTAGTGAGAAAAAGACAGAGCAACATTCAATTGTTATGACGTTTTTTTTTACTTTAAATCAACAAATTATTCAATTTCCCATCTTTGATTTAATATTGGGTAAAATGTTTACAGCTCACCATATGTACATACACACCCATACATACACACCCCCCCCCCCACACACACAAAACATTCTTAAATGTAGCAATTTATAATAATTCATGAAACTAAAAATAGTGAATGCATAAAATAGTTCAAATTAAATAATGCAAATAGAATCATACAGGGTTTATATCATGGCACTAAAAAAAGGCCATAAAATCATCAATATATAAAGGTAAATTCTATTCTTAAAAAAAGAGGCATTTGAGAATTAACATTATCAAAAAGGCGATATTTGTAAAATTTATATTAACAGGAATCATTTTCTAATGTTTTTAGTTGACAAAATACAATCAAATGAATAATTCCCTGGAACACACATTAATAAGGTTTTAGACAATGTTTAGCACTATGTCTTATCATGTTTTAATCACTTTAGAAAAAAGGATACCATTTTGTCAATGTAAATCTTGCCAAATTTCATTTAAAACAAAACTTTTGCCTGTTGCCATTGTCTTTTATTATCATATGATCTATTGAAATATGGGAATGAAGGCATGTTATTGTTAAAATAACTATACACAATCATTAATATGGTATACACTCACACTCACACCTTCTTTCTGTAGATGCACTTTGTCATTCTGCATTTACAGTTTGTAGTCGATCTGTTCCACTGCATGCTATGCTATTTCTATTTATCTGTTCTTTAATGGTTAGGGCCAACACAGGACCAGGACCATGCAGGTATTATTTGGGGAGGTGAAAGATGATGTTTTGTACTGAAGGTTTTGTAGTGTGTGATATGCTGGTAAAAGTGGATCAGATCCCCACCACAGCAGTGCTGCTGGAACTATTAAACACCCCACTAACACTAACAAATCCACCAAATCTAGCATCTTGCAGTAAACTGGAGAAAACAAAGAAAGGCCAACTTACACAAACTGTGCAGCAACTAGTGAGCTACTGTCATAAAGTCAAGCAGCACTGCAGGGCCTGATCCAATGGTGTAAGCTTTATGAAGATAATCACGGCACCACAGCATTCTAAGAATCAGTAAAGTAAAATAAAACAGAGGAACAGGTGGACTACAATATGTAACTGATTTCATAAAATAAAAACATTAATAAAAAGTGCATCTCTATGTACAATGTACAATTAGCATAGAAATAAATGAGTGTATCCAATAAATTGGATATAGTGGATGCCTTTATATGTAGCCTAAATTTTCCATGGGCACTGATGTACCACCACACCATGAAAAATGGTAGCTTTTTCTGATTACATTTTAGATGTTGGATGGACCCTTCCAGCTTTGACATGGAGATCTTTATGCGGTTTCTCTGTATAGATTTATTGCAAGGTGTTTACCTGTGGGTTACATACATTTACATACATATATTTACATTTGGTAATTTAGCAGGCGCTTTCATTCAAAATGACTTACAAGTATCCCAACATGATGGTTCAGGTCAGAACACAGGGTCGGCCACATCACCCCTGGAGCAATGAGGGTTAGGGGTCTTGCTTGAAGGCCCACATTATTAACTTCAGTGGATCTGGGATTTGAATCCAAAACCTTCAGATTGATAGCCCAACAACCTACCACTGAGCTATTATACCAGATTACACATCCATTACACAGTTTCAGGTTACATTTGATAATGCAGCAATTATCTGTATTAAGTGACAATGTGTCCTAGAGAATCTTCGCAGTGGCATAATAGAATCTTATGCAATGCCCTACATCTAACTTGAAGGTCATTCACATTCCGCAGCAATTTTAAGCCTTGCCACACATGAAGTTCAGTTCCCTCGATGAGTTTTTATCCACCGCTCTGTAAATTACATGTTAGAATATTCACTTTTTCTATCGCTTACCTACTGAAAATGCTTTTCATTTTGACAAATATCCCACAAAGTTCATTATGCCTGATCATTATGCCTGATGAAAGTTTTTATTTTGCTTCTGTACCATCTCTTTTTGCAGGCATGAGATTACAACTCGCTGAAGTTTACAGTAGTTATCAGTTATCGGGTTTGAGAATGTCCGAGGAAACAGCAAATAACAGATTATTATATTTTTGCCAATTCACAACATAGAATTTCTAACTAAAATTTTATTTCCATTTAGTAAAAAATGGTATAATCATAAAGAATATGTTTCCTATCCCAGCTAAAATAGTGTTATTTAATTTGTGAGTTACTTCCAGTGTGAAAAAGTGTCCCCTAATGTGTGTTCTAGTGATAAGTCTTATCACTATGATTTTTATGAACACATTGGAGTGCAGCGTGAGCTCAAAGCAAATCTAATTTGGGTTTTCAATAATAGGGACAAATTGCAAATTGTGGGAGAAATTGTGAATTTTCAGAGGAAATACACATACACAAGGAGAACGTGCAATCTAAATTATTAAATAAAATTTTTATATATATACATAGACACACACACACACACACACACACACACACACACACACACACACACACACACACACACACACATATATATATATATATATATATATATATATATATATATATATATATATATATATATATATATATATATATATGCACACACACACACACACACACACACACACACCCCAATAAGGGATTTAATTTTAAGGCTTCATAATATTAAATTTTCTATGTATATATATTTATGTTTACATTTGCATATTTAGTCTAAAGTACATGGCTAATTATATGGGAAAGAAAACCCTAAGCCCTAAGAATTTTTAAGAAAAATGGTGCTAGAATTCTCAATACAATTTATACACCTGAAGAAAGCATTTGAAAGATAAATAAGATTTACAGACAATAATATACAATGTAAATCTATATAATACTCAATCTCTAAGTCACCAACATTTCCAGTCGTCCAAGTGTTCAAGCCCAAAGAATAAAAACATTATTATGAATACAGAGATTTTGTCCTATTTTTATATTAATTCAGCAAAATCTTGTATTGTCAAAGCAGCACCCTGCATTTATAATGAAAAATAAAGAATTATGTTGATTAGATCCACCTGACACAAAAACTATGTAATAAAGTAAAAATTATTATGTATGTATAATATTTTGATGTGCTTAGATATTACTATTTTACAGTTACATCGATGCAAAATATGTAAATTTGCTGAGGCATTACAGTAAATTAACCAAGTTAGCATCAGCACCCAAACCTTGCTCATAACAAGCCAAAGGCATGGAGAGAACAGCACAGAGAGTCACTGAAACACTTTCAAATAAACCATACCAATTAATTGATATGAAGTGGCCACTTTGAAATGATGAAATTGCTACAGGCTAAAAAATCCCATGGTCCAATTGTGTTGCTAAGCAACTGATGTTTGTTAAAGTCCCAAAGAGTGCAAAGGGGAAGTCATTGATTTAGCATGTATTATGTATTCCAAACTTTAACACTGACGTACAGCAGGACTGCGAAAGCACAAAGCATTGTGTGAGTGATGCAATTCTGCTGCCATCCACTATACTGCATTACTGCTTACTCTGCACTAAAACCGAATTTACAGCATGCTGACCTTCACTTACACCTGGGACGATAAATCACAAAGAAAAAAAAAAGATTTGCTGTAAAAAGACTGTTGATATGATGTAGTCTGCGGTGCCGCTGTCCCTAAATGTCGCTGTACAATCATCCAATAGACAATAAGTTGCTGGATTTGTTGATTTGAATAAATTAATTGCAATTGTACGTTTTTGGAACACTGCGTTAGCACACATGTGCCCCTATATACATAAAAATATAGAGATGGAGCTCATGTGAATTATAAATATATGCCATGTATATACAGTATTTTGATATACTATGTGAAGAGAAGCTTTATCCATCCATCCATCTTCTGCTTTATATTCTCCATGCCCATCCAGTGGAGAACGTTTCCAGCACTGGGCAGATACACCAAGGACAGGGCCCCAAGCTATCACTGGCACACACTCACTCACACAAACACACACACATACACACTCTATATGAGGAAATTTGGAGAACTCAACTGACCTTGAGCCATGTTTTTGGACTGGATGGAAACCAGAGAACCCGGAGGAAACCCACGCGGAAAGAATGGAAACTCCACCCAGATTGGGATTCGAACCGGGAATCCCTAGCACTAAGAGGAGAACATGCCAACCATTAAGCCACCCGAGAAGCTTTATATTAAATAATATAATAATAATGCTGCAAAATATACACATTGTAACTCTGGCAACATTATAATTTGGCTTCTTAGACTTCTTATGTTTAAAAATCTAAATCATATATATATTCATTCATTGTCTTCCGCTTTATCCTCTATTAGGGTCGCGGGAGCTTCCCCATGCCCATCCAGGGGAGAACGTTTCGGGCGCTGGGCAGATAGACCCAGGACAGGGCGCCAATCTATCGCTGGGCACATATGTATATATATTTATTGCCAGTTAGTCAGTTTTTAAACACCTTTATACCACGGCATTGGATATAATTTAATTCCCCCTCTCATGGGTAAAGTGCTAGATTGGGAGTCAGCTGATTTTTATCCGATCCCACAATCTAAAAGTTGTCGACATTCAGGCATATATTTAGCTCCCAATACGTTTGGCCACAGGAAAGAAATTTTACTCGTGCTCTTACAAGGTCAGAACTTTGCTTCTGATTATGGTCTATACATTTCACATTCATATTTAAGTTCAGACTGAACTAACCCATGGCATATCTCTATAATATGATTTTCATTCATTTATTATCTTCTACATTTATTATATCTACTAGGGTCGCGATGCCCATCCAGAGGAGAACGTTTCAGGTGCTGGGCTGACACCCAGGACAGGGTGCCAATCTATCACTGTAAACACTTACTCAGTCACACACAAAAACACACACATACTATATATGGGGCAATTTCATCCATCCATTATCTTCCGCTTTATCCTATATTATAGGGTCGTGGGAGGGTTCCCATCTAGGGGAGAACATTTCGGGTGCTGGGCAGATACACCCAGGACAGGGTGCCAATCTATCGCTGGGCACACACTCACTCACACAGACACACTCTATATGGGGCAATTTGGAGAATTCAATTGACTTGATCCATGTTTTTGGACTGTGGAAGGAAACCGGAGAACCCTGAGGAAACCCACGAAGACACGGGGAGAACATGGAAACTCCACCCAGATGGGGATTCGAACCGGGAATCCCTAGCACTGAGAGGTGAACGTGCTAACCACGTATGGGGCAATTTATGGCATTAAATTCAGCTTGCATTCATATGTTTGGACTGTGGGAAGAACCTGGAGAACGCAGAGGAAACCCACATGGACATGGGGAGAACATGGAAACTCCACCCAGATTGGGATTCGAGCCTGGAATCCCCAACTCTGAGAGGAGAACATGCTAACCACTAAGGCCACCGTGCCGTCCCCAGTATTTTTAATTTTTAAAGTGAATGAGCTCGTTCACTTATATTAAACCTGTGATCTGTCACGTTCTTTGGCACTTCAACTGACCACAATGTAACGTTTACACAATAAAAAATAAAAATCAGGTAAACTGTAACGCCTGCTTCTCATTAATGGCTGTAATGATCTTTCCTCCTGTCTTACAATGAAAAGAAGCCGGAAGCTGGCTGGAGGGAGAGAGCTGACAACGCAAGATGGCGTAACTGTTTATGTTGATCGGTGTGCAGAGCCAGTCTGTGTTTGCTCCTGCTTCATAGTTGGGAGGGTCTGAATGAGTGCCGTGTTCCTGCACTGGTTTTTGGCATCAGTGTGGTAGTATGTTGTGTGTGACACCAGGACACAGGCAGGTGGACCAGAACAAACATTTACATTATATTTACATTACATTTGGTTATTTAACAGACACTTTTATCCAAAGCGACTTACAAGGTGAGCACAGGGTTCATCACAACATCCCTGTAGCAATGAGGGTTAAGGGTCTTGCTCAAGGAACCACATTGGTAACTTCAGTGAACCTGGGATTTGAACCTCCAACCTTCAGATTGACAGTCCAAGTTCAAGTTCAAGTGAACTTGACAACAGTACATTGTCACAAAGCAGCTTTACAGAATGAAAAGCTTTTAAACCCCCAAAGAGCAAGCCGAAGCGACAGTGGCAAGAAAAAACTCCCTGTTATGTTGTTATTTAAGAAAGAAAGCTTGGGAGGACCAAGACTCAGTGGGGGACTCGTCCTCCTTGAGCGGCCGGGCAGCAACAACAATGTAGGACAGTTATGTAGAGATATTAAACAAATGGAAAAACTAACAACCGGAAAACTATATGTGAGTCCATTAGGGGGCGTCCTGCAGGACCGCCAGTCCAACTGATATTCAGGTTCCATCCAGTATTCGTCAGCAGAGCCATGGATGAAGGTCTCCAGGAAGCCGGTCACACCTCAAAAGAAACAGACGAGGAAGGCAGTTAAAGCTGATAATAAAGCACAGCATTTAATTAATAAGTGATTTATTGACACAGTGCATCATGTGACTCCGGCATCACTGACTAGAGCAGCAGAACTAAAAGAGGCAGATACTGCAGGGTACAAAGTTGAGAGGGTTCCCCAGAACAGCATCATTTCAGCGCCACACCCCCCCCATTAATGATGAGGTGGGTGAAGAGGTGAAATGCCAGCATACACTGATCAGAGATTACCCCCCAACACAGCCAAGTCTGAGATCTACATCGTTATCTACAGGGGATTAATTAAACGCAAGATTAAATAAATGTGTTTTTAATTGATTTTTAAAGATTAATAGTGATTCAGAATCACGAACCCCAATCAGAATCAGAAACCCAACCAAATTTATTTTCAAGTGGCGGCACGGTGGCTTAGTGGTTTAGTACGTTCGCCTCTCAGCACTAGGGATTCCCGGTTCGAATCCCCATCTGGGTGGAGTTTCCATGTTCTCCCCGTGTCTGCGTGGGTTTCCTCCGGGTTCTACGGTTTCCTCC
Source organism: Corydoras sp. C115 (assembly GCA_019802505.1). Taxonomy (NCBI): domain Eukaryota; kingdom Metazoa; phylum Chordata; class Actinopteri; order Siluriformes; family Callichthyidae; genus Corydoras; species Corydoras sp. C115. The sequence goes on along the minus strand of JAFMOC010000066.1, from coordinate 2,505,687 downwards.
CACAGTCCAAAAACATGGATCAAGTCAAATGAGTTCTCCAAATTTCCCCATAGAGAGTGTGTCTGTGTGAGTGAGTGTGTGTCCAGCGATAGATTGGCGCCCTGTCCTGGGTGTATCTGCCCAGCGCCTGAAACGTTATCCCCTGGATGGGCATGGGGAACCCCCCCCCCCCTCAACCCTACTAGAGGATTAAGCGGAAGATAATGGATGGATGGACAATAAGGCAAAGGAAAGCATGGTGTCTTACTGGTTAGCCATCCATTATCTTCCGCTTAATCCTCTAGTAGGGTTGAGGGGGGGGGGGGTTCCCCATGCCCATCCAGGGGATAACGTTTCGGGTGCTGGGCAGATACACCCAGGACAGGGCGCCAATCTATCGCTGGGCACACACTCACTCACACAGACACACTCTATATGGGGAGATTTGGAGAACTCATTTGACTTGATCCATGTTTTTGGACTGTGGGAGGAAACCCAAGAACCCGAAGGAAACCCACGCAGACACGGGGAGAACATGGAAACTCCACCCAGATGGGGATTTGAACCGGGAATCCCTAGAGCTGAGAGGAGAACGTACTAACCACTAAACCACCGTGCCACTTAAAAATAAATTATGGTATAAATTACTCACACAAACACACTCTATATGGGGCAATTTTGGAGAATTCAATTGACCTTGATCCATGTTTTTGGACTGTGGGGTGGGGGAAACCCATGCAGACATGGGGAGAACATGGAAACTCCACCCAGATTGGGATTCGAACCGGGATCCTCAGCACTGAGAGACGAACGTGCTAACTACTAAATCACTGTGCCTCCATTTGCCTTATTGTCTTTTAAATAAATGTTCGAATGAGTCAAAATAAAAATTTAAAACTTGCTTCGTTTTATTCATTTAAAAGTTGTAAAGTTGTCAGTAAGGTTCATATTCAAAGAAAAATATCTCCAGATGAAAATCATGTTTGTGAATGACGTGGTACATTCGGTACATAAAGAAATCAAACTGTTGGTGCTGACTGAAGGAAGCACAAAAATGTGGAATAATGTCCTGAATAAGTTTCTCGTTGCAATATTTGACTGCAAATGGTTTTATTATGGAAGTCAGTTCTATTTTGCCATAGTTTATCCTTTGTTGGTTCTGTCCACAGAACCTTCTGCCATAATTTAGCGAGCTGTTTGTCTGCAGTACCCAAGCAAACTGAAACAGCAGATTAATCACACAGACTGTAAAGCCTAATGTCCCAAGCAATCTGGTGCACCAAAATTAGACGGGCGGCAGTTTTATCTCTCACAGTTTTAAAATTTCAACAAGCTGAAGGAAACGTGTGCAAATGCTTTTCATTTGAAGTCCGTCATGTCCACTTCAATCACGTTTGCTTGATATGATAAGAATTTGAAGCAGAGGATGGAGCAGAGGGTTATAGCAGGAAAAGAATAAAGATCTTTTGCCTTATCATTCACTGACCTCTTGTGGTGAACATGCATCATAGCAACGATTCCTTCATTTAAAATCAATATATGTGAATATTTGCTATTGAAATTGTAATGGTTATTCATTCATTCATTATCTCCCGCTTTATCCTCTATTAGGGTCGCGGTGGGGTTCCCCATGCCCATCCAGGGGAGAACGTTTCGGGCGCTGGGCAGATAGACCCAGGACAGGGCGCCAATCCATCGCTGGGCACACACTCACTCACACAGACACACTCTATATGGGGCAATTTTTGAGAATTAAATTGACTTGATCCATGTTTTTGGACTGTGGGGGGGAAACCGGAGAACCCGGAGGAAACCCACGCGGACACGGGGAGAACATGGAAACTCCACCCAGATTGGGATTCGAACCAGGAATCCCTAGCGCGGAGAGGAGAACATGCTAACCACTAAACCACCGTGCCTCCCCATTGCAGCTCTCCATCAGAGACAATTAATTACACTGACGACCTGCAGGTGCACCTCGTACCAGACCTGATTAGCAGACACCTCCCATCCACAGACAACGCTTAATCATGCCACGTTTCCCCACCACCGGTTCCACGCAGGGTGCTCTTCTCACACTGAGGTGAAGGAGTAAGGAGTTTATAACCTTCATGTCATAAACCATTGAACCGCGATTGAAACAGAGTTTGAAAGATTTTCCAGCAGGTACTTCTGAAAAGTAAGGACTCCTCTCTTGTTTGTTAGACACTGTTCGTCAATGTTGAACTTTTGATCTTATGTTGACAGCTTGCATATATCAGGCACACAAGTCTCTTTGTATAAATAATAAGATTATATATATTTTTTGGATACAGGGTTAAAAACATTGTGCTATAAGTGAAGTTTCTGAAGTGTTTATTTGTTCAGTGACAGTAGTGTACTGATGTTCATTACATTATATGAGTTTCCATGTTCTCACCGTGTCTGCGTGGGCCACAGTCCAAAAACATGATCAAGGTCAAGTGAATTTTCCAAATTGCCCCATATAGAGTGTGTCTGTGTGAGTGAGTGTGTGCCCAGTGATAGATTGGCGCCCTGTCCTGGGTGTATCTGCCCAGCACCCGAAATGTTCTCTTCTGGATGGGCATGGGGAACCCCCCCCCTGCGACCCTAATAGAGGATGAAGTGGAAGATAATGGATGGATGGATATAAGTTCAGTCTTATGGTTTTGATTTAATATTAAAGAAATTCATAAAAATAATTCTTGCTTAACTGTTAGAGGACGCGTGAATCCAATTTTGATCTGAAGTCCTGGTTCTCTGCTTTCCTCTCACAAGTGCCCAAAATGTGTGTGTATATAATGTAGTTTTCAGTTGTGTGTATGTGTATATATATATTCTTTCATTCATTCATTATCTTCCGCTTTATCCTATCTTAGGGTTGCGGTGGGGTTCCCCATGCCCATCCAGGGGAGAACGTCTCGGGCGCTGGGCAGATACACCCAGGACAGGGCACCAATCTATCGCTGGGCACACACTCACTCACACATACACACTCTATATGGGGCAATTTGGAGAACTCAGTTGACTTGTTCCATGTTTTTGGACTGTGGGAGGAAACCGGAGAACCCGGAGGAAACCCACGCAGACATGGGGAGAACATGGAAACTCCACCCAGATGGGGATTCGAACCGGGAATCCCTAGCGCTGAGAGGAGAACATGCCAAACCACTAAGCCACCGTGCCGCCCATATATACAGTATATATATAATTTTTATTCATTCTTTCATATATGTGTGTGTGTGTGTGTGTATATATATATATATATATATATATATATATATAGGGCTTAGTGGCTTAGTGTTTAGCATGTTCGCCTCTCAGCGCTAGGGATTCCCGGTTCGAATCCCCATCTGGGTGGAGTTTCCATGTTCTCCCCGTGTCCGCGTGGGTTTCCTCTGGGTTCTCCGGTTTCCTCCCACAGTCCAAAAACATGGATCAAGTTAATTGAGTTCTCTAAATTGCCCCATATAGAGTGTGTCTGTGTGAGTGTGTACCCAGCGATGGATTGGCGCCCTGTCCTGGGTGTATCAGCCCAGCGACCGAGACGTTCTCCCCTGGATGGGCATGGGGAACCCCCCCCGCGACCCTAATAGAGGATAAAGCAGGAGATAATGAATGAATATGTATGTGTTTGTGTGTATGTGTGTGTATATATATATATATATATATATATATATATATATATATATATATGTGTGTGTGTGTTTATTTTACAATAAAACTAAATCCTGTATCAGTCCTGCTCCCTTCAGGGACTTTTCCCAATGTTTACTCGATGTTACTCATAGTTTATCGTTGGTGTTTTCATTCACTCACTAAGATTATTTGTTTGTTGATGCTGTAGAGTGCTGGTTTATCTTTTATGGTTCATTTATGGTCTATTTTGCAGTACGATTTATTGTGTTTGTGGTACCTTCTGTGCATTATAGGTAAAATACATACTTTTGGTTTACCGGCTCTCTCTCTTTCCCTCCTGTTTGGCTCAGATTTGTGTCAGCGTTTAGTTTTTCCAACCACTCACCATAACACACAGTGTTCTGCATATTGAGCTTATACAGTTTGTGCACACCAACCAACCAGTAGCTTAAGGCCCTGAGTTAACAGCGATTGGTTATGAACTGAATGACAACCTGTGTGAGCGCCCCTTTAAGCTCTGTGATGTTCAATGCAGTTTATAAAACAGGTAGACCCAGTCCTTTAATCTGATTGGCTGAGCCATTTTTGTGACTAAATCACAGGGAAGAGGTGTAACTGTACTCAGCTATGCATCGTTCCTAATAACACCTCTTCCCCCTGATTTATTCACAATAATGCACGCCATCTCGTACCTTTCTTATAAAATGGGTACCTCCGGAATCTGATTGGCTGAGCTGTTGGTGACGTTATTGTCAATAACACACTTCTGACAGCTTCACATTCGTATCATATCATGCGTGATATTTAATAAATTCTTTTCCTGATTTTTGTTTTTATTTAATTTTATTGACATTTTTTTGATTGTTAGAAAAAATCCTGTTACTTAGCGATCAGTGTTCACTTCAATAACTGGACTAGATTACATCATGGACGACCAGTTTATTATCGATTTTGCTTTAAATAAACACATTTATGAATCTATTTTTTTAATATAGTGTGTTTGTAACCATTTTATTTTATGGACACTTGAGGTTGTGCATTATTGTAGATAAATCATGTTAAGAATGTGTGCTTTTGTAGTGTTTTGTATTATCAAACTTAACTATTATCAACTTAAGTAAGCAATATTAGGTCTGTGGGATATTTTTCTTGGGGCCCCAAATGCCTTGAAACCGCACTGTACATATACACATCTGTTTAGATGAAAGGGGACCTGGCACCGTAATTCAAAGGTAAAGATATTAAAAATAAAACATATTTTCGTTTATCTAAAATGATTAAATATAATTATTTCTATTACAATAGATCCCTGGGTGGATATATTAACAATGCCACCAAGGTATCTGTATCACCTTTTATGGCAACCTTCTTATCTGCAACTCTGCAAAAATGCTGCAGTGATGACCTTGGAGTGTCGTCGTCATTACTAAAGACCAGAGGGATCGTTCTCAAGATTTTAATGGCTGAACTTAATCAATTTAACTATTGTTGAGCTTGTGATGTATTTGGTCTCCGCTAGACTTAAGTTTGATATCATTTATACATTATTTATACAAATATAGAGATTTCTATGTATGTAAATAGAGAGGAGATTTCGATTCACAGATTGCTCTTTGAGGGTTCAGTCTTGTAAACGCTTTAAAACAATAAATATTATAAAAATAAAACGGCAGCAGGGCTTAGAGGTCATCACGTTCGCCTCTCAGCAAACTCAAATCCCAATCTGGGTGGAGTTTCCATGTTCTCCCTGTGTCTGTGTGTGATTCCTTCAGGTTCTCTGGTTTCCTCCCACTATCCAAAAACATGGATTGAAGGTAAATTGAATGCTCTAAATTGCCCAATATAGAGTGATTGGAGTGTTTGTGTGTGAGTTGTGCCAGGTGATAGATTGGTGCCCCGTCCTGGGTGTATCTGCCTAGCGCCTGAAACGTTCCCCCCTGCATGGGCATGGGAAACCCCACCGTGACCCTAGTGATTAATGAATGAATGAAATAATTCAGCAGGTATCACAAAGTATAAATTGAGTAATTTAAAGTTCTCCCTCTGTAAATACTTGCTAATGTTGTCCGTGTGGGTTTCATGTTCTCCTCCAGGTTTCTCGAATCCCCATCTGGGTTTTTCCTCCCAGTTTCAGTCCAAAAAAAAACATGGATCAAGTCAATTGAGTTCTCCAAATTGCCCCATATAGAGTGTGTTTGTGTTAGTGAGTGTGTGCCCAGCGATGGGTTGGCGTCCTGTCCTGGGTGTATCTACCCAGCTCCTGAGACGTTCTCCCCTGGATGGGCATGGGGAACCCACCGCGACCCTAATAGAGGATAAAGCGGAAGATAATGGATTGATTTAAGAAAAGCCCAGAGTGTATTCTTAATAAGTTTTGTTTATCTGCCAGAAAAATCCCAAATTCTGATCCTTTTTTCAGATGACAGGTGAGCTGTAGTAATGTAAACTAGTTGACTAACAAACAAAATGGTAATAATTTTAATTTGAAATTGGTTTTAATATATCTTTGATTACAACAGCTCGACTGTCTGCATCTTTACTCATTTAATCGTTTTTATGAAACCAAATGAGAGTTGATCTGCATTGCTCTGGTTCAGCTGAGAAAGAAGCTGAAAACAAGCAAGCTGGAGGAGAAGTGCTGGTGGCTGCTGTTTGACCGTCCTGGCTCATCTCATCTCATTAGTATTGTTTGATTGGGCATGAAGGTGTTCCTCCGCCATCTCAAGATGAAGAGCATGCCTCAGGCCCTAAGCTGTCTGCCAGGCAGTCTGGTCCATTGCCTGGCTGGAATGATGCTTCTTACAATTCAGCCTATCGATAAGAAGAATATCAATTTCAACCTAATAGTGCATTGACTGATCACTTAATGGAACTTTAAAATGACTGGCATTTATTTAGCAAAATATACATATTTTGTGAATGGTCATGGTATAATTTTAGTTTGGCCCAATTTTGGTATTAGTAGTAATAGAAGTAGTAAGAGAAATTTAAATGTAAAGAAACACAAAAAGAGCAATATTATCTGTACATCTCTTGTTTACATTACTGAGATTTGAAATATCATATTTGAGCTTATTTTAAGGAGAAAATGTTTTCTATTTTTAATATTTTTTAAAGCAAAAGTTTTGCAATATTTGCATCATTATTAAAAAACACATTTTGGAAATGTTTTACATCTTATTAGGTATATTAAGATTTTTTTACTTTCCCAATAATGTCACATTACTTCTGCTGCTGAGAATGTTATGAATATTCATTGTGGGACCAATAAAGGATAATCTTATCTCATCTTTAAGTAAACAATAGATATATTTTTCTACAGTCAAATCAAGTTTTAAATTTGTGTGGCAACAAAAAAATGACAACAATAATTGTTAACATGTATATATTTAATATTTGTTTAATCTTTATAGCTATTTATCTTTATAGTTAATACACAAGTTTTGTTATTATTAAATAATATATAATTTTTTTTAATTAAAATTGCTGATTCATATTTTTATGAACAGGTAAACTGTAGACAAATCCCCATCTGGGTGGAGTTTCCATGTTCTCCCCGTGTCCGTGTGGGTTTCCTCCGGGTTCTCCGGTTTCCTCCCACAGTCCAAAAACATGAATTGAAGGTATAAATGCTCTGAATTGCCCCATATAGAGCGTGTTTGTTGTGTTCTCTGTGTGAGTGTGTGCTCAGTGATAGATTGGCGCCCTGTTCTGTATCTGCCCAGGGCCCGAAACGTTCTCCCCTGAATAGGCATGTGGAACCCCCCCCCACGACCCTAATAGAGAATAAAGTGAAAGATAATGAATAAAAAAATGTATTAGTGCTGGAACAATAAAGCTTCATGAACTCCATGTTTAACATTATACAGTATTTATTTTTATTTATGAGACATGAGCCTAAATGTTTGGTTCCGATTGCCTCTAGAGTTTAGATTAAACATGTTGTCTGGACATTTCTCTGCTAAGATTTCTGAGATCAGACTTCTCTGCAGATGTGTATCTAAAACATTGTATCTAAACATAATTCAATACAAGCTCGATGTTAAAAGATCACATTTTAAATGTTCAATAATAGAATATTCAAAATGAATGCAATATCATTCAGTTACGGTGTTAGCTTAAATAAAATTGGCCACATGGTGGCGACATTCGTACACTAATGCATTTTTTTCCCTATATCATTTGGGAAAAAATATTATTTCCCTATATTATTAATTATTTTATTTGACCTTTTACAAACCAAACAATTTGTTATAGCTTTGAATTATAATTTTTTTTTTCTGAATCTCCAAAAAATGTTTTTTTTTTATTTATTATTTTTTTATAAAGTTTACAAGTTGATCACGTGAAACTACAAACTCACAACAGGGTTACAATTGTAGTATAACATTGTGAGAAAGCAAACCGAACTCAACACTATTCAGATACAGGTTTTAAAAGCTCAAAAAACATTTAACAACTAATAACAATATAACACGCACTGTATTTATGTTGTGAGTATTTTAATTTCACAAAAATAAACATGACCAGAACTGTTTTGGTACTCAACAATAAATTTGGTACTGAATAAACAACGTGTAAGACTTGATGGCTTGTTATCATATATATATATATAGTTTATTAAGAGTTCATGCACAAAAGTGTTATGTATTGTGCTATTCATCATTCTCGTTAAGCTGAGATTAAGTATGACTGTAAATACTTTTTGGAAACTTCACCCAGCCTCAGCCAAGCTAAAACCGTAAACTTTTAACATAACATAACTGTGCATGCATTTTATTTTCTGCCTCACTTTCCATTCAAATATATATTCGTTAAAGATCTAGAAACCATAAATACTCTGTGTTAAGCTGGTCCTATAAAACGTTTTAAACGTGTTTTAAATGAATCTAAATATTAAGTTTGTATCTTTACCTACATTATCCAGGTTTTAATGTATGAGAATAGACAGACCTCCAATATTGAATAAGTGTAAACACGTGTCTTGTTCACCTGTGATGTTTTAATAATAATAACAATTGTGAAAGGAGCACAAAGACCCTTTATATTGTTTAATTACCAGAAAATAAAATAAAAGTAGCGTTTCCAAGTCCTGTGAGTGTACTATGTGTATATATATTATGGGAATGGGAGTTATGGATTGTGTATGTGGTAAAAAATAAATACACTATCTATATATATATACACAGTATATGAATATATATATATACTGTATATAAAACAAGGAGTGTTTCCAGGTGTACTGTCTGTATGTATATCATGTCATGGAAATGGGAATCAAAGGATGTGGATGTGGTAAAACTAACAACAACAATAATAAAATTAATTAAAAAAAAACAAGCAGTATTTCCAGGTAGAGTGTTTTACTGTGGGTGTACTGTCTATATATATATATATATATATAATCACGTCATGTAAATGGGAATTAAAGTTATGTGTATGTGGTGAAAATAATAATAATAAAATATATTAATAAAGCAAGCAGTGTTGTGCTGTCTGTATATACCACGTCATGGAAATGGGAATTAAAGTTATGTGATGTGGTAAAACTACAAATAATAAATATAATACAAAAAAAAAACACAAAAAGGCTGTCTGTCTTTTCTTTTTGGAGAGAATTAGGGTTAAGAAGGCGGTTCAACCTGGCAACCCTGTGGTAAGGCGCTAACGCTGTAAGTCTCATCCCTTGATGATCATGATGATGATGATGATGATGATGATGATTGGGGGAGCTCTAGGAGGCTTAAGGTGGACGCGGAGCGAGAGGAGGAGGCATGTAGGATTTAGGAGGAGCCGACGAGGACTCGTTTCACTTTTGACAGGCGGGACAGCAGGCGCTTGATGTGAGACGGGAGCGAGGTCCGACTGTCTGCGCCAGCCATGGAGAGGAGGACCAACTTGGGGGACGTCTTCCACAAAACTCTGAGCGGCAAGAAAATGGACTCGTTCCGCTCTTCCATCGTCCCCGGTGCCGACGCCCTGTGCAGGGAGCGCCAGTCGCCGCTGGGCTCGTTCGATCCGCCCGATTCGGACCCGGTGCAGGCCGCCGGGGGAGGAGGAGGAGGAGGAGGAAGAGGGGGCATCCCGGGAGCGCTCATGCTGCCCGGCGTGTCCCTGTCCATGCCGTACGGTGAGGGGACGAGCGGCCAGAGCAGCGGCGGGGAGCAGAGCCCGGACGACGACAGCGACGGCCGCTGCGACATGATGCTGCTCAGGAGCGCCGGCGCGCCCGGGGCGTCGGGTTCGAAGGGAGAGCCGGGTAAGAAGAACCGCGAGCAGAAGCTCCTGCGTTTGAACATCAACGCGCGCGAACGCAGGCGCATGCACGACTTAAACGACGCGCTGGACGAGCTGCGCGCAGTCATCCCGTATGCGCACAGCCCGTCCGTGCGCAAACTCTCCAAGATCGCCACGCTGCTGCTGGCCAAGAACTACATCCTCATGCAGGCGCAGGCGCTCGAAGAGATGCGCCGGCTGGTGGCGTACCTGAACCAGGGGCAGCCCGTGTCGCTGGCGCCGAGCTTGAGCGCCTACGAGCAGCCGCCCTCCTACCCGCCGTTCGCACCCGCAGCCGCCACGGCCTCCACGTGTCCCGACAAATGCACCCTCTTTAACAGCGTGACCTCCAGTCTGTGTAAACAGTGCACCGACAAGCCTTAAAAACAACTCGGGTTGCGCACTGATTGACGTTCTGCTCCCTCTGGTTGTACTTTTGCTTTTCCAACAAACGGATGCTATTCAATAGATCGATGCTTAAAGGGGAAAAAAAAGGACTGTACTGAAACTTTCTTACAAAAAAAGTAGGAATCGCGGCTGATCCAGTTGTGTTTTTTTTTCTCCTCTGTTCCAGACACTTGATAATCTATATATGTGTGTGAGAGTGTGTGTGGGTGTGTGTGTGTGTAAATAAGTGTGGATAAGTGCAGGTGAGAGAGAGGTCAAACCAAACAAAGTCTATGTGTGAGTGCTGAGGATGGACAGTTTGAAAATGGACCCTGCTGTATACCAATCTGGCAACATTATTATTATTATTATTATTATTATTATTATTATTATTATTATGATTATTATTATCAGTGTTGTTGTTTGGAGCACTTTTTTTCCGAAGGGGATTTTCGTTCACTTGCAATAATATCAATGCTGCTCTCTTATTTACGTTGAATTACGTATTCGAGTTTTCTTCTTTGTTTCCTCGAGCTTATTAATAGCAGATCGTTTTTTTTTAAAGTTGACGTTGGTTTGAATTAATTTTATAAATCTGTGGAGAGTTCAGTTGATCTGCATGCGAGATTTTTCTTCGCTGTATATGTGGCTTCTAACTTTAATTACTTTGTAAACTCTCATGCAGCAGGCTGTGATTGAGATTATTATTATTATTATTATTATTATTATTATGATTATGATTATTATTATTATAGGTTGGTTGTCAGGTAGTTCATTGTGATGAGCCTACTTTCGTTCCAGAGCGCAGAGGGCCATTTGTACATGTTGATGTGCTGAAAAAGCTTTATTAAAATATTTTGATTAAACTTAAATCGTTTGCCTTCTTGTTTGTTGATAAAGAAAATTGCCTTGTCATTTAAAATACATTGTTGATATTACACCAATCGTTATTGTTAATTAGGCTACTTGTTGGAGTCAAAACGTGATTGTAAGTCAGAATTTAGGATTTATAGCGCTTATAAATAATTGTTTTTAAACTTTCTCAGTTGAAAACATGCCAAAACACGAGTGCTCTCGATGCCATATGGGAGAAAAAAGTCCTAATACGGATTATTTGAACAAAACCCCTGATGTTTCCAATATGATAATTGGAAAGCAACGGAACACGAAACTGCCGACAGGAATGCGTTCCTTTAATCAAACAGCGTTAAGGTAATTAAATGCTGCACAGGCGATTAGTGAATGTACTTAATTGATGTAATTGGATGTTTAATCACGGGATAAACAAAGCCGTTTACTGTACTGGATCGAGAATTTGAAAAAAAAAAAAGAATTCTAAAACAATTTTAGGTTATTATTTCTTTTTGAGGCAACTTAACTGTGCTTAAAATAACAGAATTTTTACTGTTTATGATAATGATGGTTGTCTTATTATTATTATTATTATTATTATTATTATTATTATTATTATTAATAAAACTCTACAGCTCAGTCAAACTTGCAGAACACTTTGATTTATTGCTGTTTTTTTATATTGTCCAAACGCTATATATATATATATATATATATATATATATATATATATATATATATATATATATATATATATATATATATTATATCTCTCTTTTCCAATTTGAATGCGTTTTTAGACTATATGGGTTCGTATAATCCCAAAACAAGAAATGTCTAGTAACAAACATACGAAAATAAATCTGTCAGACGGGCTAAACCACACTTTTCACCTTATTTCTTAACTATTTTTAGCCTATTTAGTTAATTTTGTTGATTTAATATAGGATGTTGGTGTTTTTAAATGCAAGGCCTTTATCATTTTATTGTTAGTTATAAAGGGGAGCTTTCCTTTCAGCACCACGGACAGCTATCTTTTAGCACTTTGAAGTTACATGTTGTCGGTCATACCTTATAAACATGGACCTTATATTAAATTATTCACCATGTCTACAAAACACGAGCTTAGTCAATGTATTGTAAAAAGTATTGTCATTCTAAAGCAATAAGTTTCTATGTTAATGTAGTTTTATTCATTTTATGCAGTTTTTACATACTGTACGCCGCACAGTGAGCCGGATTCTACTTGTAATGTGTGCAGTTTTTACCATAAATTATTACACTTATTGTTTAGTTTCTATATAAAATGAATATGCATAATTAAATCTTTTTGCTGCAGTTTTTTTTAAATACTGGGTATGCAGGATGCTATAGTTTTGGCATGAAACCATAATATTTAATCTATAATTAAAATGAAATGGATTTTATTTTTATTCTTCGGAGGACAAGAAAATGGTTTACATGATAGAAAACATAATGTTTTAAAAACTGCACAGATTGTTGTGAAATTGAAGCTGTGATAAAGCAATCGGTCAGTCAGACTCAACAGAAAATAATCAAATATATTTCTGGGTACCATTTAAAAACACACCAGGCCTTTAATTATCCATGAATTTGAATGATTTTAAAGCCGTTTTACAAGGAACAGTGATCACTGTTCTCTAAAGCAACCTCCCTGTTATTAACCATTTAGACAACAATGATATTACTCTGTCCTTTTTAATCCCAAGCACAGCAGAGATTTAAGGGCCTATCACCTAAATTGTTAATCAGAAGCAACAGTACTTGGGATTATTTTTTTTAAAAATACACCTTGAGTAATTATGTAATGAAGTCAACAGCATTTTAAAATTCCCAATGCTTTGATTTATTTATTTATTTAATTTTGTTACAGTTCCTTTGTTAAACACATTTAACAGCATAACCTAACAGACAGTATCAGTGGGGGGTGAGGAGATCATTAGGTTATTAATTATACCTGGGGAATAAAATGCATTATTTAATGCAGTAATTAGCTTATGTCAAAGGGTCGGACTCAGCTGGGAGGTTTACAGTAATGCATGCATTTCTAAATTGAAACGGAGCAGGCTGTCTACTTTTTACTTTAATTTAGGCCGGTTGTAAGCATTACTCCAACACCCCCGTATTCTAGACTAATAAAGAGATAAACCGAGCTGAAATAAACCCACAACCCAAACTAGAGCCATTCGTTTTATTATTCATGAAGCGCATAATGCTTTACCTGTTTTAAAGTGCCTCATGTTTTCTCCAATGACAAGAATGTAAGTGAAAGATTAAAAAGGTTGCTTACCCCAAACCATAAAATATTCAATTTACAGTATCAAAAGCCACCAGCATGCCTATTCATAATACAGATGTGCTTTAGTGTTAGGATGACAAACAAGGATATGGAGAATTACACTGTGACCTGAGATTTGGACCGTCCTGCCATATATCAGTCCAGAGCAAACGCATGGCAAGTAAATAACCTCACTAAGACACGAGAGGTATTATTCTATGCCTTTTACTGTCAAAGAGCTCCAGCCATGATGGATACTTATCTTGTAAAAATGAAATCATCTGACTAGTGGTGAATAATAATACTTTTAAACCAGCGTATCCATAGAAACTTTTATAACATGTCTAATTAATGTAAATATTCCTATTAAAATTGATCATGTCTATTTGACATTCCAGAAATGGTGTCTTTGTTGGTGATTATTTTGAGTTCAAGATCCGATTTGAAGGATTTAATATATTATTTAATGCAAACATGCTATAAAACAATTAAATACGACAGCGAGTTGTTTACTTTTGGAATGTGCTTCGTAAGAATTAATGATTTGATCATTTCACAAGCCATCCCATGCCATTGTCCTGGGTTATATTCTAGAAGAAAAAAAAAGAATAATAAAAGATTTTATAGGGTTAAATTGGGTATAAGTTTTTTTGCTGCAATTCCAAATGGTTTTAACAATAATAAAAAAAATCACTGCTTTTTAATTGTAATGATTTTCTAGCACCTAAATTAAATATCTACAATGTTTTTTTTTTTTTTTTTTTTTTTTTTTTTTTTTTACAGTTAACAAATGTTGTGTAGTGAATGCAAAAAGAGATCTGTGGTGTGGTGGAGGTACTGGAGGAAATGTTTATTAATAGTATTCCTGTACTTGTGTTTAGTTGCTAAACCAAAAGAATGCCACCATTCCGATTAACCCTTCCGACAATATATCAGATGCCTATATTTTAAATTCATTAATAATCATTTTACTGACAAAATCGTTCAGACACCTAAAGGAGCATTTAGGACGTACCATTCATGATGACATTACATATCCTGTGACAGGCTCCTCTCCTCTGTGAGGGATTTCTACAAAAGTTTCTGTAGGCTTTTTTGCTCATTTATCCAGAAAAAGACTGGTGTTGGACTTCATTATAGTTCATCAGAAATGTGGTCAGGGCTCAGTGTGAACCAAATTCTCTCCCTTCTGCCATGGCTTTATGAGGCTTGCTTCGTACAGTTGGACTTCTTCATGTTAAACCGTAATTAAGTAAAATCGTGCAAATTCATGGTACTTGATTTTATACACCTGAGTGCAATGAGTATGCCTTGTGTCTTAGCATTGTGTTAATAAAAGTAATATTTTATTTCTGGTTGATATAAATATATAAAATGATGTTTTTCAAAAGATGCAGTAACACTTTATATGAATCTGGTATTCATATTGCATTATAAGTGCATTGATAAGCTTTATAAATTATTTACTTAAAGTCTGTAACAAGCATTTATGAGCTCTTATAAGTCATTATGTACTGTGTGCAGTTTCTTTCAAAGAGGTAATTAATGGCAACACTTTACTTTATGCCTGAAAAGAGAGCTTATAAGCTTTTATTAACCGTTATGAGCACTTATAAAGTCATTTCCAGGAAAAGCAATCATTAAACACGAATGTTATTAAGGCTTTATGTTGTTAGTCTCTATAAAAAGTTGATGAACATTTGAAATATATAATTTATAATGCATTATGCCACTTTGTGTTATTATATACACTTTGTAGACTTATGGAATGTTTTTAAAATACTTTGAGTATTATAAATAGTATATAAATAGTATAATAATGGTATTATAAAGCGTTATGAAGACTTTATAAAGCTTTATAAATGTCTTAATAATGCATTATGGATACCAGATTTAGGTAAAGTGTAAAAAAAAAAACTCTTGTTATTTTTTGTAATGTGCTGATTTGATGCTGATGGGAACACAAACCTGGTTTGTTGCCAGATCTCTGAAATTCTTGTGCATGGTGATGTTTCCTAGGGGTTATGTAATGATTATAATTAGAATCAGAATACTTTATTGATCCCGGGGGAAATTGCAGATGTTACAGTTGCACTGGTGGCAAGTTATAATGTACAAAAAAAAAAAAAAAAAAAATATATATATATATATATATATACATATATATATATAATCATGTGAACCTTATTTTTAAATTAGGAAACAGCCGAGGTTATGTATGGTTTCTCCCTTCTGCTTTTATTTAATATGATTTATATTATGAAACTAATTTCTGTTTGTGTGATTTTATGAGTGCAATTGTTCTAAATTTGTGCTTAGTCTCATCGTTTACAAACTCAGGACATAATGTAAGGTAGGTTTACCAATGGTTAAATAAATAATATAATATAAATAAATAATATAAAGTGTAATTAAGTAATTTATTTTGCCTACTTACACACAAAGCAATGTGTCCTCCACATTTTAACCCATCCGTGCCCTGATACACACATATACATGCACACGTGCCCGGAGCGGTGGGCAGCGTTGAATACGGCGCCCGGGGAGCAATTGAGGTCAGATGCTTTGCCCAAGGGCACTTCAGCCATGGTACTTGGTGGAACCAGGAATCGAACCGGGGACCCTCAGGCTACAAGGTTGGTTCTTTAACCACAAGCCAATCACTGCCATCACAAGCCCAATGTTGTGCATTCATGTTTGCTGCTGTTCTGACATTTTAAACAATGCTTAATTAATTAGATAACTTAAATCCATTGAATGGCGAAACAGTGGCTTAGCGGTTAGCACATTCGCCTCTCAGCGCTAGGGATTCCTGGTTCGAATCCCCATCTGGGTGGAGTTTCCATGTTCTCCTCATGTCTGCGTGGGTTTCCTCCGGGTTCTCCGGTTTCCTCCCACAATCCAAAAACATGGATCAAGTCAATTGAGTTCTCCAAATTGCCCCATATAGAGTGTGATTGTGTGCATGTCTGTCTAGTGAGTGTGTGCCCAGCGATGGATTGGCTCCCTGTCCTGGGTGTATCTGTCCAGCGCCTGAGACGTTCTCCCCTGGATGGGCATGGGGAACCCCCACGCGACCCTAATAGAGGATAAAGCGGAAGACAATGGATGAATGAATTAATACAATTCCTTGCCTGTTGTTGTTCTGTAAGTCAGTATGTACTTATCATTCATCCATTATCTCCCGCTTTATCCTCTATTAGGGTCGCGGTGGGGTTCCCCATGCCCATCCAGGGGAGAACGTTTTGGGCGCTGAGCAGATAAACCCAGGACAGGGCGCCAATCTATTGCTGGACACACAATCACTCACACACACACACTCCATATGGGGCAATTTTGAGAACTCAATTGACTTGATCCATGTTTTTGGACTGTGGGAGGAAACCGGAGAACCCGGAGGAAACCCACACAGACACGGGGAGAACATGGAAACTCCACCCAGATTGGGATTCGAACCGGGAATCCCCAGTGCTGAGAGGAGAACATGCTAAACCACTAAGCCACCGTGCTGCATGTACTTATCAAATTGATCTAATCTACAACTCTTCTGTCTTTTTAAGACCCTTCAAAAAAAACATCCAACAGCCATTTATCAATCTTTCAGTTCAGTTGTTGTTTTATAGATTACTGTGCTTGACCTGGAAACCTTTGTTAGAAAATCTGTTCTTGATTGAGAAATAAAATCGGATTTTTTTTGTTGATTCTTTCTGAATTAGATTTTGGAGGATTTTCTGTGATCATGAGATTAATGTGCGGTGATAAGCTCCAAAAGTCCAGCTTAAACAAAAGCTTTCTGTGTGCTCAGGAGCTGTTCATGGACTCCACTGGGATTTCAGCACTCCTCGATGTGTACTTATTTATAGCAGAGCAAGATTACAACTGCTTAATGTGGGATGCTGAAAAGAAAAAGAGCAACTTTGTTGTTATCGGTTAAAGGTATTTAGTAGTAGCTGCCTGACTAATTAGTTGAAAATAGAAAGAACTGTTTAATATTTGTCGGTAGTATTAAAGACTCACTGTTAAATAATAATAATGTGCTTGTACTTAGTGAAAATATATTTGTATTCTCCAAATTGCCCCATATAGAGTGTGTGTGTGTGTGTGTGTGTGTGTGTGTGTGTGTATCCATTGATATTTTACAAATTCCAATCTGGGTGGAGTTTCCACGTTCTCCCCGTATCTGTGTGTGATTCCTCTGGGGTCTCTGGTTTCCTCCCACAGTCCAAAAACATGGATTTAAGGTAAACTGAATGCTCTAAATTGCCCCATATAGTGTGTTTGTTTGTGAGTTGTGCCCAGTGATAGATTGGCACCCTGTCCTGGGTGTATCTGCCCAGCGCTCGAAACGTTCTCCCCTGGATGGGCATGGGGAACCCCCCCCCCCCCATCCCCCGACCCTAATAGAGGATAAAGCAGAAGATAATGGATGGATGGATTTTTTTTCTTCTTCTTCTTTTCCCCTTCTACTTGTTATTGGTAATAATATTACAAGGATTAAACATAATAGTATTAATTAAATTATTTAAAATGAAAGACAATTGTATTAAGAGCTCCTCTTTTTCAAAATGTTTCATCTTCTTAATTGTGTCCTGGTGTGTAGGTCTTTGTCCTCAAAACAATATAGAGGAAATCCAGTGATTTACACAAAACCCAGACCTCAACCCAGATTGTTCACTTATTCATTATTTTCCACTTATTATTTTCCACCTGATGCCCATCCAAGGGAGAACGTTTCGGGCGCTGGGCAGATCAGGACAGGGCACCAATCTATCGCTGGACTCATATTTAGGGTCGCGGGGGGGGGGGGGGGGGGGGATTCCCTGGATGCCCCAGGGCTAAGATGCAAATTTGCTAACCACTCAACCCAGGGCAGAACGTTCGGGCGCTGGGCAGATAGACCCAGGACAGGACACCAATCTATCGCTGGGCACACACTCACTCACACAGACACACTCTATATGGGGCAATTTGGAGAACTCAATTGACCTTGATTCCATGGTTTTGGACTGAAGGAGTAAACCGGAAAACCCTGCGGAAACCCACACAGACACGGGGAGAACATGGAAACTCCACCCAGATTATTTCATTCATTCATTATTCATTCATTCATTATCTCCCGCTTTATCCTATATTCGGGTCGCGGTGGGGTTCCCCATGCCCATCCAGGGGAGAACGTCTCGGGCGCTGGGCAGATAGACCAAGGACAGGGCGCCAATCCATCGCTGGGCACACACTCACTCACTCACACAGACACACTCTATATGGGGCAATTTTTGAGAATTCAATTGACTTGATCCATGTTTTTGGACTGTGGGAGGAAACCAGAGAACCCGGAGGAAACCCACGCAGACACGGGGAGAACATGGAAACTCCACCCAGATGGGGATTCGAACCGGGAATCCCTAGTGCTGAGAGGAGAACGTGCTAAACCTCTAAGCCACTGTGCCGCCTCCACCCAGATTAACACAATGAAATATACTATTAGTTGCATCTTTGGCTGAATCGATATTTCCTTATGTATCTGTATAATGTGCATCTCTAATAAAGAGTTTTCAAAACTAAATAGAAACGCCGCTGCAGGAGTCCCGGGTTCTCAAGCAAGTGTGTAAAGCTATAAGTTTGCCATTTGGTTTCGACAGCAGAACTAATGTGTGCAAAACACAGATCATACCTTGCATTATTGATTACATGTAAGGGTAACAGTTAATTGTGCAAATAAATCTTGTTTACACCTCATATACCTCATTAGCGATCTCAAGCAGATAAAAAAAATAAAAATACCCACATGCAACCGACTACAACACTGGGAGGAGCTGCAGGGGCAGATGGCAGTGCCTCATTGGCATGCAGGTGCTGACCCTAAGAGGATGCTTTACAGCACAGACACTATGCTCTTTGATATTCATTAAGTGTGGCTGGAAAGGGGGCTGGGAAATGCCACCAAGATGACACAGTTATAGCCAGAGTCTGTCGGATCCCAGAGCACCCACAGCAGTGCCAAGTGTTACACTTCTGCCACAGACTACCTATGAGATAAGAGAGCAAGCAGAATGGAATACGAGGCTTCTAATAAATTACTGCTTATTTTACAGGTTTCCCGTTCATTTAGTGTGTTTTTTAAGACGTTTTCCACACTTATTTTGTGTATTTCATGCTTTTTACATGTTGTGTGTGTGTTTTTGTGCATTTCCCACGTTTTTGTCCGTTTTTCACAAATTTTGCACGTTTTCTGTACATTTTACAGGTTTCCCGTTCATTTAGTGTGTTTTTTTAGACGTTTTCCACGCTTATTTTGTGTATTTCATGCTTTTTACATGTTGTGTGTTTTTGTGCATTTCCCATGTTTTTGTCCGTTTTTCACAATGGCATTCATTATAGTTTTCCACTGTGTTCATTTAATTCAATATATATATATATCAGTTTTAATTTTCATTTTTCATCTTATATTTCATTGGTTAGGCAGGAGTACCCATGCACATGCCCATATAGTGGAGAACGTTTTGGGTGCTGGGCAGATACACCCAGTACAGAGTGCCAGTCCATATCTGGGCACACACTCACTCACACAGACACACTATAAGGCAATGTAGAGTGGACAATTCGCCTTGAATCCATGGTTTTGGACTGTGGGAGGAAACCAGAGAGCCCGGAGGAAACCCACACAGAGGTGGAAGAACGTGGAACCTCCACTCAGAATGAGATTCAAACTGGATCCCCAGCGCTGAGAGGCAGACGTGGTAGGCACTAAACCCCTGTGCTGCCCCAGGGACAAATTAGTATTGGAATTCCCCCGACTTACCCATCCATGCCCATGCTCATTCATTGGAGAACGTTTTGTACGCTGGGCAAATACACCCAATACTCACTCACACAGACACACACACACTATAAGGGCAATGTAGAGCAACCCATTAACCTTGAATCCATGGTTTTGGACTGTGGGAGGAAACCGGAGACCCTGAAGGAAACCCATACGGTGGAAACTCTCAGAACACTCAAATTGGGAATCGAAACTTGATCCCCAGAACTGAAAGGCAGACATGGTAACAACCATGCCATGCCAAATTAATATTTGGATTTTCCGTGACTTACATTTCCTCTGATTGTGGTAGAAAACCAGAGCTGCCAGAAAGAAAGTCCACACCGAAAAATAGAAGAATAATCTTGAGAAGTTAATAATAAAAGTTGTGAAACGTTCATCACCATCTCACAACTTTTGAACAGCCTTATAATAAATAAGATTTCATGTATGGCTCTTAACAATCACTCATAACCTGCAGAAGGTATTGTGTTATACAATCCAAGCAATAAAAATGTAAGGACTTTGCCAAACAGGCCCATCCAGGGGAGAACGTCCCGGGCGCTGGGTAGACACACCCAGGACAGGGCACCAATCTATCACTGGGCAGACACTCACTCACACAGACACACTCTATATGGGGCAATTTGGAGAACTCAGAATCAGCATCGCCTTTATTGTCATTATAATTTTCATTACAATGAAATTTGGGTGCAACTCCAGAGGTGCAAGTAAGAAAGAAACATGAACAAAATAAAAACCAATAAATACTCTGTATGAATAAATTTAAGTAAAAATAAAATAAAATAAAACGGCACGGTGGTTTAGTGGTTAGCACATTCTCCTCTCAGCACTAGGGATTCCCGGTTCGAATCTCCATCTGGGTGAAGTTTCCATGTTCTCCCCATGTCTGCGTGGGTTTCCTCCGGGTTCTCCGGTTTCCTCCCACAGTCCAAAAACATGGATCAAGTCAATTGAGTTCTGCAAATTGCCCCATATAGAGTGTGTCTGTGTGAGAGAATGTGTGCCCAGCAATAGATTGGCACCCTGTTCTGGGTGTATCTGCCCAGCGCCCGAGACGTTCTCCCCTGAATGGGCATGGGGAACCCCTCCCCCCCCCCACGACCCTAATATAGGACAAAGCGGAAGATAATGGATGGATGGATAAAAATAAGTCATAATATATACAAACAATATGAAATACCCGCATTGCACAATTTTCACTAGAACATATTGCACTTGGTATATATTGCACACATTTATTTCGCTTTTAGTGATTCAATTGACTTCATCCATGTTTTTGGATTGTGGGAGGAAACCGGAGAACCCGGAGGAAACCCACGCGGACATGGGCAGAACATGGAAACTCCACCCAGATTGGGATTCGAACCGGGAATCCTTAACGCTGAGAGGAGAACGTGCAAACCACTAAACCACCGTGCCGCCCACAGGAATTCACAACTGGAATTCTATATAAGTTCAAGTTGAAGTTATTTATTTCTGTCGTGCTTTTTACAACAGAACATCGTCACAAAGCTGCTTTACAGAATGAAAAGCCTTTAAACCCCCAAAGAGCAAGCTGAAGCGAAGAAAAAAACTCCCTGTTATGTTGTTATTTAAGGAAGAAACCTTGTGAGGACCAAGATTCAGTGGTGGACTCATCCTCCTTGAGCGGCCAGGCAGCAACAACAATGTAGGACAGTCATGTTCAGATATTAAACAAATGGAAAAACTAACAACTGTAAAACTATATGTGAGTCCATTGAATGAATGTACTGTATATGTACATTTCATTAGATTTAATCATTTCGCAGACGCTTTTATCCAGAGCAACTTACGAACAAAAGAACAACAGAAGTCAGTAGATAAGTAAAAACCAGTTAAGATAAAATATGTTTGCAGTGTTTTCTCAATGTACAGTGCATGTAGAATACAAATCAGTCATGTCATTACTAATGCTACATAAAAAAGAAATCAGAGGCAAGCTCATGTCCGCTAAAAAGAAAGCACACTGAATTATCCAGAGCAGCTGGAGCCTGTGTTAGCATAACACTAGTGGACACAGTGGACTCTCATTACAAGGCGTGTGACTGCAAATCTCTCTAGAGTGTTATCAACATTAATCCCCTTAATGAAATGTGTTCATATTAGAGCCACGAGTGCCTCGGTTATAGGCACTATCAACCCAACACTCACATTTACATAAACATATTTAAATGCCCTCCACTGAGTCTTAAAGCCTGAACATTGAGAACATACAAATTCACAGATTTAAAAGCAGCATCGCTAACACTTTTGTGCATAATGCATTATTCACACATTTCTAAAGCTTTATAAAGTATTCATAATGCTGTATAATCCATCCACTATCTTCTGCTTAATCCTACACTAGTGTCGTTTAATGTTTCGGGTACACCCAGGACAGGGCGCCAATCCATCGCTGGGCTCACACAGACACACTCTATATGGGGCAATTTGGAGCATTCAATTGACCTTGATCCATGTTTTTGGACTGTGGGAGGAAACCTGAGAACCCGGAGGAAACCCACGCAGACACGGGGAGAACATGGAAACTCCACCCACATTGGGATTCGAACCGGGAATTCCCCATGCTCCTGAAACCACAATAAGCCACCCAGATTAAGATTTGATCCGTGCGTTGAGAGGAGAACGCCCCCATGCTTTATAATTTCTGTCATAATAAATAGATGTACATAAGCACAATTATAAAGTAATGCCATCATAGATGTATAAATTATGTATTTTAACCACATCATTATTATAGAGACCAACGACATGCCTTATAACATTTGTTTTCCTGAAAAACACTTTGCCATAAGGTTTTTATATTACACACAAAAGAGTGGCAAAATAATGCCGTTACAGACTTTAATTAAAGTAATCAATACCTTTTTTAATGCAAACTACATTGTTATAAATTGTCATAATTTAAGACTGTAATTTTGAAATTCTGTGTACATCTATGTAACAAAGGCTTATGACAAATGTTATAAAGCATTATGTATACCTTATAAAGCTTTATAAATGTACCTCTAATGCATTATGAATACTGGATTCATAAAAAAGGGTTTCCAGAGCATCTCCATACTCCCATAACCTTAGGCCCTATATTCTTGGCTTGCCCATGGCTTTCACCCTTCACCTTGCACTCAAGGCACAGTGATATTTTATGGCTAATTTCCGGCAATTTATTCTGGCAGTTTCAGTGGAACCTCCCAGAGGAAAATGTGCATAATTTGCATAAATCATCTTGATAAGCTGCATATCAGTGTCTAGAACCCTGTATCTGTCAGTGCAACATTTTACATAGTAATCAAAACTGACTTTCTTGAGCATGGACGCCAACCCAAACTGGAGAGCTTCTCATAAACACATCATTGTAATTTAGTAAGGCCCAGACGATGTGGCATTATGTCAGGAGAGGCTTGTAGGGACCTTCGTATATGTAAGTAAACCCAGTAATGATGCCAGTAAATTATCTAAACCACGAGCTACTAATAACTATTTCAGGTCCATTTTTATTTGTCGCTAATAGAGATAGATCCATTGTAACCACAAGGCTTTGAGCTTTTGGCAAGTATGGCACAAAAAACTAACCAAAAAGCCAGTCAGTTAAACCCAGAGGGTAAAGCATCAGAGGAACTGTTATGAAAATGAGGGCGTGCAAACATCATAGCAATTATCATTCCTAGGGCAGCTCAACTAAGTCACTTTTTCATTGGCTGCCACTTGTGCATGTCTAGATTTGGCACTGTATAGGGAGTGACAATTGGACAGTTGTCTGCTGGGTGGATTTTAATCACAGTAATCCAGGACAGAGGAGTCAAACGAGCATAACAGTACTAAATGACATGACTGCTTCATCCTACGCAGGCCGTTTTGCTTCTGTCTGGGGGTGGAGTAAAATGAAGCAATGCCCTTGTTTTTGGCAAATTTTTGGAGTAACTTTTGCAGTTTTGGAGTAATCTTAAATTAAATTAAGATTTTTGCTGAATTATATTTAGACACAAAATATTTATTGACACTGGTAACAATATTTTTGGATTTAAAAATAATATAATGCACTTAAATATGCATTCATTATTTATTATCTTCTGCTTAATCCTTCACTAGAGTCACAGGGTGGTTGATTTTGGCCGCTGGGCAGATAGAACCATGACAGGGCGCCAATATATCACTGGGCACACTCACTCACACAAACACAAGCTATATGGGGCAATTTAGAGTAATGTTTTTTGGACTGTAAGAGGAAACCCATGCTGACACAGGGAGAACATGGAAACTCGAGACAGATTGGGATTCGAACCAGGAATCCCTAGTGCTAACCACTAAGCCAAGTGCCTGCCTTAAAAATGCATATTAATTTTAAAATAAATTTGTTATGGTATTTGATTTCTCAGTAGTGAACAAATTAATAAGAAAACAAAGGTTTTAAGAAAGGGCGTCACGGTGGTTTAGTGGTTAGCTCATTCGGCTCTCAGCACTAGGGATTCCAGGTTCAAATCCCAATCTGGTTGGAGTTTCCATGTTCTCCCCATGTCCACGTGGGTTTCCTCCAGGTTCTCTGGTTTCCTCCCACAGTCCAAAAACATGGATACAAGGTAAACGAATGCTCTAAATTGTGAGTGAGTGTGCCAATAATAAATAAATGAAAAAAGCCATAAATTGGAGTCCTGCCCTGGTCTGTCCAGCACCCAAACTATGACCCTAGTAGAGGATTAAGTTGAAGATGAGGATTAAATTATTTAAAGGTTAAATTCAAAAAGAAAAAAAAAAAAATTGTAATTTGCCAGCATGTCCACTTAATTAATAAAATAACTAATTAAAAAAATCTGCCAGATAACAAATATATTTATATATATATTTATATATATTTATATATAAATATATATATTTTACACATACTTTGCAATATATATATATATATATATATATATATATATATATATATATATATATATATATATATATATATATATATATATATATATATATATATATATAGCTTTTTAACAATAAAAAAAATAAAAAAAACTAAGAAAATTGTTTTTAAACAATTCAAATAGGATTTGAAATTTTATTCATAAGGTAATTTATAAGGTAAGAGAAAGTACATTTAAGATGCATTTCTTTTTTTTCTTTTTATTTGGTAGAAGGAGGTGACTGCCTTTCCATTGTCTCTTTGAAATATATATATATATATATATATATATATATATATATATATATATATATATATATATATTACATACAATATTATGTATACTATTATTGATATAAGATGTGAATTTAATCTAGGACTTTCAAATATATTAACTTTAAAGACTCTCTGAGCATTTCATTTCTATTATGTTGCTTACATACCTGTATAAGTACATACCCCATGTATGCGCAAATGTGTGTGTGTGTGTGTGTGTGTGTGTGTGTGTGTGTGTGTGTGTGTGTGTGTGTGTGTGGGTGTGTGGGTGTGTGTGTTGAGCACTTTGGTGACAGGGGAGTTCCACTAAGCACTAGGGAATGGAGTAAACAACGCAGCACAGCATCTGTTTTTGTGTGTGTGTGCTGAGCAAACAAGGTAATTTAGGAGACGTCAAGGGATCTGCATGTAAATATTGCTCCTGCCCTCCCTCCCTCCTCCTACATGTTTTAGATTGGCTAATCAGGAAATGTCCTCAGTCTAATAGCTCTACTAGCACTGGAGCTAAAGTGACTGTGTGGAAATGGCTTCATACAGCTAATATCTATACATCCATCCGCTGTTGCCCATGTCCATAAACTGCCCCGGCAATGCAACAGGGCTTCATACACAGGGTGTCATATTGAATAGTCCTCATTTCATCTAAATTTTAAGGCAGGATCAGTGTCGGTAAGGTTTAATAAAGCTAACAAGCCATTATATTATGTTCAAAAAATAAAAAAAACATGGTTTAAAAAAGAACAATATTGTAAATGTCGTTTTTTTTTAGATTGTTGGTATGAATACGTTTTATTAAATTGCTGGATGTCTAGGTGGTGCTAAGAGAACAACATCAACTTTATAGATAGCTGTTATACTTTTAAACAATAACCCGAACTTCTAAATATTTTAAAATATTTTTGGTGTATGTAATGTTCACATTGTCTTAAACAATCTCCACTTTTAATATTGGTAAATTAGATGTAATTAAAGCAATCATTTTAGAGGCTGACTTTATAATTTCAGGGCATGAGTGCATTGTGGGTGGCATGGTGGTTACTACACTCGCCTCTCAGCGTTAGGGATCGGCTTCGAATCCCAAGCTGTGTGGAGTTTCCATGTTCTCCCCGTGTCGTGTGGGATTCCTCCAGGTTCTCAGGTTTCCTCCCACAGTCCAAAAACATGGATCAAGGTATATTGAATGCTCCAAATTGCGCCATATAAAGTGTGTCTGTGTGAGTGAGTGTAGAAGAAATTTAAATAAAAATAAAATGAAATAAAATTAAAATATAAGTGGGCGCCACAGTGGCTTAGTGGTTAGCATGTTCTCCTCTCAGCGCTAGGGATTCCTGGTTCGAATCTCCATCTGGGTGGAGTTTCCATGTTCTCCCCGTGTCCACGTGGGTTTCCTCCCACAGTCCAAAAACATGGATCAAGTCAATTGAGTTCTCCAAATTGCCCCATATAGAGTGTGTGTGTGTGTGTGTGAGTGTGTGCCCAGCGATAGATTGGCGTCCTGTTCTGGGTGTATCTGCCCAGCGCCCGAAACGTTCTCCCCTGGATGGGCATGGGGAAAAATTGACATTTTTATGAACAATACAAATAGGAACTTTTATTGAATATTAAGGGAAGAAAAGCACATGTAGGATGCATTTCTTTTTTGCCCTGTTTTTTTGGTCGAAGGAGGTGACGGCCTTTCCATTGACTGTCTCTTTGAATCTGGACCAAACGATTTACATCAAGATTACATTGCATTTAAATGGCCACACTAGTGGACACAATAAGCCGCACCCACACTTCTTGACATGTCCCTAGACATCATTGCACATTTGTTGCTTATAGGTTTAAAGCTTGTTTGAGACAATGCACCCATGTATGAAATGTTATATACATTTTGAAAAATGCAGAAAAAATAACTTCAGTTGAATCAATGAAAATAGTTAAAAAAGGCTGATGGTGACCGAGTATCCTTGCTTGATAAATAATTTAAAAAACAGGTAAAAATTCATGAAGATACAACATGTGGATATTTGATTTCCTAATTGTAAACATATTAAGCCTTTACCAGCACCACAATGGAATTGACATGCACTATACGTCAGCTTATGAAGCCGCAGAACTCCACACCCTCCTGCTGCAGTAAAGCACCAGATCACATTTCATTAATTTCACTAATTTCATCGGTCATTTTGCTTTGGCTACCACTGCGGCAATCTCTAACCTAGCATGCCTCCAAGCATTTTCTTTGAGCCATGGAAAAATAAATGTGCTCTAATGAGACCTGGAGCACAGCCCAGTGCCACAGCGGTGACACACAGTCAAAGTGACAGCCAATGAAAAGATCCGTCAGTCTGCATAGAACACAGCTGCCCGGCACCGACTTCACCTCCTACCATTCCATGAACAACACAGTTTATCTGTATTATCAGTATGAACTGGTGATGTTACGCAGTAAGGTGGTTGCAAAACCTGGTAATTAATAATCACCACGAGGGCATCACAATACCACATTTGTGACGATATCGCAGGTCCTTCATTCCTGCTGCAGTGAGACTGCACAATCAGCCTGCACCCAGTAACCACTCCAAACCAAACTAAAAATAACTGCAATACATGTATCTGTTAGAAAGCTCGTTCTTCCCCGGAAGATTGGCTACGCGGGAGGGAATGCGTACGCCGCTCGTGCCTACTGAGCGTTTCCTGGGAACAGCTACGCGGAGAAGATTTCGCGACACCGAGATAAAAAACAAAACGGAATTTATTATTAAAAATGGTGTAGGGACACCAACGGAAAGGGGGAACAAACGAACAAACTAACATCGGGATATTACCGCAAACAAAGACGTGCACGGGGGAGAGGGAATACGGAAACTAAGTAAGAAAAACAGCCGGTCACGTGCACAAAATAAACCAATCACCCAACGGAGACAATGATCACACAAATGAGGGACAGGTGCCCCAGGTTTTTGGTGTAATTGATGGTGCAATACATTTCAATCATCTGTATGTAATACCTGTCTGCTGCTTTATCAAATACCACATGTGCAATATTTCTTTCATTCTATTCCTCTCTTGTATGACTGTAAATAAATGAAAATTAGAAAATTAGAATTTTATCGTGTGTATATATAGATGAGGGCGGCACGGTGGCTTAGTGGTTAGCACGTTCGCCTCTCAGCGCTAGGGATTCTCGGTTTGAATCCCCATCTGGGTGGAGTTTCCATGTTCTCCCCGTGTCCGCGTGGGTTTCCTCCGGGTTCTCCGGTTTCCTCCCACAGTCCAAAAACATGGATCAGGGTAATTGAGTTCTCTAAATTGCCCCATATAGAGTGTGTATGTGTGAGTGAGTGTGTGCCCAGCGATGGATTGGCGTCCTGTCCTGGGTGTATCTGCCCAGCGCCCGAGACGTTCTCCCCTGGATGGGCATGGGGAACCCCACCGCGACCCTAATAGAGGATAAAGCGGGAGATAATGAATGAATGAATGAATGAATGTATATATAGATTTCTAATTCTATTGAAATTTTTCCTATTTTTTTTTTTTAAATCTCTTCTAATGACTGATACCTTTCTCACTTTCCTCTGATGTATCTGCTGCTGAGAATGTGAATTTCCCCATTGGGGGACAAATAAAGGTCTGTCTTATCTTCTTAAGATGCTATTTACAAAACCAAGAAGGGAAAAATGGCTTTAGGAAATACAAATAAAAATAAAATGGCTTTAGGAAATTTTATTTCAAGTATAGCAGTATTATGTTTAATGCTGGGCGGCACGGTGGCTTAGTGTTTAACACGTTCTCCTCTCAGTTCGAATCCCAATCTGGGTGGAGTTTCCATGTTCTCCGTGTTTCCACATGGGATTCCTCCGGGTTCTCCGGTTTCCTCCCACAGTCCAAAAACATGGATTGTGTGCCCAGCGATAGATTGGCACCCTGTTCTGGGTGTATCTGCCCAGCGCCTGAAACGTTCTCCCCTGGATGGGCATGGGGAACCCCTAGCCCCCCACCCCCCCGCGACCCTAGGAGAGGATAAAGCAGAAGATAATGGATGGATGTTTAATGCCTAATAATTTTGGCAATGTCAACATTGGAAATGTTTCTCAGCGCTGAATTGTGAATGTTCTGACCACTAAGCCACCGTGCTGCCCTTATTATTAATTACGTTCATTAAAATATTTATTCATTCATTATCTTCCGCTTAATCCTCTTCTACGATTCCCCATGCTCCCCATGCTCCATGTGTCTGTGTGAGTTTCCTTCGGGTTCTCCTAAGTCCTCTTGAAATTGTTGTCTGTGTGCTTTGATATGTAGTATACTACATCCATAGAGAACATCTCCGGCACTGGGCAGATACACCCAGGACAGGACACCAATCTATCACTGGGTAGAAGCAATTTGAAGAATTAAATTGACCTTAATGCATGTTTTTGGACTGTGGGAGGAACCCGGAGGAAACCCATGAAGACATGGGGAGAACATACAAACTCCACCCAGATTGGGATTCGAACCGGGAATCCCTAGTGCTGAAAGGAGAACATGCTAACCACTAAGCCACCGCACCGCCCTAGTATACTACATATAATATACATACTGGTTTGGTTCTGGGAAAATTAAAATTTCTAATGTTGACAAACTCATTAAGCATTAAACATTATCCAGGGTAGAACGTTTTAGGCGCTGGGCAGTTACACTTAGAACAGGGCGCCAATCCATCACTGGGGACACTCACTCACTCACTTACACACACACACCCCCCCCCACACACACACACATACATAAACACACCCCAGACCCAAAAGAAACCCACGTAGATACAAGGAGAATATGGAAACTCCTGTATTAGGGTCGCGGTGGGGAACATTGGGATTGGGGAACCATTGTAACACTATGATGAGTTATTTTTATTGTATT
Organism: Corydoras sp. C115; assembly: GCA_019802505.1. Classification (NCBI taxonomy): domain Eukaryota; kingdom Metazoa; phylum Chordata; class Actinopteri; order Siluriformes; family Callichthyidae; genus Corydoras; species Corydoras sp. C115. The sequence goes on along the minus strand of JAFMOC010000066.1, from coordinate 2,475,351 downwards.
GATGTCCGCAATTAGAAAACACCACATGCACTGTTAGAAGTGACTCCCTTATTATTATTATTATTATTATTATTATTATTATTATTATTATTGTAGTTTAAATTAATAGACGGTAAATTAAAAATCCAAACAACACAGACACTATTTAGTTGTTCGTTCTGGCATGTCTGAAAATGTTTTCTTTAAAAACAAAAGTCACTGCTCAGGGTTAACTAACGTCTCAGATTTTCATTTAAACAACTTTATATTCATTCAAGATTAATTAACCACACAGATCCCAACTGTATGTGAGCTGTGATACAGTTCAGTACACTAATGCCCATCCAGGGCAGAATATTTCAGGCGCTGGGCAGAAACACTCATGACGGGATGCCAATCCATCACTGACAAAGACACAAGCACACTATATAAGGGCAATTTAGAGCAGTCAGTTTACCTTAAATCCTTGTTTTTGGACTGTGGGAGAAAACTGGAGAACCCGAGGAAACCCATGCAGACATGGGGAGAACATAGAAACTCCACCCAGATCAGGATTCGAACCTGGATCCCCAGCGCTGAGAGGCGAACATGCTAACCACCAATCCACCCTATTAATTATGTTGACAATTATTTTTTTCTTGATATTTTTTGCTTAATTAAAGAAATGATATATTTGATTCTATACATTTCACAAATTGAGACCTGAGGTTGATTTGGTGAAAAAAAAGATTTGATACATTTCAAAACATTTTAAAATCCAATTTGCATTCCATTCACAAGATTGATCTTTAGGACTACAGTCTACTGAAAACTTACTTTGGAGTGCAGATCAGTGGACAGGATCTCTTATTAACAGAAATTAAAACATCTGATATAATGCTTAATCTAATAACCATAAGAGCACGACAAGGCCACATTACATGTCATTTTCTTCCCAAAGACATCGTTAAAATGAATCACTGACAGTCATGGCAGTGAAAAATGAAAATTAACACCGGTTATTAAAATGATTAGATTTGCAGAAAGCTAATTAAAAGATGTCAGGATGGGGGCCCAGACGAGGTCTGCTGGATGCTAATGAGGACCAATGGGCTTGTGCGCAGTAATTTTCGGCCTAATGAGGATGGTTTAAATGTAAAGTTTGGTGGAAGAAAGACTGGGGAAGGGAAGTGCTACAATCATGACCACCATTGTAATCTCGCTCCAAATGCCCATTAAGATCCATGTTTTACAACCTCAGCAGAAAGGCAGCCCCTTTAGATCATGGTGGGAAATTCAATTACCCAAAAGGCTTAAGCAAAACAATAAAAACATTTTATTATTAGTCAATTAGCAGGGATATTCTACATCTGAAGGTCACCCACCCTTGGCATGTCTTATGAGCACCCTTTCTGTGAAGTAACTGGAGTTGTATATTTTATAGCCTGGGTTCAGCAGCTTTCCTTTGTGTTTCATTATCAGGTCATTCGATGCTGCAGCTCACATCAGCAACCTTATAAATAAACTTTATTCAGATATATATAGTTTGAAAACAAGGAACAATCATATATTAAGATCGGATTAAACATGTAGGTTAAAAAGGTAAAACCTATGTTTAGTTGTATGAATATTATTAGCCATAATGTGCTAGTTTATGTATAAGTGTCCTTATTATAAGGAAAATAATTTTTTTCAAATGTCATTTCATCTCATTATCTTTATCTGTATTCTATACAATCATCATAACACAAAGTGGCATAATGCATTATAAATTTTATTTAAAAAATACAAATATGGATTTAAACTCTCTATTGTGAGTACACCAGGTTTACCAGCCCAGTGCAAGACATTATCATGTGCAGATATTAAACTGTGTATTTTAAGTATTTACTCATTCATTTCATTCATTATCTCCCTCTTTATCCTCTATTAGGGTCATGGGGGGTTCCCCATGCCCATCCAGGGGAGAACGTCTCGGACGCTGGGCAGATACACCCAGGACAGGGCGCCAATCCATCGCTGGGCGTAAGTATTTACTGTGATTAGAATATAGTAAATTTGAATGATGTAATAATTTATTCAGAAAAAATGTAAATAAAATGGGCGGCACGGTGGCTTAGCACGTTCTCCTCTCAGCACTAGGGATTCCCGGTTCGAATACCCATCTGGGTGGAGTTTCCATGTTCTCCCCGTGTCTGCGTGGGTTTCCTCCGGGTTCTGTCCTGGGTGTATCTGCCCAGTGCCCGAGACGTTCTCCCCTGGATGGGCATGGGGAACCCCCCCTGGCGACCCTAATGTATGGATATAAATATGTATATATATATATATATATAGGGCAGCACGGTGGCTTAGTGGTTAGCATGTTCTCCTCTCAGCGCTAGGGATTCCCGGTTCGAATTTCCATCTGGGTGGAGTTTTCATGTTCTCCCCGTGTCCGCATGTGTTTCCTTCGGGTTCTCCGGTTTCCTCCCACAGTCCAAAAACATTGATCAAGTCAATTGAGTTCTCTAAATTGCCCCATATAGAGTGCGTAGGTGTGAGTGAGTATGTGTTCAGTGATAGATTGGCGCCCTGTCCTGGGTGTATCTGAAACGTTCTCCCCTGGATGGGCATGGGGAACCCCACCGCGACCCTAATAGAGGATAAAGCGGAAGATAATGAATGGATGGATGGAAATTGTAAAATACTTAAATTACATAATTACTACAAAAGTTTAGAGTTCAATGAGTAACAAAATAAAAAATCTTCAATCAAAAATTATATTTTATAATACAATCACAGTAATAACATGAAATCGCTATTTGGTACCAAACCATCAAGGCACCCAGACCAACTGTAATTACAGAGAATTGGGTTAAAATAATCCTTCCTCTATTTTTAAAACGTGCCTTAGCATCACTCCAGAGTACCATGTGCTCTCATGACCTAAAATGAACTTATTTTAAATTGGTTTACCTCCAAAAGCAGAAAGCATAAGATAAAGGAAAGCCAGCCATTAAGTAAACTACATAGGAGCGTCATCTTTTAATGAAGAGATAATTATTGAGAGTCAAGCCACTTAAGACAGATACACCTCATTCACTTACACAAAAATGTTTCTCATTATAATTAGCTCATAATTTATCATCACTAATGAGTCCAATTAAACATAAACGCTTAATGGTATACATCAACTGATGATTGATTTAACAATACAAATTTTCACACAGGAGCTCATTGATGTAAAGCAGGTGGTGAAGGTGGTGCACTTGTCCTAAAAAAATCTACTAATACGCTAACGAGTGGAGTACACTCGTATTGTTTTGTAATTGTACTAATAAACCTCACACCACATGACAACCATACTGTCTGATTCCATGCTCTCTGTATGGATTAAATAAAGCACTCTATCAAAGTGTTGTGCTATCAACATTCTTCATTACGGTTGGTCTTACTGTTCATCCCAGCTGAAATTAAATTCCTGACACTGGACAGTCACAAATCACAATGTCGCATATGGCACTGACGTCTGGTGCGGATAATTACACACAATCATGTAACTACCCAATAATCTGACATAATTACATCTTGCATTTCATTAAAGGTTGTATTTTGCAGAAAAGTGTGAAAAGTAGCAGTACTTTTGGTTTGGATGTTGGCACGAGCTGCTTAGACAAAAGAAAAAAACTTAGCTCATCTTATCTCATCTCAGAGTGACTTCTGGGTTGAATTCTCATAACCAGGTCAGAATGTTTCAGGCGCCGAATTGAAGACTTGAAGCTGAACTTTGTTAAAATCAAAATTATCTACAAAAAAAAACCCATCCATCCATTATCTTCCACTTTATCCTCTATTAGGGTCACGGGGGGGTTCCCCATGCCCATCCAGGGGAGAACGTCTTGGGCGCTGGGCAGATACACCCAGCCAGGACAGGGCGCCAATCTATCACTGTGCACACTCACTCACACAGACACAAAGACACTCTATATGGGGCAATTTGGAGAATTCAATTGACTTGATCCATGTTTTTGGACTGTAAGAGGAAACCGGAGAACCCGGAGGAAACCCACGCGGACACGGAGAGAACATGGAAACTCCACCCAGATTGGGATTCGAACCGGGAATCCCTAAGGCTGAGAGGAGAACATTCCCTTTCACACCCTAATGATTCAGATTAAAATGTCATGGTTTGAAGACATGGCTGGATAAAATATTTGGAGAGGAATTTCAATAGTCATTTTCTGATATGTATATGTGTCTATTAGGGTCGCGGGGGGGTTCTCCATGCCCATCCAGGGGAGAACGTTTCGGGCGCTGGGCAGATAGACCCAGAACATGGCGCCAATCCATCGCTGGGCACACACTCACTCACACAGACACACTCTATATGGGGCAATTTGGAGAATTCAATTGACTTGATCCATGTTTTTGGACTGTGGGAGGAAACCTGAGAACCCGGAGGAAACCCACGCGGGCACGGGGAGAACCTGGAAACTCCACCCAGATGGGGATTCGAACCGGGAATCCCCAACGCTGAGAAGAGAACGTGCTAACCACTAAGCCATTGTGCCATATATATATATATATATATGTGTGTGAGTGTGTGTGTGTGTGTGTGTGTGTGTGTGTACTTTATATATGGATGCAGTATTTTGACAAGGTTTATGTAATCTTCAGCTTGTTAAAATAATGTACCGTTTGTTTACAGTGATGTCCCTAGGACGGATGTCATCAATGACAATTGTGCTACTGTACCACCAAACCAAAGCAATTAGACTGTTATATTCTGAGACAGGTCAAGACTTTGCATCCTGCTGGATGGACGTATGCTTTAACATCTTCATCAAAATGACAAATGCTTGTCCCCTGTGCCATCTCAGGATGACAGTTACAGCCTCGTCACAAGCAACGCTGCAATCAGGAAAATCAGTTGACCTCCCGACTATCCTGAGAACTTAAACTCTATTTTCTTGACGAACTGCTTCGAAGAGAAACAAGTGACATGTTATGGAATGTGACAAGGCATTTATCGGATAGTTTGAAGCTAAACAGTGTAGAATAAGAAATTACCTAATCTCCTGCAAAACCACAACAATGGCTATAACTTGTAAAAGTAATTTTTAATAAGAATTGAATAATAATACATGGACAAAAAGATAAAAACAATAAAAAAAAACTACAGCTGTCTGTATGAAATATATTCTCACTCTGGATTTTTGGTATTTACATGAATATATTTGGTGTACCATAAAAAAAAGAAAAAGGACAGATAAGATAAGCCTTTATTCACATTCACAGCAGCAAAGTGACATTAATTGGGAAAGTTAAAAAGATACATCTAATTTATCTATGGGCCATCTTCCTCCCACAGTTCAAAGACATGGATCAAGGTCATTTAGGTTCTCCAAAATTGCCCCATATAGAGTGTGTTTGTGTTTGTGTCTGTGTGAGTGAGTGTGTGCCCAGCGATGGATTGGCACCCTGTCCTGGGTGTATCTGCCCAGCGCCCGAAACGTTCTCCCCTGGGCAAGGAGAACCCCCCCGCGACCCTAGTAGACGATAAAGTGGAAGATAATGGATGGATGGATGGAATATATCTATTAAGAGAAGTAATTAAAATAAAAGATAAAAAAATAAATGAAAGTAAATAAAAGAGAAATGTATAATATAATAAAATCGAAATAAACTGCTTAATTATCCATCCATTATCTTCCACTTTATCCTGTATTATGGTCGGGGGGGGGGGGGGGGGTTCCCCATGCCCATCCAGGGGAGAACATTTTGGGCGCTGGGCAGATACACCCAGGACAGGGCGCCAATCTATTGCTGGGCACACACTCACTCACACAGACACACACTCTATATGGGGCAATTTGGAGAATTTAATTGATCCATGTTTTTGGACTATGGGAGGAAACCGGAGAACCCGGAGGAAACCCACGCAGACACGGGGAGAACATAGAAACTCCACCCAGATTGGGATTCGAACCAGGAATCCCTAGCACTGAGAGGCGAACGTGCTAAACCACTAAACCACGTTACCGCCCACTTCTTAATTATGTATATGATATATAATACAGAGGGGTGACAATAGAAAAACTCTAAAATACAAGCACCGAAACAAAGTATTGCACATGTGATAAATGAAGTAGTTATGGCAAAAGACAACAGATTATAAAATAGCTAAATACTTTTTCTATGTGTTAGATAGGTCCGTCTCGCGCCTGATGAGCGCTTCCCGGGTACCGACCACGCGGAGGATAATGCGTGCGTCGGTCCACGAAACGCTCCCACGAATACGACCTGCGCGGAGAAGGTGCGCAGCGCCGTACCGTGGTTGAACGCGGAAGGAGAGTCCAAGAGACACCGGGATAAAATCCAAAACTCGAATTTATTAAAAAATTGGTGACGGGACACCAACGAAAAGGGGGGAACAGAACAAACAAACTAACAATGGTTATGATACCGCAAAACAAAGATGTGCGACGAACCGAGGGAAAACAGAAACTAAATAACCAACCAACTAAACACGTGCACAAAACAAACCAATCACCCAGCTGAGATAATCAAAGACCAAACGAGGGACAGGTGCCCCAGTCACCTGTAACACTATGGAAATGCTTCACAAACATAGTGATTAGTGAAGTTAAATGATACACACATTATCTTACTTCTGGTGTGTTCATTTATTTCTTCACTTACAGTAGCTGCTCTTCAATTTCCATCCATTTTGACTTTGATCATGTTTTACCTTTTATAGCCAATTTGCTTATGTTTACCTCACAATCCTCAATGCCTGTAAGGTTCATATTCATAATTGCAAGTGACCCATATCTGTCTCATCTATGAATGTCGTCCAAAATGGCTAGCGTGTGCACATTTTCTCATGAGTCACCTGCATCACCACCAACAAAAAAAAAAGTCATGCTCACGATCACAATTAACCAAACGGAAGCATTTATGTGTCAAATATTGCATTATGAGACAGCAAGCAGAGCTCTAGCTTTTGCTGACATTGACATTTTAATAAAAGTGGCACTTAGCATCTCATGCTTGAATAAATGCTTGGTATGAATACAAGAATGTATGGCCAGGAATTGCAAGTATTCAATCAAGAATCCCATATCAAATTAATCAAAATGGGATTTGAAAAAAACAAATTCATTAGTGTGTTAACAAATTCCTTAAGTATAAGGCTTGTAAACACTGTTATATTATACAATTATGTATTATTATCTTCAAAGTATGCTGGGAATTGATCGACGTGTAAGGAATTTGTGTTGTTAAAGTGCTTGCATAACGTTTTTACTGTTCCGTGCAACATCCTGAGTCTTATCACCTTATCAGAAAATCAGAATTTATATCTATAATTTTTTATAAATATGTGAATTGTATCTGATTGCATGGCTGTGCCATCTATTCAAAGCTATTACAGCAGTACAATACAAAATAATCTGTGATTTTACATAAACATATAATAAACATTGCACGGTGGCTTAGTGGTTAGCATGTTCTCCTCTCAGCACTAGGGATTCCTGGTTCGAATCCCAATCTGGGTGGAGTTTCCATGTTCTCCCCGTGTCCGCGTGGGTTTCCTCCGGGTTCTCCGGTTTCCTCCCACAGTCCAAAAATATGGATCAATTGAATTCTCCAAATTGCCCCATATAGAGTGTGTTTGTGTGTGTGAGTGTGTGTCCAGTGATAGATTGGCGCCCTGTCCTGGGTGTATCTGCCCAGCGCCCGAAACGTTCTCCCCTGGATGGGCATGGGGAACCTCCATCCGCGATCCTATTATAGGATAAAGCGGAAGATAATGGATTGATGGATTGATGGATTAATAATAATAAAATTTTGGGCATAGTTAATATTGCAATACAATTATACAAACAATAAAAATTTAAAGTGTTGGTTTGGCTATGTTGGTTATAGATAATATGTTGACAGTATAAAAAGAAATCTAAGTATCCCTTTGCTTGCTGTTTGCATAAGAATTTGGAATTGTAATGATGGAGCTGAAATTAAACTTGTATTGGGAATAAATGGCAAAGAAAGGAAAGCAGGGGAGAAAATAGATCTCATCTGTGGCTTGTCTGTGTTAATTAATGCAGAAGGGGGTCATACTGGCAAATCAGCAGATAAAACTGCTCGTAAATTGTATGCAGCTAAATGAGAAACATAATTAAAATGTGGGTTTTAAAGCTGTAAAGGTGACGGACCAGTGTGGAAAACATGTTTTGATTGTTGATCCAATTGCAACAGGCTTAGGTTTAATCTGAGCTTAATCTGAGGTAAATATTTATACCTTTGGCCCCGGAAAAATCTGGCAACAATAAAATAAATAACAATAAAACAACAGAATGAGGTACAGCTTTTGTGTGTGTGAAGAAGAAATGTGGGGCACATTTATATTACATTTACATTTAGTCATTTAGCTGATGCTTTTATCCAAAGTGATTTACAAATGCCGGAACTTCACAAGTCAGTAGTATATATATAATTGTGTTTTTATGAAGTTTTAGTGAAAATTGTGTTTTAAGTTTTTGAAGATATTAAATGATTTAAAAGCCTTGCAAAGAGAGTTTGGAAGATGGTTCCACCACTTAGCATTGGTGAACAATACAGAGACAATGAACGAGTCGGAGTGTATTTTGTAAATATAGAGTGAAGGTAAGAGGGGGCAGATCCAGAGATTGTCCTGTAGATCAGAGTCAGTGTCTTGTACTGAATGCAGCAGCTACAGGGAGCCAATGGAGAGAGAGGAGTGATGGAGTGATATGAGTTCTCTTGGGTGGTTGAACACAAGTCAGGCTGCAGAGTTCTGTATCAGTTGTAGAGGTCTGATTGTGGAAGCTGGGAGACCAGCAAGCAACGCATTACAATAATCGAGCCGGGATAGGATGAGGGCTTGAACTAACAGCTGAGTAGAATGTAAGTCGAGGAAGGTCTGACCTTTCTAATGTTGTGCAAGAACAATCTACAGGAGGGGCAATTTTAGTGACCTGGGTTCTGTCGGTTCTAATATTTACAGATCAGAAAGTGAGTCAGAGCAAGTCAGTTATGCATTGCTTTGCACAGAATAATCCATCCATCCATCATCTTCTGCTTTATCTATTAGGTTCTATTAGGGTCGTGGTGGGGTTCCCCATGCACATCCAGGGGAGAACGTTTCGGGCGCTGGGTAGATACACCCAGGACAGGGCGCCAATCTATCGCTGGGCACACACTCACTCACACAGACACACTCTATATGGGGCAATTTGGAGAATTCACTTGACATTGCTCCATGTTTTTGGACTTTGGGAGGAAACCGGAGAACCCGGAGGAAAGCCGCACAGACACGGGGAGAACATGGAAACTCCACCTAGATTGGGATTTGAACCGGGAATCCCTAGTGCTGAGAGGCGAACCTGCTAACCACTAAGCCACCATGCTGTGCCGTAAATTTTTTTTTTTAAATTTCTACAATTATTGATATTTATTATCATATTATTTTTCTGTCTGTCAATGTTTTTGGATCTATGGGTTTTATAGGTTATCCTTTTGTTATAAAAATAATACTGTCTGCATGTACTATTCAGCAAATTCTATACGTTCTAATGTTCAGTAATGATCTCAGGAGATATCATTGTGTAAGTCATGTTTGCGAGTCACATACAGAATATAGATAACCAGCCCCTTCCTTTTGATATGGCTTGTTAATGGTGTAAACATTAATTGATGTGTAATCGGTTGCTTCTTGGTGGGTTTTTTGGAAAAAGTAACTAGTAAAAAACTAAGTAAAAGTAAAAGTAACGGATAAAAAAAATTCTCTCACAAACTATAGTTCTACCCACTGTGGTCAAGACTCTGGTGATGAGACACCTTGAGCTGATTGTTGGTGGTTGTAGCGTACATAAACCGTCTTATGTTCCTTAAAACTAAATGTATCAAATGGTGTGGATAGGAATAGGAGTTGTATAGGAAACACACACACAAACACACAGACGGCATTTCAGTACCACAAATTACTGCTTTTAAATGTTTAAAATTATTCAGAATATTTAAAATACTTTAATAAATTAGTATCATGTTATTCATTCATTGTCTAGGCTGGTTATCATAACTAGGGTTGCTGGAGGTGCTGGAAATGAACCCAGCCCCCACTGACAAACTTTCGTGGAAAGCTCCCCAGCCCAGTGGAAACCACACATACAAGGAACAAACATTTTCAAACAAAAAGGCTCCTCTCCATTTAACAAAATAAAATAAAAATTAAAAAATGAAATAAAAGTGGAAACATCATGCTGGAAGATCACAGCGCTGTACTCTACCACTGTTCCTTATTCTTTGTGTTCGAAATCTTATCCTCTATTATAAATAATTAATAATTAAATAATTTTAAAAAATGTAATTCTGAAATAAGGGTGGCATGGTGACTTAGTGGTTCGAATCCCAATCTGGGTGGAGTCTCAGTATATATATATATATATATATATATATATATATATGGGGGGTTCTTTATGCCCATCCAGGGGAGAACGTTTCGGGTGCTGGGCAGATAGACCCAGGACAGAGCGCCAATCTACCGCTGGGCAGACACTTATTCACACAAACACACTCTATATGGGGCAACTCAATTGAACTTGATCCATGTTTTTGGACTGTGGGAGGAAACTGGAGAACCCGGAGGAAACCCACGCGGACACGGGGAGAACATGGAAACTCCACCCAGTGATTAGTTTAATACTATAGACAAAAAAACAAAACTAGAAAACCAAAAGTAATGAAACGTTAAATGCCTACAGCTCTAAACTCGTTTTGTAAAACCAACAAAAACAATCAAAAGTGATGAACCCAATAAATGGGTAAGAATTTGTGGTGGGAGGTCAGCGGTCCGTCCAGCCACACTGAGGTACATGACAGAGACACAAGATGAGAGGTGGGCAGTGTGAGCCATAATGCCAGACAGCCCAGTGAGTCCACAGTCACATTATGGTTCTCTGCTCACATTTGAAAAATGTCACACCACAGGGGTCTGGCCATGCACGCACAGGGTGAAGAGCTGTATTCCTGACAAAACCTACAAACTTGCCCCAACTGAGGCAAGTCTGCGTGTTCGTGGGTATAGGCAGCCGGATGAATGTTATTCTTCACATCTAACTTTGCCTCAGAAAATGATCCGCAGTAAACATTTGGCTAGATTTGTTTGAAATTGTTTGACAATCATTTCACGATGCCGATCATCCTAAATCTCCAGTGTTTTCAGTCAGACTACAGAGCTGATTTGGTAAAGTGTTCGTCCTTTGGATGTAAGCGTTTTTGGCATCCGGCCTGTCTGGGAGATATAATCTCAGAATGACGAGTCACATTAGGAGAAAAGAGGAAGAGTAATTCGTATGTCACATCCCTTTAGCCTGACCTCACAGACGATCACAAAGACTCCCGAATCCTCCGGAATGTTTAATCATATTTGTCTTTTTAATGCATTCCTCATTCCAACACGAGAACGGGCTTGATGGCCTAGACAACAGAATCCATTTTTACAAAGTGTATTTACATAGTGCATTTATCAGTCCTCCACCATAAATGGCGTTACCTCATCAGTAAAATGAAGCAAACCTTTTAAATGCTCTTTTGGCAACAGGCTGCCCTACAACTGTGCCAGATATACCCACCGTTCCACAACTTCCATCCATCCATCCATTATTCATTCATTCATTCATTATCTCCCGCTTTATCCTCTATTAGGGTCGCGGTGGGGTTCCCCATGCCCATCCAGGGGAGAACATCTCGGGCGCTGGCCAAATAGACCCAGGACAGGGCGCCAATCCATCGCTGGGCACACATCGCTGGAATTTTGAGAATTCAATTGACTTGATCCATGTTTTTGGGAGGAAACCGGAGAACCCGGAGAAAACCCACGCGGACACGGGGAGAACATGGAAACTCCACCCAGATTGGGATTCGAACTGGGAATCCCTAGCGCTGAGAGGCGAACGTGCCAACCACAAAGCCGGTTCCACAACTTACATAACATAATCATATTGGAAACACTATTTTATTTTCATTCATTCATTCATTATCTCCCGCTTTATCCTCTACCAGGGTCGCGGTGGGGTTCCCCAGGCCCATCCAGGGGAGAACGTCTCTGGGCGCTGGGCAGATACACCCAGGACAGGGCGCCAATCCATCGCTGGGTACACACTCACACACTCAAACACACTCTATATGGGGCAATTTAGAGAACTCAATTAACTTGATCCATGTTTTTGGACTGTGGGAGGAAACCGGAGAACTCGGAGGAAACCCACGCGGACACAGGGAGAACATGGAAACTCCACCCAGATGGGGATTCGAACCGGGAATCCCTAGCGCTGAGAGGAGAACGTGCTAACCACTAAGCCACCGTGCCGCGGCTATTTTATTTTCAATGCTGCTTATTCTACACAGATTTGGAGAACCCCACTGAGTGTCACTGGGTAAGAAGAAGTGAAACTCCCTAAACAGTCATTCAGTCATTTATTATCTTCCCCTTAATCCTCTACTTGGGTTACACGGTGGTTGCCCATTCCCATCCAGGCAAGACTTTTCAATACACCCAGACAGGGCGCCTATCTATCGCTGGGCATACTCACTCACACAGACACACACACAATCACACACTATATAGGGCAATTTAAAGCATTCAATTTACCTTGAATCCATGTTTTTGGACTGTGGGAGGAAACCAGAGAACCGGGAGGAAACCCACATGGACATGGGGAGAACATGGAAACTCCACCCAGATTTGAATATGGAATCCCCTAAGCCACCGTGCAACCCAGATACAAGGTAAATGGGATGCTCTGATTTACCCCATATAGAGTGTGTGTGTGAGTGAGTGTGTGTCCAGCGATGGATTGGCGCCCTGTCCTGGGTGTATCTGCCCAGCGCCTGAAACACTCTTCTGGATGGGCATGGGGAACCATTAGGTGGAATTATTAGGTGGAAGATAATGAATAAATTGAATAATCGAATCCCCATCTGGGTGGAGTTTCCATGTTCTCCCCGTGCTCCATGTGGGTTTCCTCCGGGTTCTCCGGTTTCCTCCCACAGTCCAAAAACATGGATCAAGTCAATTGAATTCTCCATATTGCCCCATATAGCGTGTGTGTGTGTGAGTGAGTGTGTGCCCAGCGATGGATTGGCGTCCTGTCCTGGGTGTATCTGCCCAGCACCCGAAACGTTCTCCCCTGGATGGGCATGGGGAACCCCACCGCGACCCTAATAGAGGATAAAGCGGGAGATAATGAATGAATGAATGATAGATATAAATAGCACGGACATATTATTACTTGGGCGGCACGGTGGCTTAGTGGTTAGCATGTTCTCCTCTCAGCGCTAGGGATTCCCGGTTGGAGTTTCCATGTTCATCCCGTGTACGCATGGGTTTCCTCCGGGTTCTCCAGTTTCCTCCAACAGTCCAAAAACATGGATCAGGTCAATTGAGTTCTCCAAATTTCACCATATAGAGTGTGTCCGTGTGAGTGAGTGTGTGCCCAGCGATGGATTGGCGCCCTGTCCTGGGTGTATCTGCCCTGCGTACGAAACGTTCTCCCCTGGATGGGCATGGGGAACCACCGCCCCCCCCCCCCCCCCCGCGAAATCTAGTAGAGGATAATGAATGAATGAAAGATATAAATAGACACTTATGTGTTGTTGTGTTTGGAGTGAACTGCATAATGTTAAACAAAACATTGACCTCAACCCCACTGAACAATGATAATTGTTGATAATCAAATTTATAATCTAATTATCGTTACAGCCATGTCTTGTTAATTTATATAGCTGCAGGCAGCTGATATCCATAAAAACTTAAGCTATAAAGTATATAACGCTTCTTCAAGCAAAGAAAATAAAAAAAAATACAATTTTATGAATCCAATCAAAAGTTTACACATGCTAATAAAATAAAACCCACAATTTGTTATGATGTAAATGAAGCCTTACGTAGTTTCTGCCTCGGAGCTATGTTAAAATATTAACCGACTGCCTACAGCCATGTAGCAAAGTACAATCTGACTGTTAAACAAATGACTTGCAGCTTAATCCATGTTCTGCTGAGCTTTTTGTCAAGTTCTTTGCTTTTAACAAATTTCAGCCTTGTGCCCAGCAGTGTAAACTTAAAAACACTTTCCCATAATGCAGGCAGCTCAGGGACAGCAGCCGCCTGAATAATGCAGCTGCAATATGTTGCAGAACATCTGTCTACTCATCAGAAATGAACCGCTTCTCTGAGTGGAAAGTCGTACAACGTTCCTGATCCTGTAAAGCCCATTATGGATAATTCCCCGAGTGTATAACTGTAACTGTAGGTGCTACACTTGGAAATCTGTGTTACTAAGGAGTGTAATCACTATTCATCTGCTCCTTGTTTTATTTCCTATTCACTGTTTATGCACTCGGGCGGCACGGTGGCTTAGTGGTTAGCATGTTCTCCTCTCAGCGCTAGGGATTCCCGGTTCGAATCCCCGTCTGGGTGGAGTTTCCATGTTCTCCCCGTGTCCGTGTGGGTTTTCTCCGGGTTCTCCGGTTTCCTCCCACAGTCCAAAAACATGGATCAAGTCAATTGAATTCTCCAAATTGCCCCATATAGAGTGTGTCTGTGTGAGTGAGTGTGTGCCCAGCGATGGATTGGCGCTCTGTCCTGGGTCTATCTGCCCAGCGCCTGAGATGTTCTCTCCTGGATAGGCATGGGGAACCCCACCGCGACCCTAATAGAGGATAAAGCGGGAGATAATGAATGAATGAATGTTTATGCACTCACGGTGGCTTAGTGGTTAGCATGTTCTCCTCTCAGCACTAGGGATTCCCGGTTCGAATCCCAATCTGGGTGGAGTTTCCATGTTCTCCCCGTGTCCACGTTGGTTTCCTCCGGGTTCTCCGGTTTCCTCCCACAGTCCAAAAACATGGATCAAGGTCAATTGATTTCTCCAAATTGCCCCATATAGAGTTTTTCTATGTGTGTGAGTGTGTGTCCAGCGATCCCCATGCCTATCCAGGGGAGAACGTTTTGGGAGCTGGGCAGATACACCCAGGACAATGAAGATATATAAGTTAATTCATTTTACCATTTTTTTGTAGTTATACTGTTTTGTTGGTTCAAAAACTCAAAAAACGTGCTATATTCAGTTTACATTTACATTTATCCGATCCATCCATTAATTCCGCTTTATCCTCTATTAGGGTCGCGGGGGGTTCCCCATGCCCATCTAGAGAAAGTTTCAGGCGCTGGGCAGATACACCCAGGACAGGGTGTATCCAATCTATCATTGGGCACACACACACACACACACACACACTCTATATAGGGCAATTTGGAGAATTTAATTGAGCTTGATCCATGTTTTTGGACTGTGGGAGGAAACCGGAGAACCCGGAGTAAACCAACGTAAACATGGGGAGAACATGGAAACTCCACCCAGATTGGGATTCGAACCGGGAATCCCTAGTGCTGAGAGGAGCACAAATTATTATTAAGTTTAAGTTTAACACGGCTTTATTAAATGTCACGAAATCATTAAACAACGACAATATCTACACATTCATGCTTCAACCTGCTAACACCACACTGACGGGAATCTTATATCTTTGGAAAAGACTGGTTTATGGTCATTAATCTTGTAATACGGTGAAAGTTAAAACGTCTATCCGAGAAATAATCAGTAGGATAATGATGAAGTAACATTTGCATCCATCCCATTATCCTTCACACATTAGTGTTCTGGAGTGTACTAGCTGTGAGTCAGTCTACAGCATGGGAGGAATCTCTTTCAATTAGCTCTGCATTTGACTCAGTCACCCACACACACGGCTTTTTCTTTGTTCACCACTTAAGAGCCCCGGTACATTACAGAAAAATGTCATGTTTTAGGAAATAACTTTTATAATTAGTTCTGGTATGGCCCAGTTTCTGAATGTAACATTTATTAAGCTTTGATCACGGATCAAATAATAAGATTCATCATTTTCTCGCCGGCTTTGTTTCCATAGACAAACGCAGTCTGACACAAAGTGCTCAGCGCATGGTGTTCAGTGGTGTTTGAGTGTGAGAACCCTAAAGAATTTTTGTTTTTATGCATAAACCTGATATACAAACCACAGTTGTAAAACATTTGGTCTTTTTAAGCTTACATTTTATACACGGTGCGGCTCGTTAGCCTCTCAGTGCTGAGGATCCAGGTTCGAATGCCAATCTGTGTATCTGTATGGTTTTCCTCTGGTTTCCTCCCACAGTCCAAGAACAATGCTTAAAATTGCCCCATATAGGGTGTGTTTGTGTGAGTGTGTGTGTGCCCAGCAATGGATTGCCCCCCTGTCCTGGGTGTATCTGCCCTGTGCCCAAAACGTTCTCCCCTGGATGGGCATGGGGAACCCCCCCTGCAACCCTAGTAGATGATTAAATGGAAGATAATGAATGAATGTTATATATTATACAATATTCATTCATTCATTCATTATCTCCCGCTTTATCCTCTATTAGGGTCCTCATGCCCATCCAGGGGAGAACGTCTAGGGCGCTGGGCAGATACACCCAGGACAGGACAGGACAATCCATCGCTGGGCACACACTCACTCACACAGACACACTCTATATGGGGCAATTTGGAGAATTCAATTGACTTGATCCATGTTTTTGGACTGTGGGAGGAAACCGGAGAACCCGGAGGAAATCCACGCGGACACGGGGAGAACATGGAAACTCCACCCAGATGGGGATTCGAACCGGGAATCCCTAGTACTGAGAGGAGAACATGCTAACCACTAAGCCACCGTGCCGCCACTATACAATATATAATGATTAATATATTATTTGCAGGGCGGCACGGTGGCTTCTCAGCGCTAGGGATTCCGGGTTTGAATCCTAATCTGGGTGGAGTTTACATGTTCTCTCCGTGTCCATGTGGGTTTCCTCTGGGTTCTCCGGTTTCCTCCCACAGTCCAAAAACATGGATCAAGTTAATTGAGTTCTCCAAATTGCCCCATATAGAGTGTGTCTGTCTGAGTGAGTGTGTGTCCAGCGATGGATTGGCACCCTGTCCTGGGTGTATCTGCCCAGCGCCTGAAACGTTCTCCCCTGGATGGGCATGGGGAACCCCCCCCCCCCGCGACCCTAATAGAGGATAAAGCGTAAGATAACGGATGGATGGATATTATTTGCAACCTATTCTCTCTTTTTTGTTCATTAATCAGACAATAGTTTTGGACATTTACATTTTGACTTCGGAAAAGAAAGAAAATGTGTTACATATTGTAGATGGATGGTGTTTTTCAGTGTTTTTACTCTTTTATGTGGATTAAAATTTAATTAATTCATTCATTTATTCATTATCCTCTTCTTAATACTCTACTAGGGTCGCAGACGGGTTCCCATGCCCATCCAGGGGAGAACGTTTGGGGCGCTGGGGAGATTAGCCACATTAAACACCCTGGATAGGGTCCCTGGACACAAACACACACTATATGGGGCAATTTAGATCATTCAATTTACCTTGAAGCCATGTTTTCTGACTGGGTAGAACATGGAAACTCCACCCAGATTGGGATTCAAACCTGGAATCCCCAGTGCTGAGAGGCAAACGTGCAAAGCACTAAACCACCGTGTCACCCATGGAATAAAATGTACACTGGAAAGATATAACATTTATTTTTCTTTTTTAAATTTGTTAGGGCTTTCAGTTAGAATGACTAGCGTAGCCATAATGTAGCCATAAGGTAGCCATAGGGTCGCCATAAGGTAGCCATAGGGTCACCATAACATTCTGATTAGCCTTTAACACGATATTGCATATTGCTCATTGCTTTTATGCTCATGTGTATATTCCTTTATTAAACAAAATGTTGTTGTTTTTTTTTTTTTTCCATGTGCAAAGTTTGCCATGGTAGTTGTGACCAAGGATGATTTGACCTCATTGAGAAAAGGACGTTTGGTTTTGTTGCCTATAACAGATGCTGTCCACTAACAAAGCTTGAAGGAGAAGAGGGCAGATGTTGAGCTGACCCCTGGATCTCAGGACCTAAGGATAGCCAATGAAGGCGATGAGACTTGGCAGCTGCCAGTGATCCACTGGCACCCAAAAGCAGGAGGCAAAAGAATTTTCATTTTCCTCTCGTCCCTCTTGTTCATTCTCCTTCAAACATGGCTTCTGGTCAGTGGTGCTGATGCTCTACAAAGATGTGGATTTCAGCAAAAAACCCTGCTAGAAGCCATCATGTCAAAAGCTGGTTAGCTGAATGAACAAGAACAACTGCAGGCCCTGCCACTTTGCATTGCTTCGATCCAACAGCTGTTTGTTGAGAGAATGCAGATGCAAATGCACAGAGAATGTCCTTGAAGTATATTGTAAGGCAATAAGCAACATGTCCGTTTGCTATTGCTTACAGGTCATTAAAATGATATTTAGGAAAATGGATTGCTTTGACTGCAGGATTATTTTAACTGCTCAAATGTATGAATGTGAATCTTTAGCTGAGGGATTAGGTAGGAATTACATCCAGAAATCAATTCAAATTAATTATTTCCATGAAGGAATAATATAAACAATCACTTACTGCAGCTTTATTTAGACTTGAATTATAATGTTCTATAACACATTTCTAACTACTATCACCAAAATAAATAAATATCTCATCTTATCATCTTCTGCTTAATTCTATAGTAGCGATTAGGGTTGCAGGGGGCTTCCTCAGACGCTGGGCAGAGACAGGACGCCAATCCTTTCCTGGGCACACACTTAAAAATACACACACTATATAAGGACGATTCAGATAAGGGCAAATTGGAGAAGCCAGTTAACCTTGAATTCATGTTTTTGGACTGTGGGAGGAAACTTGAGAACTCAGAGGAAACCTACATGGACACAGAACACAGAGAACTAAGAAAAAGGATTTCGAACCTGGATCCCTAGTGTTGAGAGGCAGAAATTGACATGCTAACCACTAAACCACAAAATAAATATGGTTAAAACTAAATATCGTGTCATCTGTAGTGTAACATTGAAGATCCTATGTACTTTAAACAGCAATGCCATAACTAAAACAAAAAGGCGTAAAATGTATTAAAATTAAGCTTGTGTTATAGAACTTGGATACATTGTGGGTAAATGGCAGAAACTTTTGGTCTTTTATTTATGTAAATAAATGATTAGGTATTTTACATTTCGATTTTGTGAGTACTAAAGTATGTAAAACTTTATATTAGGGTATGTTTGACCTCCTTTGTGCAAGTTTTACCCCTTTAGCGAAAACACTTGTGTGCTTAAGGGTTGTTGTTTAGCTAAATGACTAGGATTTGATTGCAGTTTAGAGTTTTCCTGATAATGAACTTAACATTTCTGTTGTCCTCAGTAACCAACTTCATGGTTTGTTATGGAATGTTGCCTGAAAGGCCATTTAGCAGAATCCCTGAATCTTTATAAAATATGTTAAAGCCAAGAGTTAAAAGATATAAGATATATATACTGTATAAAAACATGGATCCAAGGTAAACTGAATGCTCTAAATTACATAAAAAAAATTTTTATGCAATTTTGAGTTGCATTCAAAATTGAGTGTGTATGTGTGTGTGTGTGTGTGTGTGTGTGTGTGTGTGTGTGTGTGTGTGTGCCCAGAGTTTGATTAGTGCCCTGTTCTGGGTGTATCTGGGAACCCACCGTGACCCTAGTAGAGAATTCAGAGGAAGATAATTGATGGATGGATGGATGGATGGAAAAAGTATATGCACGGTTGCATTTAACTTTTATCTGAAAAAACCCTTACAGAGGAAGTTTGATCATTTTTCTTTAGTACAATCATGATACTTTTACCTGGAATGCTCCAAAATTATGTAACTTTCCTTCTAATTTTGTATGTCCCATTATTTTTGTGGTGTCTTTAAATCCTGTATCGTTTTTATTTAATTTTTAAGCTGCTCATTAAAAACATGAGAACATTTTCTGGAAAAAGGGTTGATGGTTAAAATTACCGCCATAACTTTGTTGACTTGCTATATTAAGAAATGTGCGATATGCTTGAAGACAAGCTGGTTAAATAATAAATATGAGCTGCAAAAAAGGAGAAGACAAATGCTGGGAATAGGTCACGTCTCTCTGTGGTACCAATGTGTGTCTTCTCTTCATCTCATTACACCATCCAAATCAGCATTCCTCCCCTTTTAATTTGGCATGTAAAATCCTTGGCATTTTGACTGTGCGCATCTTGGCTCTTAACACCCCAGTCAAAACTGTCTTTGTGCAAGAACCAAGGCCTGTGGCGGTTTCCGTGGTGATGGATGAATTTGAAGACATGTGTGTGTATGTGTGTGTGAGTGTGTGTGTGTGTGTGTGTGTGTGTGTAAAGCAAAAAAAAAAAAGAGGGAGGAAATGCAAGAGAGAGAGAGAGAAAAAGAGACAGAGAAGCTCGCCTGGAGTGCTGCCTGTTGACAAGACTCTCATGCTATGAAGTGCGGCGCGAGCTTTGCGGCGAACCTACCGGTCATCTGCCAACAGATCAGTCTGAGACCTGCCACATACACCACAGCATGACCAACACATCACTGAACGCTTAATACACAGCCCTCAGCTCGCATACCATGTACACAAAACCAAACACCATCAGATGCCTGATTACATTATATGAGCTCATGTTATTGCTTGTGACAGAACTACAGGAATTTAATACTCACCAGAAATCCATCCATCCATCCAATATCTTCCGCTTTGTCCTCTATTAGGGTCGTGTGTGTGTGGGGGGGGGTCCCATGCCCATCCAGGGGACGTCTCGGGCGCTGGGCAGATACACCCAGGACAGGATGCCAATCTATCGCTGGGCACACTCACTCACACAAACACACTCTATTTGGGGCAATTTGGAGAACTCAATTGACTTGATCCATGTTTTTGGACTGTGGGAGGAAACCGGAGAACCTGGAGGAAACCCACGCGGACATGGGGAGAACATGGAAACTCCACCCAGATTGGCATTCGAACCGGGAATCCCTAGCACTGAGAGGAGAACATGCTAAATACTAAACCACGGTGCCACCCTACTCCCCAGAAATATTTATTATTAATTCCTATAGGCCAGCTGCCAGAATATATGACTGTTGCCATGTACAGTAAACGTACTTCCACAGGCATTTCTTGACTGTTTCATCAATGAAGGGATGTGAACCCCAACTTGTAGACAGAAATTATATAAACTTATAGCACCTGCTTACTCCTCTATTGGGACGCGGGTGGGGGGGTGGGTTCCCCATGCCCATCCAGGGTAAAAACGTTTTGATCGCTGGGCAGATACACCCAGGACAGGGTGCCAATCTATCACTAGGCATGGGGGGTTCCCCATGCCCATCCAGGGGAGAACGTTTCGGGTGCTGGGCAGATACACCCAGGACAGGACGCCAATCTATCACTGGGTACACACTCACTCACACAGACACACTCTATATGGGGCAATTTGGAGAACTCAGTTGACCTTGAACCATGTTTTTGGACTGTGGGAGGAAACTCAAATTCTGATCTGGGTGGAGTTTCCAGGTTCTTCCAGTGGTTTCCACTCCGAGGCGTTTCCTCCGAGTTCTCCGGTTTCCTCCCACAGTCCAAAAACATGGATTCAAGGTAAATTAGATCCTCTAAATTAAATATTTGTTATCTGTTATATCTGTTATATAATCTTAATAGTTAAAAATAGATATACAAACGTGTAAACATTATGGCTTTGGGTTTGGATGAACCTCGAATGTTACACAGAAAATCCAATATTTTGCTGGCATGGAAATCTGTCATTTCATGCACACGTGTAAATATTGGATTTCTTTCTCTGTAGTTTACACACTCAGGCATTTTACCTGAAGAGATATTTGTCAGGCTCTGCTACAGCACCTGTCATAAACGATGAGTATCAAGTATGTCACAGGACATCAAGAAATGACAGCTCACGATGTCTGCAAAGACAAAGCCCCAGGAAAGAAACTCACACAAGCCATGGAAAAGTCAGGCTACAGAGGTATATCAATGTGACTCGTGTCAGCACTGCGACTCAATCTACAGACAGAACTGTTCATTTCTACAAGTCAGTAAAGTTGACTGCAGTGAATGGGAAGTGCTGAAGGAAATGGTTCTGGAATATTGCTATACAAATCATATCAGGGGCTGCCACTTTGATAGGACATTGAGTCCCTGTCTGTTTAAATGACATGTAAGACAGTCTACATGCAACCTGACGTTACCAACTAGAATTACCCAGAAACAGACAACCCCACCTAGATTGAATCCCCACTGCTTGAGGAGAACATGCTAACCACTAAGCCACCGTGCTGCTCCAACTGTAATATTATCCATCTATCCATTATCTTCCTCTCCATCCTCCATGGGGGGTTCCCCATGCCCATCCAGGGGAGAACGTCTCGGGCGCTGGGCAGACACACCCAGGACAGGGCGCCAATCCATCGCTGGGCACACACTCACTTACACAGACACACTCTATATGGGGCAATTTGGAGAATTCAGTTGACTTGATCCATGTTTTTGGACTGTGGGAGGAAACCGGAGGAAACCCACGCGGACACGGGGAGAACATGGAAACTCCACCCAGATGGGGATTCGAACCGGGAATCCCTAGCGCTGAGAGGAGAACATGCTAACCACTAAGCCACCGTGCTGCTCCAACTGTTATATTATCCATCCATTCATTATCTTCCGCTTTATCCTCTATTAGGGTCGCGGGGGGGTTCCCCATGCCCATCCAGGGGAGAACGTCTCGGGCGCTGGGCAGACACACTCAGGACAGGGCGCCAATCCATCGCTGGGCACACACCCATCCACACAGACACACTCTATATGGGGCAATTTGGAGAATTCAGTTGACTTGATCCATGTTTTTGGACTGTGGGAGGAAACTGGAGGAAACCCACGTGGACACAGGGAGAACATGGAAACTCCACCCAGATGGGGATTCGAACCGGGAATCCCTAGCGTTTAGAGGAGAACATGCTAACCACTAAGCCACCGTGCCGCCCCTGTTATATTATATTACTTTAATATATTATTCATTCATTCATTCATTATCTTCCGCTGGGTACCCAGGACAGTACCAAACTATCACTGCGCACACTCACTTAAGCAGACACACTCTTTACGGGGCAATTTAGAACATTCACTTTACCTTGAATCCATGTTTTTGGACTGTGGGACATGTAAGGACAGTTGCAACATGCAACCTCACATTACTAACTTGAATTACCCAGAAACAGACAACCCCACCTAGATTGAATCCCCAGTGTTTGAGGAGAACATGCTAACCACTAAGCCACCGTACTGCTCCAACTGTTATATTATGTTACTTTAATATATTATTCATTCATTCATTCAGCGGCGGCACGGTGGTTTAGTGGTTAGCACGTTCGCCTCTCAGCGCTAGGGATTCCCGGTTCTAATCCCCATCTGGGTGGAGTTTCCATGTTCTCCCCGTGTCTGCATGGGTTTCCTCCGGGTTCTCCGGTTTCCTCCCACAGTCCAAAAACATGGACCAAGTCAATTTAATTCTCAAAAATTGCCCCATATAGAGTGTGTCTGTGTGAGTGAGTGTGTGACCAGCGATGGATTGGCGCCCTGTCCTGGGTGTATCTGCCCAGCGCCCGAGATGTTCTCCCCTGGATGGGCATGGGGAACCCCCCCGCGACCCTAATAGAGGATAAAGCGGGAGATAATGAATAAAAGGATTTATTCATTCATTATCTTCCACTTAATCATCTACTAGGGTGGCGAGGGGTTCCACATACCCATCCAGGGGAGAACGTTTCGGACACTGGGCAGATACACCCAGGACAGTACCAAACTATTGCCGGGCACACTCACACACACACTCTATACGGGGCAGTTTAGAACTTTCACTTTACCTTGAATCCATGTTTTTGGACTGTGGGACATATAAGGACAGTGTACATGCAATCTGACATTACCAACTAGAATTACCCAGAAATAGAAACTTGATAAGTTGGTGATGTAGAAGTTGAAGTTTGGATTATTGTGCCCGTCAGGATGGGAAACCATTCACACTTAGCAAAGGACCAATGCTCTCACTGTCTGTTGGTCTTAATCAAGTTTGCATCTTATTTTATGCCTGTGAGTCCCGATGAATAACATGTGACTTCTGAACCTGTCATTCCCACAGAAGTAGGCGTGGTTTCCTTGCCTGTCAGTTCTAGAAAAGAAAACATGATGTCCGTGTCTGTCAGCTACATGGAATATGATTTCGATTCTTGCCAGTCACAGAGTGTGTTCTGTGTTCTGTGTTCTGCACATCATTCCAGCATGTGTCACTAAGAAACAGAACTCTAACTTGTGATGTACCTGATTTGAAAATATTATTTTGTCAAGTCTAAATCTGTTTCGGGCGGCACGGTGGCTTAGTGGTTAGCACATTCGCCTCTCAGCACTAGGGATTCCCGGTTCGAATCCCCATCTGGGTGGAGTTTCCATGTTCTCCCCGTGTCTGCGTGGGTTTCCTCCGGGTTCTCCGGTTTCCTCCCACAGTCCAAAAACATGGATCAAGTCAATTGAATTCTCAAAAATTGCCCCATATAGAGTGTGTCTGTGTGAGTGAGTGTGTGCCCAGCGATGGATTGGCGCCCTGTCCTGGGTGTATCTGCCCAGCGCCTGAAACGTTCTCCCCTGGATGGGCATGGGGAACCCCACCGCGACCCTAATAGAGGATAAAGCGGGAGATAATGAATGAATGAATGTTTCACTACCAGTTAAGAGCCTTATATTACATTACATTTATATTTGGTCAGTTAGCAGACACTTTTATCCAAAGCCACTTGCTGTTACCCCAATTTGGTTGGCGTTATGGGGCTTTTATGTGTACGTGAGGCAGTAGGTTTCTCCAAAACGAACCTCGTGCACCAGATTTGGACGCGTTCGTGTGGTTTGTATTGGAAGTGAAAAAAAAAAACATGCATATTGGCGAGCGTAGTGTTTCTGAGCACAAAATAACACGTGTCATTGTAGATGTTTAAAAAAATAAATGTGTTCATTTGGGGTGGCACGGTGACTTAGTGGTTAGTGGATTTGCGGTTCAAATCCCAATCTGGGGGGAGTTTCCACGTTCTCCCCGTGTCCGCACGGGTTTCCTCCGGGTTCTCCGGTTTCCTCCCACAGTCCAAAAACATGGATCAAGTCAATTGAATTCTCCAAATTGCCCCATATAGAGTGTGTATGTGTGAGAGAGTGTGTGCCCAGCGATAGATTGGCACCCTGTCCTGGGTGAACAGGAGGAGGACGCAGCTCACTCAGGCAATCCAAGATGCTGTGACGGACGTCTGTTTAAGGTGCTTGTTATAACAGACTGGATGTCAATTTGCCCAAATTATTTGGTCGCATGGGGTGTGTTCATTTGTTTAAAAAAAAATTTGACAGTTCCAATCCCAATCTGGGTGGAGTTTCCATGTTGTCCGCGCGGGTTTCCTCCGGGTTCTCCGGTTTCCTTCCACAGTCCAAAATTTAATTCTCAAGGTCAATTGAACTCTTTAAATTGCCCCATATAGAGTGTGTTTGTGTGAGTGAATGTGTGCCCAGTGATAGATTGGCACCCTGTCCTGGGTGTATCTGCCCAGCGCCTGAAACGTTCTCCCCTGGATGGGCATGGGGAACCCCCCACGACCCTAATAGAGGATAAAGTGGAAGATAATGGATGGATGGAAAATGTGTTCATTAGAATGAACCTGTAAATTGTAGTTTATTATTTGATATCTTACGTTGATTAACAGTTCAGCCATCTTGGAAATAGAGTTTATATCACTACAGCATTGAAAATGTTGATGTATCCGTCTTTAGCTTCTGACTTCAGAGGGTGTTCATGTGGTCCATTCCTTAGATTCTTGCAGTATTATTTCTGAATTAAGTCACGGAAGTGTGATCTTTTAGTGGACCTGCGAGAACAACAGGTGCAAAGTTGCCATAAAGGGATCGATTTTGCCGGCTGTGCTTACACACCGAGGAATTCGTCCTTCACATTAACCAATCCGTGCAGTAATACACACATACACACACACTTTGTGAAGTAAGTACACATGTCTGGAGCGGTGGGTAGCCTTGTACATGGCACCCGGGGAGTAATTGGGGTTAGGTGTTAGGTTAGGTGTCAAGGGCACTTTAGCGATAGTACACGGTGGGACCGGGAATTAAACCAGGGACCTTCAGGTCACAATGTGCAAAGGTTACTTAGCCACAAGCCAAGCCTGTCTCCATCCATCCATCCATTATCTTCCACTTTATCCTCTATTAGGGTCATGGGGGGGTTCCCCATGCCCACCCAGGGGAGTACGTTTCGGGCGCTGGGCAGATACACCCAGGACAGGGCGCCAATCCATCGCTGGACACACACTTACTCACACAAACACACTCTATAGGGGGCAATTTGGAGAACTCAATTGACTTGATCCATGTTTTTGGACTGTGGGAGGAAACCGGAGAACCTGGAGGAAACCCACGTGGACACGGGGAGAACATGGAATCTCCACCCAGATTGGGATTCGAACCGGGAATCCCTAGCACTGAGAGGCGAACGTGCTCACGGTGCTGCCCGCCTGTCTCCATATTCACCCTAAAATATTAACACTGAAATGACATTGGTTTAATGTCCCAGTGCAGCATTTTGTCCAAAGGTGTTGGGGCAAAAATGGTTCTCTTCCAGAGAGAACAAACTGGCATGATTAATAAAGAAAAGTATCTGTTCCAAAAGGGAAACTCCATTGTCTTGTTTGAAGTGATCACATGTGCACGGTTCAGCAACTGTGAAGGAGCTCCTCTAAAGGACACACAAAGCAATGACCTTGACTGACAAGTACTCTTCATTTTGGCAATAAACAGTGGTGTGCCTGATAAGTGTTCATTGGTGCAGAGAATAATTACCCATCCATCAGTGTGGCAGCAGCATGTGAGGTCGTATAAATAGAACGCACATAATGTACAGCAATAATACCAATCTCTTTGAACCTAATGTATTATCATTATTTGGGGCCTGCAGGTTTTTTTTTTTCTTCCTCTAAGGCTGCAATCTTTGTGTACATGCCTTTTGGGAAGGATTTTGGACTGATATCCATTTCATATTTAAAATGCCATGGTCCTTATGAAAAATGAGAACAGTCAAGTGTGAGTCAGTCAATAATTAAGCCTAATTATGAATATGTAAATATAAATGCATTTATCTTACACAGGGTCAGTCACTTACTTCGTCCATGATGTGTCTCCCTATATGAAAAGCTAAACATTTAGATAGGTTTCCTAAAATGCATCCATTATCTTCTGCTTTATCCTCTATTAGGGTCGTGGTGGAGGTTCCCCAGGCCCATCCAGGGGAGAACGTTTTGGGTGCTGGGCAACTACACACAGGACAATCTATTGCTGGACTCACACTCAAACATAATCTATATGGGGCAATTTAGATCTGTTTACCATGAATCCATGTTTGTGGACTGTGAGACGAAACTGGAGAGACACGTGGAGAGCTCAACCCAGATTGGGATTCGAACCTGGATCCCCAGTGCTGAGAGGTGATAATGCTAAGCCAACTTATCACTAAGCCAACTTGCCGTCTGTAAAAATGAACTATAAAATGAATTAATATTAATTAATTCATTCATTCATTATCTCCCGCTTTATCCTCTATTAGGGTCGCGGTGGGGTTCCCCATGCCCATCCAGGGGAGAACGTCTCGGGCGCTGGGCAGATACACCCAGGACAGGGCGCCAATACATCGCTGGGCACACACTCACTCACACAGACACACTCTATATGGGGCAATTTTTGAGAACTCAATTAACTTGATCCATGTTTTTGGACTGTGGGAGGAAACCGGAGAACCCGGAGGAAACCCACGCAGACACGGGGAGAACATGGAAACTCCACCCAGATGGGGATTCGAACCGGGAATCCCTAGCGCTGAGAGGCGAACGTGCTAAACACTAAGCCACCGTGCCGCCCATGAATTAATATAATGAACATAAAAATAAAGAATCATTTTATAATAATGATCATTATATTTATTAAATATTAAAGCTGGGGATCCAGGTTCGAATCCCAATCTGGATGGATTTTAAATGTATCCGCGGGGTTTCCTCCCACAATCCAAAAACATGGATTCAGTTTGAATTAAATTCTCTAAATTGCCCCACAATTGTGGGCACACACAATTTGTGTGTGTGTGTGTGTGTGTGTGTGTGTGTGTGTGTCTGGGGAACCCTCCGCGACCCTAGTAGAGAATAAAGTGGAAGATAATGAACGAATGAATGAATAATTGAATGAATTCTCTAAATT
This sequence comes from Corydoras sp. C115, assembly GCA_019802505.1. Taxonomy (NCBI): domain Eukaryota; kingdom Metazoa; phylum Chordata; class Actinopteri; order Siluriformes; family Callichthyidae; genus Corydoras; species Corydoras sp. C115. The sequence goes on along the minus strand of JAFMOC010000066.1, from coordinate 2,447,101 downwards.
GCTCCACATAGAGTGTGTTTGTGTGTATATCTGTGTGAGTGAGTATGTGCCCAGTTTGGCACCTTGTCCTGGGTGTATCTGCCCAGCACCCAAAACTTTCTCGCCTGGATGGGCATGGGGAACCCCCCCCCGCAACCCTAGTAGAGGATTAAGCAAAAGAAAACGAATGAATAAACAAATGAATAACTGAATGGGGGCAGCACATTGGTTTAGTGGTTAGCATGTTCAAATCCCAATCTGGGTGGAGTTTCCATGTTCTCCCCGTGTCCGCGTGGGTTTCCTCCGGGTTCTCCGGTTTCCTCCCACAGTCCAAAAACATGGATCAAGTCAATTGAATTCTCCAAACATCAACAGGAGTTTATTCATTTAGAGCTCACTGGTAGTTGTAACATATTCCGGGTGTTCTTTTAACCACTTTCTGTCCCACAATGTTTAATTATTTAAACACACAGATTGACTATTATGCAAATTACACAATGTCATTATTTACAGACTTTTTGGACAATGAATGGCTACTATTCTTACTGAGGATTTGGAAACACTGTTTCAATCAGGCACTTATTTAAACAACCAAACTCCCCAGCTCGGCTTCTTGGATTGAAGACTTACAAGTTGCCAGCACAGGTGAAGATCAATAACAAAAACACTGACAAGGTACGTAAAGGTGAGCGGTTTCTTTATGTCCACAATACTTGTTGGTATTGTTGTGCTGTTAGCAATGAGGTGGCTAATAGCTGCTAATGCTAACAGCATGAGTGTTTGGGGGTAGGTCAGTGATACAGTTTTAGTCTAAATAGTTTTAGTCTTATTCTTTATGCTGCTGTAACCTTTTAATTAGTTGTAACAATTAATGTTGCTCCTACATTCCTGCTAAACTAATAATTGTCCATGTTCTATGAGGCAACAAACCAAACTGCAGACAAAACAACTATGTTTCATTGCAAACTTTAAAAGCTTTAAAAGGCTATTAATTGCTTTCAGCTACTGCTTTTTAATTCCCCAACTAGCTTTTTGTCTTTTATTGTTAATTCATGTTAATTATTTTATTGTTAATTATTGTTGTTTGTTAATTCCTTACTCACTTCTCCAAAGTATAAGGGAACTGATTTGTTCTCTATCAGTGTGGCCCCCTCTGATTTAATGATGACACCACATCAGTGGATTCAAGGACACGTTATTGTCATTTACATTTACGTGGTACATAAATTATAAACGAAATTGCGTTTCACGGGCCAAGTTTACCCTAATTAAAATTTTAAAATTTAAGAACTATAATAAAATAAGGGCAGCACGGTGGCTTAGTGGTCAGCACGTTCGCCTCTCAGCACTAGGGATTCCTGGTTTGAATCTCTACATGTCCACGTGGGTTTCCTCCAACAGTCCAAAAACATGGATCAATTCCAATTGAATTCTCCAAATTGCCCCATACAGAGTGTGTCTGTGTGAGTGAGTGTGTGTCCAGTGATGGATTGCCCCCCTGTCCTGGGTGTATCTGCCCAGCGCCTGAAACGTTCTCCCCTGGATGAGCATGGGGAACCCCACCGCAACCCTAATATAGGATAAAGCGGAAGATGATGGATGGATAATAAAATAATGGTGGCTTAGTGGTTAGCATGTTCTCCTCTCAGCGCTAGGGATTCCCAGTTCGAATCCCCATCTGGGTGGAGTTTCCATGTTTTATCCATTTCCATGTGGGTTTCCTCCTGGTTCTCCGGTTTCCTTCCACAGTCCAAAAACATGGATCAAGGTCAATTGAATTCTCCAAATTGCCCCATATAGAGTGTGTCTGTGTGAGTGAGTGTGTGCCCAGCGATAGATTGGCACCCTGTCCTGGGTGTATCTGCCCAGCGCCCAAAACGTTCTCCCCTGGATGGGCATATAAATGAAATTGCGTTTCACAGGGCCAGTTTACCCGAAGTGGAAATATTAAATTTAAGAAATATAATAAAATAAAATGTACAAATTAAAGCAGCGCTATAATAAAAATATAGTAGCATAAGAAATAAACATGAGATAGTGAGATGGTGTGTGTTGGAAAGTGTTGTAGTGTTATAGTGTTTATTAAGAGTGTCTGTTGTTCCGTATGAAGCTGGTTCTCAGTCATGTTGTTTTGCATTTAGTGTTCCACAGCCTTCTGCCCGGGGGGAGCGGGACAAAAAGTAAATGTGCTGGGTAAGGGGGGGTCCTTCATGAAGCAGGAGGCCCTTTTCCTGCATCTGGAAGTGTAGATGTGGTGGTGGTGGGGAGGCTGACTCCAGCAGTCCTCTGTGCAGCCTTCACCAGCCTCAGCAGAGCAGCTTCCGTGCCTCACGTTGATGCCGGAACACAGGACGCTCTCCACCACACATCTGCAAAAAAGGGTTTCACTTTCTGGATTGACGAGCTTTTGTTGTGCTCACTGTAGTTAGTTAGTATTTTTCTTTTGTGTCACAAAGAAATTTCTTGATCGGGGGGAAAAAATGCAATATTCCATACGTGTGAGTAACTTCATGTGAACCATATGCAGCTTTTTTTGAAGGTGAAATTCGAGTCAAGTGTTTTAAATGAATGTGCTAACAATCAGGTGTGAGTGGGTGATCTGTACTATTAAAAGAACAGCGATCTATCAATGTGTGATTTTCACAAAACGTGTTTGTGAAAATGTATCATAGAATAGAAAAGAGATTACTGAAAAGCTCACAGGAAGAGATGTTGATTCTCACGAGGCTTAGAAAGGTTACAAAGTCATAGCGTCACTTATTAACACTATGTTTTCTGTTTTTGTAAAGCTTTGAGAACAAAACAATTTATTTTTATTCAATTGGAAACTATTGTGTATGGAGAGGGCGGCACGGTGGCTTAGTTGTTAGAACCTTCACCTCTCGGCGCTAGGGATTCCAGGTTTGAATCCCAATCTGGTTGTTATGGGTGGCTATTTGAGTCACTGTTGCCTTTCTATCAGCTCGAACCAGTCTGGCCATTCTCCTCTGACCTCTGGCAACAACAAGGCATTTCCGCCCACAGAACTGCCGCTCACTGGATGTTTTTTCTTTTTCGGACCATTCTCTGTAAACCCTAGAGATGGTTGTGCGTGAAAATCCCAGTAGATCAGCAGTTTCTGAAATACTCAGACCAGCCCTTCTGGCACCAACAACCATGCCACGTTCAAAGGCACTCAAATCACCTTTCTTCCCCATACTGATGCTCTGTTTGAACTGCAGGAGATTGTCTTGAACATGTCTACATGCCTAAATGCACTGAGTTGCCGCCATGTGATTGGCTGATTAGAAATTAAGTATTAATGAGCAGTTGGACAGGTGTACCTAATAAAGTGGCCGGTGAGTGTATATATATATATATATATATATATATATATATATATATATATATATGGGCGGCACGGTGACTTAGTGGTTAGCATGTTCTCCTCTCAGCACTAGGGATTCCCGGTTCGAATCCCCATCTGGGTGGAGTTTCCATGTTCTACCCGTGTCCATGTGGGTTTTCTCCGGGTTCTCTGGTTTCCTCCCACAGTCCAAAAACATGGATCATGGTCAAATGAATTCTCCAAATTGCCCCATATAGAGTGTGTGTGTGTGTGTGTGTGAGTGTGTGCTCAGTGATAAATTGGCGCCCTGTCCTGGATGTATCTGCCCAGCGCCCAAAACGTTCTCCTTTGGTTGGTTCTCCTTTGGTTTGGTTGCCCCCCCCCCTTCCCCTGCCCGATCCTAGTAGATGATAAAGCAGAAGATAATGGATGGATATATATATATATTTTTTGTACCTTTTTTAATTCTACTTAGGGTAAACTGGGCACATAAAATTGACTTTTGAGCCATTTTAGAAAGTTAAACTTAAACTTCTTTATATCTTTAAATATTACTGCTCTCCATAAAAATGTTCCTGTCAAAATCATACAAATTTAAAATATGATCATGGTCCAAAAATCAATATTGCTGGGCCATTAATAACAATAATAATAATAGATCCATGTAAAATAATATCGCAGGCCAGATATAATTGTATTATGGGCTGGATATGGCGCTGTGGTACCTCGAGTTTTACCGAACCGCACAAACTGTTGCTATTCAAGTCTTTCTCATAGTTGGGTTGTCATTTGCTCTACCGGCTGGAAGCCAAGCTGGCATAACATGACACTTTCTGAGCCTTTTGTCTGTATGTTTGTAAAGCAGTCACTCAGAAAGCAGAGACATTTCTGATCATAGCTGATGTATTATTTTCAGAGTAACACCAAAGACAACGAAGGCATGCATGTTTTATTTTATCCTTATAAATAGCATAATAAATCCTGATGCCTTTTATTTTAAATAAGTAGTTTTGTAATAATCACTTGCTGCTATTTATTCTTTTCTCTTACATGTAAAATGTGTTGCTAAAACTAAATAATAAAAAAGACAAGCTGTAATAAAGTTAAGCGATTGATTGTAAAACCAACTAATCACATTATAGAGCTCTAAATAATATTTTAACGTATGCACTGTTGGGTTTTTATTGATTTCCTTTTTTAGACTTAGATAACCTTTATCGTCATTCATACATGTAGTGATGAGTTATACACTTGGTGTACGCAGAACGAAAATTTGTTGCATTAGCTCGTAAGTTTAAAAAGAGCTAGTGAAGTTTGTAACGTGTTGAAACATGGGTATAAATTATACAGGAAAAAAAAAATTATATATATATATATATTACTGTGTATAATATAATATATACAATTAATTATTATTATCCATATTATTCAGATCGAACAATGACATAGACATAGCTTACCATCAAGTTTACAAATGGTAGTTCACATATTTCAATTAAAACAAATACTAATAATAAAAAAATAAAATAAAACATACACAACAATCACATCACACACACACACACACAAAAAACACCCAACACTAAACAGCACCTTCAAGTGTTTATGTATTTAATTTTCTAAAAATGGCACTAGAGGTGCTATATATATAAAACTGTATAAATATGTAGATTATATAATATTTAAATAAATAAATTATAGCTATAAAATATAGATAAAACACCTGAGGTGTTTGAATTGCACATAACCAAAAACAAAAAAAAAATAGTTGATGAATGGTGCACAGACAGCAATTTTTTAGGACACATTTTGTTGTAATACCTGAGTTTAATATGCATTCCGACAAATTTTCGTCACAGTAATTCCTAATCGTCACAAAAAGAATGTACACTTCAAAGAAAGCACAAGTCGGCGTCGTCGAAATCTGGGCTAAAGACATTATCACATGAGTCATCTTTGCATAGGACAGTTGTAAATATGTGTCAGAGGATGGGGGGGAAAAAGTGCTAACGATGAAATGAAGCCAAAAATCTGTTCAACACTTCATGTAAAAGAAAGCTCGCTGGCTGTCAACATGGCAGTCCCAGATGACAGGTGGTCCTTTTTATAATCACCATAAAATCAGTGGTCCTGCTGCATCGTATGGCTGCTGTGTCTTAGTAATTAGGCCATAACATGTTTCTAAAACTGTAAATAAGGCTAAGTGGCGGTTCATTTCACATGATCTAACCATTTAGAAGCTAAAAAAAAATTCTAAAATGTATTACTTTAGAGCTATGTAAAAGCACATCTCAGCCTGTGTGTGTGTGTGTGTGTGTGTGTGTGGGATGGGTTAAAAATAAACTATCGCCTATAAAAATAGCTGATTTAATACAGGTATTTTGAGAATAAGGTTTAACGAAGGTGAAAAGATGTATGCATGGCTAAAAGAGATGGCAGCTTGTGTTGGACTTGAAAAGCTGACATATAAGGGCAGTGGGATTTTAAAAGGTATGGAAACCTCTAGTGCGATTTTTTTGAAAACTAAATACATAAACACTTGAAGGTGCTGTTCAGTGTTGGGTGTTTTTTTTTGTGTGTGATGTGATTTTTGTGTATGTTTTATTATTATTTTTTTTATTAGTAGTATTTGTTTTAATTGAAATATGTGAACTACCATTTGTAAACTTGATGGTAAGCTATGTCTGTCATTATTCGATCTGAATAATATGGTTGGTTTAATTGTTCACATGTTTGAAAAAATCCAATAAAAATATTCATTCATTCATTCATTATCTCCCGCTTTATCCTCTATTAGGGTCGCGGTGGGGTTCCCCATGCCCATCCAGGGGAGAACGTCTCGGGCGCTGGGCAGATAGACCCAGGACAGGGTGTCAATCCATCGCTGGGCACACACTCACTCACACACACACACACCCTATATGGGGCAATTTTTTTTGAGAATTCAATTGACTTGATCCATGTTTTTGGACTGTGGGAGGAAACCGGAGAACCCGGAGGAAACCCACGCAGACACGGGGAGAACATGGAAACTCCACCCAGATGGGGATTCGAACCGGGAATCCCTAGCGCTGAGAGGCGAACGTGCTAAACACTAAGCTACCGTGCCGCCCAATAAAAATATTGTTTAAAAAAAAAAAAAGTATAATGAAGGTTTCTGGTTGTTATGCCTTTTACTTTTTGCATTGCCATCTAAACACAGGTTAATACTGGTTTACTGTGCCAGTGTTCTGGAATCAGAAATGTGTAGAATAGCATCAAATTCTATTATAGACCGCATGTGTGCCGCAGCTCTTGTATATACAGAATAAGATCAGGCTCTGGAACTACCCTTGACAACTTTAAAATTGGCAAAACAGATCCATTTCTTCCCAACGCTTAAATAGTAGGATGTAAAGGTTTTTAATAAATGCCATATTAAACAATTTGAGGCGGCACGGTGGCTTAGTGGTTAGCATGTTCTCCTCTCAGCGCTAGGGATTCCCTGTTCGAATCACAATCCGTGTGGAATTTCCTCCGGGTTCTCCGGTTTCCTCCCACAGTCCAAAAAACATGGCTCAAGGTCAATGGAATTCTCCAAATTGCCCCATATAGAGTCTGTGTGAGTGAATGTGTGCCCAGCGATAGATTGGCCCTGTCCTGGATGTATCTTACCAGCGCCCGAAACGTTCTCCCCTTGATGGGCATGGGGAACCCCCCTGCGACCCTAATAGAGGATAAAGCGGAAGACAATGGATGGATGGATAAAACAATTTGTTTGTATATGTGGATGCACATATCTGATTCATTCATTCACTCATTCATTATCGTTCACTTAATTTTCTACTAGGTTCTTCGGGCGGAGTTCCCCATGAGGAGAAAGTTTTGGGCGCTGGGCAAATACACCCAGGAAAGGGCGCCCAATCTATCACTGGACACACACAAACACACACTGTGTGGGGCAATTCAGAGCACTCAATTTACCTTGAATCCATGTTTTTGGACTGTGGGAGGAAACCAAAGAACGCGGAGGAAACCCATGCAGACATGGGGAGAACATGGAAACTCCACCCAGATTGGGATTCGAACCGGGAAACCCCAGCGCTGAGAGGAGAACATGCTAATGACTAAGCCACCGTGCCGCCCACATGTCTGATTTAACCACAAAATAAAACTACCCATCGGGTGATCTAATGATTTAAGCTGAATTTAAGGAAATTGTGCTTCTTAAAAGCTTTTAGAACATCATTAAACATTAAAAAACATCTACTCAAAATCTACTTGGAACATGGCATGTACTGATTCTCTTCATTTGTTATGAGTGTGTTTTGAGGGTAACATGCAATGAACCAATCAGCGTGTCTCTGTGTCCATGTCTGCAGGGCAACGTCAATCCTTAAACTGGCTTCTGTACAGCACAGCTTTGTCTTTTCTTAAAAAGTTGTGAAACAACATGAACAAAAATGATCAGACAACAATAATATGGACTGTTAAAGTCCACTGTACAACAAGAATCAGCAGAAAATTCTGCAAATCAAACGGCAACAAATATCTTCATCTTCATATCTACTTTCCAATAAAAATAATAGTATTTATAATTTCACTTGATCAGTGGTAAACATGATGCAGCTATTTTTTTTTTTGAGTGTGTTGCAAACTTCAGTTTCTAAATGTGTTCATATTTAACAACAGTGATGGTTAAGCCGTCTGGATATAAGCAGGCCACTTTCCTGGTTAAAGTGGGAAGTTGGGGGAGGTGTTTGAGGGTGATTGGTTTGTGTCAGTTGGTGTGGAGAGGGTGAAGAGGGCAATGGGGGGGGGGGGGTTAAAAAGGGGAGGGAAATGGGGGGTTGGTAAGGACAGCAAGGGCCGGGGAGGGATGGCGTGGGTTCTGGCTGGCAGCCCTCATTCTCTGCTTGCCCTTTGTTATGCGCCCTTGTCACCTCCGGAGCTGTCAGTGACTTGTCAGAACCAATCAGAGAATTCGACGTCGTCTGCCAGCGATGTACGAGTTTGGACAAGATGACATCAAATTTCTGGTGCTGTGTGTCAAGGACCATATGAAAACAGATGTCCTCATTACTGGTTTGTGAGCGCTTTAAAAGGCAATATGTTCCTATTGTCAACCGCGAACCAACGTACGATGCCGTTGGTACAAATAATGCTACAGCATAAAATGATGTTCATTAGATTATATCACGTACCTTAAAATATAACATTTCCAAGAAATAAAGTGTTAAAAATAAAATAACAAGATATATCAAGCAACTGGAGACCAAAGTGGGAAATCCAATGCTGGGGCCCTCTTGAGATTTCAGCTGACAAAAGTTAACGTTACTGAATGGAACATATTGCTGCTTGTCTAACTGACTTAATCAGTCTGATTGACCAATGAGGAGCTTTTGCCTTTTTTCAGAACGTTAAAAAAAAAAAAAGCTTTTCACACTGCTGGTCACACTGATGGCCTTCTAAGCTTTATTTATTAGCTTCAAACATCTTTATTCATTGGATATCGCCCAAGCTCTTTCACTTCATCAACCTGCAACAAAGGCTGCGAGCTTGGACAATCTGTCAACTGTCTCTGTCATTGATTACAGGATGGCGCAAGGCAGGCAACGAGGCTTCAAAAAGCTCAACCGTCAAAGGGAATCCGGCGAATCCCCAGATAGTGTGACACTTCCCCTGCCTCAATAAAGAGCCACATTAGCAAGCCATACATTCATTTGCCTACGCCTCATGAGCTCATTATTGGGATCTAACTCGGCTCTCCTCCCTCTGGCTTTCAGAGAGGCCATGGCATCACAAAAGAGTCGCCGTCATCATTGTGCTTGATCTGAGTTTTATTTAGCTCTCCATATGGTTGTCCAGCTTTAGCTAAAGCTTGATGTTTATGCTCATGCTTACTTGGCATGCTTACCATCAAAAGGGAAAACTCTATAAGCGAACAGGGTATTGTGATTCTTTAAAGTTGAGAAACAAAGCGGCACATCATGAATGAACAAGTGCCTAACGCTGCTTTGTCAGTCTAATTTTGGAATGCCCACCTCACCTCTGTGGCACTAAAACACAACGCCAGTAAAGAAAAGCAGCCAGCAAATCTACTCTAAAAGCCATTAGACCTGATTCTTTAATTTGGCTTTTGACAAGAGCAACATTCGACAAGACAACATTTTGACAAGAGCAAAATGACATCATTATGTTACTCAGGATGTTTTTGAGAAACAAAAACTCTCTGATAAACCGTCTTGCCATCATCCAAAAAATCTAATAGATATATTAAATATTATTATTAGATATATTAAATTCTAAGTAAATAAAACCCAGTAAACAGGTCCACTGCTAAATCAAGCAACCAAACTTATACTCCAAGGATTCAAGGAGAGTATTTAGGATTTAGTGCTTTGCATGTTCTCTTTCAGCGCATGGGATTCCCGGTTCGAATCCCAATCTGGGTGGACTTTCCATGTTCTACCCTTGTCTGTGTGGATTTCCTCTGGGTTCTCCGGTTTCCTCTCACAGTCCAAAAACATGGATTGAAGGTAATCTGAATGCTCTAAATTGCCCCATATAAAGGAAGGAATTCTAAGAAAAGTAGCAAACTAACTTTGTCTGCAACATACAGTCTCCTGTTATTACTTTCTTTAAGGTTTCATGTTTAGGAATCATCTCACACTTTTGTTTGTGAAAAATCATGTTGGTGAAAACTGACTTTAAAACAACATGAAAGTTCCTTTTGTACAGAATATCCATCCATCCATTATCTTCCACTTTATCCTCTATTAGGGTCGTGTGTGTGTGTGTGTGTGGGGGGGGGAGAGCGTCTCGGGCGCTGGGCAAATACATCCAGGACAGGACACCAATCTATCACTTAGCACACACTCACTCAGACACACAAACACACTCTATATGGGGCAATTTGGAGAATTCAATTGACCTTGATCCATTTTTTTGCACTGTGGGAGGAAACCCATGTGGATACAGAAAGTCCCAGATTGGGATTCGAACTGGGAATCCCTAGTGCTGAGAGGCGAACGTGCTTAAAAAAAAAAAAATAATAATAATAATAATAATAATATAATATATATATATATATATATATATATATATATTATATATATGTATATATGTGTATGTATATATATATATATATATATATATATATATATGTGTATATATATATATATATATATATATATATATATAATAATAATATATATATATAAATAAAATCTTCTGCTTTATCCTCTACTAGGGTTGTGGAGGGGGGGTTTATTCCCCATGCCCATCCAGGAGTGTACGTTTCGGGCACTGTGCAAATACACCCAGGACAGGGCGCCAATCCATCGATGGGCACACACTGACTCACACACACACACACACTTTATATGGGACAATTTGGAGAATTCACTTGACCTTAATCCATGTTTTTGGACTGTGGGAGGAAACCGGAGAACCTGGAGGAAACCCACATGGACACGGGGAGAACATGGAAACTCCACCCAGATGGGGATTCGAACCGGGAATCCCTAGTGCTGAGAGGAGAACATGCTAAACCACTAAGCCCATATATATATATATATATATATATATATATATATATGACAAACATTTACCATTTTCTAATTAATTGAAACATTGATTTATTACAAAGAAAATGACTACAATGCTCTTACACATGGCCCATAACTAAAGACAAGCTCTTCTCCTTCCAGGTATTCAAACCACCACAGGATGTTTTTCTTTCAGAGTTTCAAACACAACGGGCATGTGTCCAGACTTGCTGTCTCTCAGACAGGAGGACAGATTTAGCCCTAACAAGGTCTCAGGCACATTGACTTTTACCTCCGAGTTTCTGATGTGCCCTCAGTGACAATTTGTCCACATCACCAAGCCATCAACTTTAATCAGGTCTGACTTGTGCCGTGCAGAGGAGTCTCCGCACCCCGAGGCTACAGAAAAGGATCATTCTCGGACCTATGTGTGAAAGCACACAACTGTTTTCTGCTAAAGTCACTCCTTTATCAGCAGAAGCCAGGCACACTTATGAGGGTTAGTTGAACAAAATCTCTATGGGAGGTTGGTTTCAGTCATTGTCACCTAAAAAAAAAAAAAATAAAGTATTTAAAATTAATTAATTTTATTAAAAACATTTTGCAATGAATACATGAGGTCTGGAATTTTAAACATTTTTATTTACTTTAGAAAAAATGCTGAATTTCCAGATTCAATGCCACATTCTCCTCTCAGTCCTGGGGATCCAGGTTCAAATCCCAATCTGGGTTGAGTGCCATGTTCTCCCCATGTCTACAGGTTTCCTCCGAGTTCTCCAATTTTTTTCTCACACTCCAAAAACATGGATTCAAGGTTAATTGAATGCTCTAAATTGCCCCATATAGTGTGTTTGTGTATATGTATCTGTGAGTGAGTGTGCTCTGCCATTCTGCCCATTGCCTGAAACGTTCTCCCCTGGATGGGCATGTCTCCCTCCCCCCAAGACCCTAGTAGAGGATTAAGCAGACGAAAAATGAATAAATGAAATGCTTGCTATTTACTTCTTTACCAACTTGAGCTAGTTTCAGAGGCATGTAAAAAAATTGCTCATTAAAGTCTGAATCAACTAAATACTGTCGGCTTTAAAATCCTTCCATCCATTATCTTCTGCTTTGTCCTCTATTAGGGTCGCGGGGGGGTTCCCCATGCCCATCCAGGGGAGAACGTCTTGGGCGGTGGGCAGATGCACCCAGGACAGGACGCCAATCTATCGCTGGGCACAGACTTACTCACAGAGACACACTCTATATGGGGCAATTTGGAGAACTCAATTGACTTGATCCATGTTTTTGGACTGTGGGAGGAAACCGGAGAACCCGGAGGAAACCCACGCGGACACGGGACACCCAGATTGGCATTCAAACCGGGAATTCCTAGCACTGAATGGCTAACCACTAAGCCATCGTGCCGCCCCGGCATTAAAATATTATTTCTAAATATGACGTAGTGGTCAGCACATCTGCCTCTTATTGCTGGCGATCAAGGTTTGAATTCCGATCTGGGTGGAGTTTCCATTCCATGCCCCTCGTGTTCCCAGGTTTCCCCGTTTCATCCTACAGTCCAAAAATGTGGATTCAAGGTAAATTGGCTGCTCTAAATTGCCTCTATATATATCATCTGCCCAACTCCTGAAAGCTTTCTACCCTGGATGGGCATGGGCAACCTATCACCAATGACCCTAGTAGAGGATTAAGTGGAAAATAAATTCTGAATTTTTCTAATTGTCTAAAATGTCTATATTTCAAATTTCAAATGCAGATTTATGGAATAAAAAACACTGATCCTGCATTGGTACAAATCCAAACACTGTATAGATGAATGCTGCCTGATTAGCCGCATCAGCTTTTTTCTGAATGTGTTTTGTTTTTTTCATTGTAAATTTTAACAAAATATTGAGAACTGACCTTAATGACCTTAACCCTAAAACATTTGTTTATTTCGGTTATTTAAATTCACAATTTTAAGTATTATGAAAGCAAATTCCAACTGTTTCAAACGCTTTCAGTCATGACTATACATTACATTACATTTGGTCATTTGGCAGACACTTTTATCCAAAGCAACTTAAAACTTACTGAGGTCAGAACACTGGGTTGATACAGCCCCTGGTTGATACAGCAATGAGGTTTAAGGGTCTTGCTCAACGACCCACATTAGTAACTTTAGTGGACCTGTGCCTTTGGACCCACAACCTACATTTATGTTATATTTGGTCATTTATTGGACGCTTTTATCCAAAGTGACTTACAAGGTGAGCACAGGGTTAATCACAACATCCCTGGAGCAATGAGGGTTAAGGGTCTTGCTCAAGAAACCACATTGGTAACTTCAGTGGACCTAGGATTTGAACCGCCAACCTTCAGATTGATAACCCAACACTGATCTAATCACTAATCAACCGCCTGGACATCTCCTATAGCTTAAAGAAGTTGGTTATTACTAAGATTACTTGGGTAACCCATTGACCAACAAATAAAATTGCTGTTTTTTTTAAACTGCTACAGGAAAGACATTCAAAAGGGTTCATGGTGATCATTTAGTGTTTATTAGGGATCTGAAACTGGGCGATTGTGCTCCTTAGACAGGTTTATGTTGTCTCCATGGATCATGGATTGGTTTCTCGTTCTGGTCAAGTGCACTGGCTAGGCAAATTTATGCAATTAGGTCAGGCACTTAGCCACTGCAGGGTCTATCACTGCCTACAGAGTGATGATAGAAAACCAAAGGGATATTTCATGGTGTGGCGAAGAAAAATCGAAGGGACAAATAAAACAGGCAAATGCTGAAGGTACAGAAGCCTGCAGATGATAAGAATTAAATTATGATCCAATATGTTCAGCCTCCCTGATGCTGGCCACTTTTTTTTAATTTGGAAAATGCGAGCAGATTGTGTTTCAGTTGCCAGGACATGATTATATTTTAAATGTGTAATATTCTCGGCACCCCCTCAGCTTTCCCCCGGTCGCCCTTTTTCTGTCTGTCTCTCTTTGGCCCTCTGGCTGCTCTCACCTTTCCTCTAGCCTACTGGCACACAGCACGCCTCTCTGGCGTCCCGAAATTCTCGCCTGCAGTACCCACTGAAAGATGTACCACGTCGCTAATTCCCACTCGAGCATCCTTTTCCACCTTTAACTTTCTTCAATTGCCAGGTCACTCTGCCGGGTAGGCGTCAAACCCTTTGCATGGCAAACAAAGGTTGCGTGGACTGTCATTGAGAGCGCTGCCGTTCAGGCAGCTGCCTCCGCCACACTTGTGCTGACAGGCGGCCAGAGAAACAGATGGTTCGTGCATTCATGACCAGTTTTGTGGAAGCCCAAGAGTCAAAAACCATTCAGGGGAGGGCTTTTTGTCAGCCACTGGATAATAAAGCTTTTCAATCTGGTGGAAAATTAGAAATGCATTTGAAAATTGTCCTCTAATTATTGTGGTCACCTTTTCTCTTTAGTGGAAGGGTTTTGTTGGGGGTTGTTTGCGCTTCAAAGGGATTAAAGATTAAAGTATTTTAAATGCCAATGATGCCATGTTATTAACATGCCGGCTTTAAGCCCTGTGGTAGAAAAAACACGCTACTATGTTTCAATAAACAAAATCTGGACATTGATGTCACGGAACATTATGGACATGTACTGGATGTTAAATGCTGCAAGCATGTAACGGCAATCCAGACGGGCTTGCACTGAGCTTCTGTGTGATGTTCTAGAGATCCGCATTCAAGCTTAAATTACTTATTTACCATCATAATAAAACAACAACATTAAAAACAGTGACGGGTATTAATGCTGAGGCTTGCATATAGATATATAATGTGAGATTTGACGGATGAATGTAACAGTACTTAATACTGTTACATTCTGAATCCCCTAATCACTTTTAATTAACCAAATGTTTTTCATGGGTGGCACGTGGCTTAGTGGTTAGCTCGTTCTCCTCGCAGCGCTGGGGATCCAAGTTCGAAACCCAATTTTGGTGGAGTTTCCACGTTCTCCTCGTGTCCCTGTTTGATTCCTCCAGGTTCTCCAGTTTTCTACCACAGTCCAAAAACATTACATCTTCTCCTCATGTCAGCACGGATTTCCATTTTAAAATATCAAATCCATCCATCCATTATCTTCCGCTTTATCGTCTACTAGGGTCGTGGGGGGGGGTTCCCCATGTCCATCCAGGGGAGAACGTTTAAGGCACTGGGCAGATGCACTCAGGACAGGGTGCCAATCCATCACTGGACACATTGACTGGACGTGAACATGTTTTTAGGCACCAACCCTGTGACCATAAGCAGAATAATTGTTTTAAAAAATGATTGGGATTCAAACCTGAAACTCAGAGCTGAGAGGCAGACGTGCATTTTGGGGTAATAAGTCTTAACAGGGGTGGCACGGTGGCTTAGTGGTTAGAACCTTCACCTTTCAGTGCTTGGGTTTCCAGGTTTGAATCCCAATCTGGGTGGAGTATCCATGTTCTCCCTGTGTTCACATGGGTTTCCTCAAAGTTCTCCGGTTTCCCACCTACTGTACAACACTCTGGTCAGACTCATTCATTCTTAATCTTCTACTTGTGTTCCCCATGCCCATCCAGGGGAGAACATTTTGGGCGCTGGGCAGATACACCCAGGACAGGGCGCCATTCTGGGAACCATCACTGGGAACACACTCACACACAGACACACTCTATATGGGGCAATTTGGAGAATTCAATTGACTTGATCCATGTTTTCAGAGTGTGGGAGGAAACCAGAGAACATGGAGTAAACCCACACGGACACGGGGAGAAGATGGAAACTCCACCCAGATTGGGATACGAACCTAAATCCCCAGCACTGAGGCAAATGCCCATTTTGGGGTAATGAGTCTTACCAGGGGCGTACCAGTGGCTTAGTGTTTAGCACGTTTGCCTCCTTCCATCGAGTTTCCATGTTCCCCCCGTGTCCGTGTGGGTTTCCTCCCATAGTCCAAAAAATCATGGATTCAATTCAAGGTAAATTGACTGCTCTAAATTGCCAATAGAACTCTATTGCTTTATTTTTAAATTATTTTATTCATTTTCTTTGTTTTGACTACAGCTTTAATGACATTGTCCAGGCTAAACATCCTCCTGACTTCTTGTATCTAGCAGGTGCTCTAGATACAAGTTGACTCTCTTCCAGTGTATGCTTTTGCCCCAGCTCCCTCCTGGCCTGTCACTCTCGGACCGGAATGCTTGCACATCTGTAGCATAATCGATAACAGATGAGCAAGTCGCAGGCCCTGAATCTTTCATCATCTCTCCTCACTCAGCAGCAGATGGCAGTGCCATAGAGTCATGGTCTGCCTCTGACAGCTCTGGGTCCTGCCCTGCAATGCCTGCCAAATAGAAGCTACAACCATTAACATTGTCCTCCCAAAACACTGTTTTTACCCAGAATACAACATTAGATGTTACATTTTCAACTCAAAACAGTTGTTGACCTTTAAAAGCAATAGTTATCATCACGGTGTAACATTTCAGGATTTTGCATTACGTCAGACAACATATTTGTTCTGTTAATTTTTTCCATTTTAAATACTAAACGATATCTTTTGATATCTGCCAATTATGAACTAGGTTAAATGAAAAGACTTCTTACTGGAAACACAAATGTGCATGGATGTTTGAAGTCAGGGAAACAGCCTGGTGTTTAATATTAGATCATTGTTAAAGCTTTAATGTGGGCATCAACACATTAAATGATTTAAAAAGCCTTTTTACTTCGATGTGGCATCATGCCATCCTGTGAACACACTTTCGAGCTGTATTCTCCTTTTTCGCCTCTTCAAAACAATTATACTGTAAGTAAAAAAAAGCTACCTAGGCGTTTAATTCACTTATCCGTAAACAGTATATTATAAAAACGGCAATGCAATAGGAGACTAGATAGATAGATAGAATACTTTATTCATCCTGAAGGAAATTTAGCAGCCAGTAGCAGTAACAGTACAATAATATGTATATATTTATATATTTACAATTTACCGTTATAAAGTGTCAAGTGTGTAATAGTAGCAAAACTAAAAATGAAAATAAGCTTAAGTGGAACTGTGCAAAAGTTAAAAAGACTATTAAAGAACTTGCAATGTTTTCAAAAGTTTTAGCGAATAATTTCAAAATAGTTCACTTTAAGTAGAAGCTTTGTAGACAAACTGAAAAATATAAAATTGTTTATTTGAAGAACTTTTTTTATAATTGTTTACAGAGCTAGGCAAGTTAATTAATTCAAAAGAGGCTTTTTGTGTCATTGTTTTTATTGTATAATTTTACAAAGTTACTTGTTAACCTTTTTTTTAAGAATTATAATTTTATTAGGTAATAATTACCTCGGGCGGCACGGTGGCTTAGTGGTTAGCAAGTTCGCCTCTCAGCGCTAGGGATTCCCGGTTCGAATCCCCATCTTGGTGGAGTTTCCATGTTCTCCCCGTGTCCACGTGGGTTTCCTCCGGGTTCTCCGGTTTCCTCCCACAGTCCAAAAACATGGATCAAGTCAATTGAATTCTCCAAATTGCCCCATATAGAGTGTGTCTGTGTGAGTGAGTGTGTGCCCAGCGATGGATTGGATTGGCGCCCTGTCCTGGGTCTATCTGCCCAGCACCCGAAACGTTCTCCCCTGGATGGGCATGGGGAACCCCCCCGCGACCCTACTAGAGGATAAAGCAGGAGATAATGAATGAATAATTACCTCTATTAGGATTTATATATATATATATATATATATATATATATAATGTGTGTGTGTTTTGGCTTAGTGGTTTAGCACGTTCTCCTCTCAGCACTAGGGATTCCCAGTTCAAATCCCAATCTGGGTGGAATTTCCATGTGCTCCCCGTGTCCATGTGGGTTTCCTCTGGATTGTCCAGTTTCCACATTCCAAAAATATGGATCAAGGTCAATTGCCCCATATAGAGTGTGTTTGTGTGAGTGTGTGCGCCCAAAGATTGGCACCCTGTCCTGGGTGTATCTGCCCAGCGCCCGAGAGGTTCTCCCCTGGATGGGCATGGAGAACCCCCCGCGAACCTAGTAGAGGATTAAGCAGAAGATGATGAATGGATGGATGGATGGATGGATGGATGGATATATATGCAAAGGTTGTGGATCATCCGCATACAACAAGCACAGAGAAGTAAAATGTAGTAATCTTGCGAATATGCATCACAACTCTGATGACAGTGTTCTAAGTCGTTTTCCTAATCGTACCAGAACTCCATCACAGCTTCTGGTACTTTACCTAAATTATCATAATCACTGCACTGTATGCATAATCAGTAAGCCTGTTTGTCGGTGTTACTTATCATTAGTGAATGTGTACCAAGCAAAACAGCATGCTGCATGAGAAGATGACCTCTATAAACAGCTCAGGATGAGCAACAGTACTCAAGTGTTCATTTCAGCTCATTACAGAACTGACTAGTACTGAGGGATTCCTCCTCTGTGAACTACAACTGAAGGAGCAGAACGTCAACGAGAACGCAATGCAGCTCAGCCACTGCTGTACTGCCCTCGTCTGACAACAACAAGTAATGCACAAACGGCTCGGATTAATACCTGCTACACACACACACACACACACACACACTTTTATATATTTATATATACACACATACATACATCCATTGTCTTCCTCTTTATCCTATAGTAGGGTCGCGGGGGGTTCCCCATGCCAATCCAGGGGAGAATGTTTTGGGCGCTGGGCAGTTATACCCAGGACAGGGGGCCAATTCATCACTGGGCACACACACACACACACACACACACACACTATACAGAGTAATTTGGAGAATTCAATTGACCTTGATCCATGTTTTTGGACTGTGGGAGGAAACCAGAGAACCGGGAGGAAACCCACGTGGACACGGGGAGAACATGGAAACTCCACCGAGATTGGGATTCGAACCGGGAATCCCTAGCGCTGAGAGGAGACAATGGCAGGTTCGAATCCCAATCTGGGTTGAGTTTCCATGTTCTGTCCCACAGTCCAAAAAACAGAGATTCAAGGTAAATTGAATGCTCTAAATTGCCCTACATTATGTGTTTGTGTCTTTGAGAGTGAGTGTGTGCCCAGAGATTGGCGCCCTGTCCTGGGTATGTCTGCCCAGTGCCCAAAACATTTGGATGGGCACGGGGAACCCCCCACGACCCTAGTAGAGGATGAATGAATATATAAAGAGAATAAATAGAGCAAATATTTTTTTTGCATTACCAAAAACTGCATTGTTATTCGAAAATGCTTTAAAGGTTTTATCTGATGTTTGTGGATTTTTAATTTGCACATTTATAATAATACTTACACTTTGTTCTAAAAATCTTAAATAAAATTTTATATATAACCAGTGTGCCCAGCGATGGATTGGCGCCCTGTCCTGGGTCTATCTACCCAGCGCCCGAGACGTTCTCCCCTGGATGGGCATGGGGAACCCCACCGCGACCCTAATAGAGGATAAAGCGGAAGATAATGAATGGATGAATGAATGAATATAACCAGTGAAAAACTAAATAAGGTAGATAAGTCACAGATAAAGCAAACATGTATTTAAAGCAATAACAAATAATATAATATTATGGTATTATTTAAAAACGCCGCTCTCTAATTCATGCCATTGAGAGTAATGACTGGATGGGTAGATACGGCTTGTTAAATCCTATCCCAGAGCTGAAGAGAGATTTTTGCTGATTAATGAGGAGCGTTTAGCCTAAAGAAAGGCACAGAAAGCCTCAAAGTCCCAGTTAGGCAAAGGCACAAGACAGTAATGGGTCTTGTCTGCATCCTTACTAAACGGATGCCTTTGCTTGGCTAGCTGTAAACTACATTCCGGGCCGTTTTGCTCCCACATTTAATTAAAACATCGTTATTACCTTTCAGTGTACTGAACTGTATCACAGCTCATATACAGTTGGGATTTGTGTGTTTAATTGATATTCAATGAATGTAAAGTGGGCTTTTTAAACGGAAATCTGAGACGTTATTTAAACCTGAGCAGTGATTTTTATTCACTGCCTATTAATTTAAACTACAATAATATGTTACATAATATTGAGGAATATATAATAATAATAATAATAATAATAGTAATCATAATAAGGGTGGCACGGTGGCTTAGTGGTCAGCATGTTCTCCTCTCAGCGCTAGGGATTCCCAGTTTGAATCCCAATCTGGGTCGAGTTCTCCACGTGTCCGCATGGGTTTCTTCCTCCGGGTTCTCCAGTGTCCTCCCACTGTCCAAAAACATGGATCAAGTCAATTGAGTTCTCCAAATTGCCCCATATAGAGTGTGTCTGTGTGAGTGAGTGTGTGCCCAGTGATAGATTGGCGCCCTGTCCTGGGTCTATCTGCCCAGTGCCTGAGACGTTCTCCCCTGGATGAGCATGGGGAACCCCCCCCCCCCCCCCCCGCGACCCTAATAGAGGATAAAGTGGAAGGTAATGGATGGATGAATAATAATAATAATAATAATGATAATAATAATAATAATAAGGGAGTCACTCAATTCATTCATTCATTCATTCATTCATTATCTTCCGCTTTATCCTCTATTAGGGTCGCGGTGGGGTTCCCCATGCCCATCCAGGGGAGAACGTCTCGGGCGCTGGGCAGATACACCCAGGACAGGGCGCCAATCCATCACTGTGTTTCCTAATTGTGGACCTCAATACAATAAAAATAACTCATCATAGTGTTACAATACATAGATACGTAGGGCTGTCTGGTCATTATTTGTTTAGTTATTTATTATTTATTTAGTTCCTTTTTTTTGAGATCTAAAACATTGTACATTCTACAGACTAAACATTTTTATGACTTTAACATCACTGTGATTAATCCCATCTCATCTCATTATGGAACTCAAAAATCATGATGCAAAAATCACTAAAAACGACTGCTTTTATACCCATGTCCACTTTTAAGAATGCTATTACAAATGTTCTTACTGAATGTTGTAACTGCAGTGATTTAGACACTTTATAATGCTATTGTTGTTTTTGTTGTCTTTTAGTGTTTTTTGTGTGCTGTGTGTTTTTTTTTGTCAGGCTGTCATTGTAAATAAGAATTTGTTCTTAATGATTTGCCTGGTTAAATAAAGGTCTATTATTATCTTCAGTGTAATCCTATACTGTGACTATGGTTCCCCAATAATGTATTAGGGTCGCGGTGGGGACCATTGGGATTGGGGAACCATTGTAACACTATGATTTTATTTTTATTGTATTGAGGTCTGCAATTAGAAAACACCACATGCAGTGTTAGAAGTGACTCCCTTATTATAACATATTATTGTAGTTTAAATTAATGGGCAGTGAATTATAAAATCTAAACAACACAGACACTATTTAGTTGTTCGTTCTGGCATGTCTGAAAATGTTTTCTTTAAAAACAAAAGTCACTGCTCAGAGTTAACTAACGTCTCAGATTTTCATTTTAATTTCATTTAATTTCATTCAAGATTAATTAACCACACAGATCCCAACTATATATGAGCTGTGATAGTTATATTTGATACAGAATATTTCAGGCGCTGGGCAGAAACACTCATAACAAAGACACAAGCACACTATATAAGGGCAATTTAGAGCAGCCAGTTTACCTTAAATCCTTGTTTTTGGACTGTGGGAGAAAACTGGAGAACCCGAGGAAACCCATGCAGACATGGGGAGAACATGGAAACTCCACCCAGATCAGGATTCGAACCTGGAATCCCCAGCGCTGAGAGGAGAACATGCTAACCACTAAACCACTAGGCCGTCCCTCATCTCATCATCTTCAGAGTGATCCTATGCCCATCAAGGGGAGAACGTTCTGGGTGCTGGGCAGAAACGCTCATGAAAGTGTTCTGGGCCCAGACTCATTCACAAAGTCACAAGCACACTATATAGGGGCAATTTAGAGCATCCAGTTTACCTTGAATCCATGTTTTTGGAGTGTGGGAGGAAAGCGGAGAACTTTGAAAAAACCCTGCACGGACACGGGGAGAACCTGAAACTCCACCCAGATTGGGATTCGAACCTGGATCCCCAGCACTGAGAGGAGAACATGTTAACCACTAAGCCAGGATTTCCTTTTAGAAATTTTTATTTATTATAAGCCCAAAAACTTGCTCCTTGGTGGGAATACACACAGGAGTATATTTGCCCTGTGCTAGATTGGCAATCTGCCCCATCTTTTGCCAACTGAGTGCTGGAATAGGCCCCAATAGCTTCTGACCCTAAAAAAGATGAGCATCTTACAAACTAAACAAATATTAATTAGCAGTAATGATGTAAACACTTTATATCTTTACATTATCTCACACTTTATCCTCTAGTAGGGTCATGGGGGGGGTTCCCCATGCCCATCCAGGGGAGAACGTCTCGGGCGCTGGGCAGATACACCCAGGACAGGGCGCCAATCTATCACTGGGCACACACTCACTCACACAGACACAGTCTATATGGGGCAATTTGGAGAATTCAATTGACCTTGATCCATGTTTTTGGACTATGGGAGGAAACCGGAGAACCCGGCAGAAACCCACATGGACACAGAGGGAGAACATGGAAACTCCACCCAGATTGGGAACCGGGAATCCCTAGTGCTGAGAGGAGAACATGCTAAACACTAAACCACCGTGCCACCCTTAAACACTTTATATCCATCCATCCATTATCTTCTGCTTTATCCTCTAGGATCAAGGGGGGTTCCCCATGCCCATCCAGAGGAGAACGTTTCAGGCGCTGGGCACATACACCCAGGACAGGGCGCCAATCTATCGCTGGGCAAACACACTCACTCACACAAACACACTCTATATGGGGCAATTTGGAGAACTCAATTGACCTCGAGAATTCAATTTTGGACTGTGGGAGGAAACCGGAGAACCCAGAGGAAACCCATGCGGACATGGGGAGAACATACAAACTAAACAAATATTAATTAGCAGTAATGGTTTACATGATGTTTCAGGCGCTGGGCAGATACACCCAGGACAGGTCGCCAATCTATCACAGGGCACACACTCACTCACACACACACACTCTATATGGGGCAATTTGGAGAATTCAATTGACCTTGAGAATTCAATTTTGGACTGTGGGAGGAAACCAGAAAACCCGGAGGAAACCCACGTGGACAACATGGAAACTCCACCCAGATTGGGATTGAACTGTCAATTGTTTTTAAACAAATGAACACACCCCATGCGACCAAACTGTAATTTGGGCAAATTGACATCCAGTCTGTTATAACAAGCACCTTAAACAGACGTACTGTACGTCACAGCATCTTGGATTGCCTGAGCGAGCTGCGTCCTCCTCCTGTTCTTTGTTACTCCGTCTTGTGTTAGCTCGGCTCCCATGGCACAAACTAAGTGGCTTGCTGGCATATGGTGTAACCTCCATTTGACTACTAAAAGCTGGAGATTATTTTGGTGGAGCAGATGTTGGAGGGTGCAGCGGAGGCTCAGCTGACTCGGCTGAACAGCTGGGAATGGTGTGTGTGACCCACATACAAGAAAAGTGGCTGCTCATGTGTTCTTGCTAAACAGGAACAATAATTAACTTCTTTTCGTTTCTTAATGACACGACCGGTGGTACGTTGCATGTCGTTAATTCAGGCCATGTATACCACACATTCATCCATCCATCCATTATCTCACGCTTTATCCTCTGTTAGGGTCGCGGGGGGGTTCCCCATGCCCATCCAGGGGAGAATGTCTCGGGCGCTGGGCAGATACACCCAGGACAGGGCACCAAATCCATCGCTGGGCACACACTCACTCACACAACACACTCTGTATGGGGCAATTTGGAGAACTCAATTGACCTTGATCCATGTTTTTGGACTGTGGGAGGAAACCGGAGAACCCGGAGGAAACCCATGCGGACATGGGGAGAACATACAAACTAAACAAATATTAATTAGCAGTAATGGTTTACATGATGTAAACATTTTATATCCATACATTATCTCACGCTTTATCCTCTAGTAGGGTCATGGTGGGGTTCCCAATGCCCATCCAGGGGAGAACGTTTCAGGCGCTGGGCAGGTACACCCAGGACAGGACGCCAATTTTTCGCTGGGCACACACTCACTCACACAAACACACTCTATATGGGGCAATTTGGAGAACTCAATTGACCTTGATCCATGTTTTTGGACTGTGGGAGGAAACCGGAGAACCCGGCAGAAACCCACATGGACACATGGAGAACATGGAAACTCTACCCAGATGGGGATTCGAACCGGGAATCCCTAGTGCTGAGAGGAGAACATGCCAACCACTATCTCACTGCTAAAGGCTTATGTCCAAAATATTCTGTAGATGGCATGATGAACTCCATGACACTCCACTCCACATCTTTATTAAGCACTAGGGTCGCAGGGGGGTTCCCCATGCCCATCCAGGGGAGAACGTTTCAGGCGCTGGGCAGATACACCCAGACACATTTACTCACACTCACTCACACACACAAACACACCTATATGGGGCAATTTGGCGAATTGAATTGATCTTGATCCATGTTTTTGGACTGTCGAATGAAACCCACGCGGACACGGGGAGAACATGGAAACTCCACCCAGATTGGGATTCGAACTTGCAATCCCCAGTGCTGAGAGGAGAACATGCTAACCACTAAGCCACCGTGCCGTCCTTAACATTATACGAGGGTGTGGTAGCTCAGTGGTCAGGGCGTTGTGCTATCAGTCTGAAGGTTTGGTCTTGGTCTTGGTACAGGACCAGAGTGATGCATCGTAGTGCTTTCTTTACTGTACTGGAACCCCAGGATGCACGTTCTCCACCCTGCATTACCATGCTGGCATTGACCGTATGAGTTGGAACACGCTTACCCGTAGTAAGCATGTGTAGAGATCCGCAGAAAGCAAACAGATGGAGATAAACTTTTGCACGTCAGCAGACAAGGCCTCTCATCAATACCTCTGAAGATCGGTTTGCACAGTTGTTTTTTTTTTTTTTTTTTTTTTTTTTTTTTTTTGTTCCCAGATGGCCTGAGCAAAGTGAGATGAGAGTCCAGCCAATGAGATACTTGTGAAGAGTGCTATAACTAAGAAGTTTGTAATATACAGTATAAACAAGAGTACAATACTGCAGAACCCAGTCCACTGGCTGCTATACATGTTGTAGAGCTCCTGTGGAAAATCAAAAATTCTGAAAATCTTTTCCACCCTGTATGTTGTATGTACATGTTTGGTATTCACTGTTAATTGTGAGTGTGCGTGACATCAAACATTTTTCTTTTCAAATCCCACTTGGTCCCAACAAATGATTTGATAAAGTCCATCCATCCATTATCTTCTGCTTTATCCTCTATTAGGGTGGTGGGGGGGTTCCCCATCGAAGGGAACCGTCTCAGGCGCTGGGCAGATACACACAGGACACGATGCCAATCTATCACTGGGCACACACTCACTCACACAAACACCCTCTATATGGGGCAATTTGGAGAATTCAAGTGACTTTGATCCATGTTTTTGGACTGTGGGAGGAAACCGGAGAACCCGGAGGAAACCCACGCGGACACGGGGAGAACATGGAAACTCCACCCAGATTGGGATTCAAACCTGAAATCCCCAGCGCTGAGAGGAGAACATGCTAACCACCAGTCACGTGCCGCCCTGATTTGATATAGTGATATGCATATATATATATATATATAGTCTGCAGTGATTACACACACAGATTCCAGGTTTAAATTCCAATCTGGGTGGAGTTTCCATGTTCTCCCTGTGTCCACGTCGGTTTCCTCCGGGTTCTTCGGTTTCCTCCCACAGTCCAAAAACATTGATTCAGAGTAAATTGAATGCTATTAATTGCGCCATAGAGTTTATGTGTGTGTGTGAGTGTGTGTACTCAGCAATAGGTTAGGTCTACACACTGCCCGAAACTTTCTGCCCTGGGTTTTATATATATATATATATATTCATTCATCCATTATCTTCCACTTTATCCTCTAGTAGGGTCAAGGGGGTGGGGGTGTGGGGGAGGGGGGGGCTGGGCAGATAGACCCAGGACAGGGCGCCAATCCATCGCTGGGCACACACTCACTTACACACACACACTCTATATGGGGCAATTTGGAGAATTCAATTGACTTGATCCATGTTTTTGGACTGTGGGAGGAAACCAGAGAACCCGGAGGTACATACATACATATATATATATATATATATATATATATATATATATATGTGTGTGTGTGTGTGTGTGTGTGTGTGTGTGTTTTTGCCATCAGTGGCAGGATTAATGGTGAGAGAATTTGAACTGAGCATCAAATCTGTTGCTACTGGCTGGATGAACAGAAGCCAGGTTGTTGAGGCAGAAAGTTGTCAGAGCAGATTTGGCCTAATTATTGTGCCCTCTCACTATAGTTTGCAGTGATGAATGTGATGCATTAAGGAATGCTTGGCTGAGAGTACAAAGGAGAGTCTTTCACTTTTAATGAGTAAAGACTACATGGGCCTTGAAGTCAAAAATGATTGTCCATCTTATTAAGATTGTAGCTAATTATTCAAACCATGGCTGGTACCACCTACTAATTATAAAGCATTTAGTGACAGTTTGAGAAAATCTGCTTTAAGTGGGTTTAATACTAAGCACAGCTTTATAGACACTCCAGACTGAATTGGAACTGTTAATTTGGTGTATCTTTATTCTAATAAACAAAAGCCAACTAACAATATGCACAAACTGACCATTCCATTCCACGACTATTTATACAAACGTGACTCTGATCACCTTTGTGTCAATAAATCCATCCATCCATTACCTTCCACTTTATCCTCTACTAGGGTCGCGGTGGGGTTCCCCATGCCCATCCAGGGGAGAACGTATCGGACGCCAGGACAGGGCGCCAATCTATCGCTGGGCACACTCACTCAAACACACTCTATATGGGGCAATATATATATAAACAAGACGTATAAACAAATGAATTAGTCTGGTCATCTTTGTGGCTTCACTGACCTTTTTATTTTTTTATAGGGCGGAGCAGTGGCTTAGTGGTTAGCATGTTCGCCGCTCAGCGCTGGGGATAACAGATACAATCGGGATGGTGTTTCCATGTTCTCCCCATGTCCACGTCCATAAACATGGATTCAAGGTAAATTGAATGCTCTAAATTGCCCAGTGTAGTTTGTGCTGGGCAAAACGGTATGCCGAACATTCATTCATTTATTCATTATCTCCCACTTTATCCTCTATTAGGGTTGTGGTGGGGTTCCCCATGCCCATCCAGGGGAGAACATCTCAGGCGCTGGGCAGATAGACCCAGGACAGGGCGCCAATCCATCGCTGGGCACACACTCACTCACACAGACACACTCTATATGGGGCAATTTTTGAGAATTCAGTTGACTTGATCCATGTTTTTGGACTGTGGGAGGAAACCGGAGAACCCGGAGGAAACCCACGCAGACACGGGGAGAACATGGAAACTCCACCCAGATGGGGATTCGAACCGGGAATTCCTAGCGCTGAGAGGCGAACATGCTAAACCACTAAGCCACCGTGCCGCCTATGCCGAACATTGTGTATAAATTATTAAACAGGCACATTAATTGGCAGAAGAGAACCACAGCAGAACTCTCACTATATAATATAATACCATACCATACGTTCTCCTCTGGGTGGACATGGGGAATCCCATACCATATAATGCAAATATTATTGATTTAAAGGGGAAATAAGTCGAAAATGCTTTTTATTATTCAAACAACAGCAACGTCCTAAAGCCGCAGAACAGAAAACGGGATTAAATCCATCCATCCATCATCTTCTGCTTTATCCTTTACTAGGGTCGCGGGGGCAAATACACCCAGGACACGGTGCCAATCTATCACTGGGCACACACTCATTCACACATTCAATTGACCTTAATCCATGTTTTTGGATTGAGTGAGGAAACCGGAGAACCCGGAGGAAACCCACGCGGTTTGGGATTGGGATTCGAACCGGGAATCCCCAGTGCTGAGAGGAGAACATGCTAACCACTAAGCCACCGTGCCGCCCAACAGGATTAAATGATTTTTTAATTTAACCTAAATGCAATTTTGTGTTGATTGCAAATTTAATCCTAACTTTTAAAACTAGAGCCTAATTAAATCTGATACATCAAAAGTAATTATAATATTTATGTTTTAAATATAAATATTAACGATTATAATTTGCTGTATAATCTTTTTTTTTTTTGTCTCTTGACAATCAGAGCTGTGCTGGAGTCAGAGTCTGTCTGCAGTTCAGTCTCCAGCCTGCTGTCACTGCTCTTGGACGCAGAGAGGACTTTACCTGAGATGACAGGTGAGCCGCCTGAAGCAAGACAGAACCAACAGGGAGGCACTGACCTGCCAAAGATCCATCTCTCTGCTGCACAAATATTTAGCACACACACACACACACACACACACACACACACACACACACAAACATACACAAGCACACACATACACACATAAACACACACACAGAATCACACACACACACACATACATACACACACATACACAAACAAACACACACACTCACACACATACACAAACAAACACACACACCCACAAACACAAATATATACAAACACACATACAAACACAAACACACACACAGAAACACACAGAGCCACAAACAAACATACACACACATACAGACACACACACACTCACACACACAAATATACACAAGCACACACATACACACAGAAACACACACACAGAATCACACACACACACACATACATACACACACATACACAAACAAACACACACACTCACACACATACACACACATACACACACACCCACAAACACAAATATATACAAACACACATACAAACACAAACACACACACAGAAACACACAGAGCCACAAACAAACATACACACACATACAGACACACACACACAAATATACACAAGCACACACATACACACAGAAACACACACACAGAAACACACAGACACACACACATACATACACACATACACACACACAGACACACACACACACACACACAAATATATACAAACACACATACATACACACATACACAAACACACATACATACACACATACAAACACACACACAAACACACACATACATACACACACATACACAAACACTCATGCTCACACACATACACACACACAGACATACACACTCACACACATACACACACACACACACACACACAAATACACATACACACATACATACACACACTCAAACACAAACACACAGAAACACACACACAGAAACACACATACATACACACACACTCACACACATACACACAGAAACACACACAGAAACACACATACATACACACATACACACACAAACACACACACAGAAACACACAGACACACACACAAACACACAAACGCGAACTCATACACACACTCTCTCTCTCTCACACACACACACACACACAGACACACGCACTCACACACACACTGAAACTTACACACACACTCACAAACGCACACACGCACACAAACACACATACACACACTCACACAAACATGCACACATACACACTCACACACTCACACATACACACTCAAACACACATACACACCCTCACACACTCACACACACACACACATGCACACACACACACTCAGTTGTCTGAATTTCAGCAGCTCTTGTAATGGTTTCAGCCTGTAATTCGATGACAGATACAGCTCATGACATCTCTAACACGATCCTCTCAGATTCGGCTGTGAGCTAAAAAAGCCGAGCGTAAATACCAGACGAACGAAGCTCAGAGGGGCTTATGAAATTAATAAGTGTAGAATATTTTGGCCTCTTAGGTTTTTTATAATTAATGATTACAAAGAAGTGGAGGAATGTCTGGCGGCTGAACGACGTTTGCTGTAGGGTTTACAAGAACAAAATGCAAGCGACAACTCATTTGTTTTCATCATTCTGATGGACTCCATACTCCGGTTCTAAAGAAATCCACAAAGCCAAACTCATTTAAATGAGGAGGATTTTAATGGGGCATCACAGTGGCTTAGGCGTCAGCACATCCGCCTCTTGGCACTGGGGTTCCAGGTTCGAGTGCCGATCTGAGTTTCCATGTTCGAGTGCCGACCTGTGTCCATGTAAGGTTCCTCTAGGTTCTTCAGTTTCCTCCCATAGCCCAAAAATGGATTCAAGGTAAATTTGCTGCTTTAAATTGCCCCATGTAGAGTGTGTTTACGTGTGTTCAAGTTCAAGTTATTTATTTATAGAGCACTTTTTACAATAGTACATCGTCACAAAGCAGCTTTACAGAATGAAAAGCCTTTAAACCCCCAAAGAGCAAGCCGAAGTGACAGTGGCAAGAAAAAACTCCCTGTTATGCTTTTATTTAAGGAAGAAACCTTGTGAGGACCAAGACTGTGTGTGTGAGTGTGTGCCCAGTGATAGATTGGTGCCCTATCTTGGGTGTATCTGCTCAGCACCCGAAACGTTCTCCTCTGAACGGGCATGGGGAAAACTATATTATAACTATAACTATAACTCTAGGGGGTTCTGCAGGACTGCCAGTCAAATAAAAATCCAGGTTCCATCCAGTAATCGTCGTAGCCGCAGTGCTTCAGCAGAGCCATGGATGAAGAGCTGACAACACCTCCAGGAAATTAGCAACACCTCAAAAAAAACAAAACACAAGCAAGAAAAGCAGTTAACACCAAACTAACTCCATCCATCCATCCATCCATTATCTGCCACTGTATCCTCTATTAGGGTCGCGGGGGGGTTCCCCATGCCCATACAGGGGAGAACGTTTCCGGTACTGGGCAGATACATCCAGGACAGGACGCCAATCTATCGCTGGACACACACTCACTCACACAGACACACTCTATATGGGGCAATTTTGGAGAATTAGTGCTTAGCACGTTCGCCTCTCAGTGTTAGGGATTCCCGGTTCGAATCCCAATCTGGGTGGAGTTTCCATGTTCTCCCCGTGCTCCACGTGGGTTTCCTCCGGGTTCTCCGGTTTCCTCCCACAGTCCAAAAACAATGATCAAGGTCAATTGAATATTCCAAATTGCCCCATATAGAGTGTGTTTGTGTGAGTGAGTGTGTGTTCAGTGATAGATTGGCGTCCTGTCCTGGGTGAATCTGCCCAACGCCCGAAGCGTTCTCCCCTGGATGGGTATGGGGAACCCCCTCGCGACCCTAATAGAGGATAAAGTGGAAGATAATATATATATATAAAAGGCGGCACGGTGGCTTAGTGGTTTAGCACGTTCGCCTCTCAGCGCTAGGGATTCCCGGTTCGAATCCCCATCTGAGTTTCCATGTTCTCCACGTGTCTGTGTGGGTTTCCGCCGGGTTCTCCGGTTTCTTCCCACAGTCCAAAAACATGGATCAAGTCAATTGAATTCTCAAAAATTGCCCCATATAGAGTGTGTCTGTGTGAGTGAGTGTGTGCCCAGCGATGGATTGGTGCTCTGTCCTGGGTCTATCTGCCCAGCGCCCAAGACGTTCTCCCCTGGATGGGCATGGGGAACCCCACCGCGACCCTAATAGAGGATAAAGCCGAAGATAATGAATTTTATATATATATATATACTTTATATATATATATATATATACTATAAAATATATATATTCCTAGCAGCAGACTCATTTGCGTGATGTAAGAGATTTCGAGGACCTGAAACCTCTATTTGTTTGAACTTTAGGGGCGGGACAGTTAGCACCATATGGCTAAAGATTACGACAACAAATCGAGTTTACAGCTTCCATCGTAAATGATCTGAAATTATGCGGGGTTTTAATCAAGCGAGGTGTGACATTTCAGAACCTCATCTCCTTCTTCTCCTCGTGTCTGCTTTGCAGGCGTCAGGACTGAATGTTTCTCTTTAGGAAATGGTATGTATAGCTCCAACGCTTTGTACTGATTGAAGGAGCATAATTATTGGTGAGGCTTTTTCAGTATGCAAATGAGTAACCTTTTCGGAGGACCATCGCGTGGCAGCAGTGGCAGATGGGCGCTAATGGTAATGGGATGGAGATTGGCTGGAGTAAATCTGAAAACGTTCTGGCCCCTGGTTCACAGCTGCCAGCCAGACACCATATGAGAGCGTGTGTAGAGGAGGCAAGATCGTGGAGATTGTGCAACGTATCGGTGTGATTCCCTCCGATTGTACTGAAGCTATGTGGGTCATTTGGCTTTAGATTCTCAGTAAGCCACATCGTGCCTCATTCTTAAAGTCAACTTGAGGAAATAGCCTCAAAGCTGGTTCGCACGCATCAAACATAACAAGTTATATTAAATTTGCTGGATACACAACATAATACAGTTGTTGTTTGCATTGGTCTCTTCTCCTTCAAGTGTTAAAGAGGCATCTATATCTAAAAGACACCAATGCAAATAAATATTGAATACAGAGAACATGCCAGGACAGACCCCAATCCCTCTCTGGCTCTAAATTACTGTGACAGCCTCTGGTTTTTCCATACAGCAAAGTGAGTGATTAGTACCATCATTTAAATAGCAATTTGCCAGTTAATTAAAGTGACCTTGCTTGTTCCTCATGCATCTAAAAAAGCAGACAGGGCTGCCATACCCGTGGTATCTGTGCGAGCCTGGCACAAGTCTCCATTGTAAAATTATGTCAGCCCTGCAACAAAAGTAAATTAGACAGCTGTCAAAACGTACCAGCAACTCTCCGCATGGACCGATTTACGGCGGGCCAGCAACTGTTTTTTTTCCCCCTCGTCGTTATTACTGTTCAATTTATGATGAGTTTTAAAGCTTTTTCTGAAGAGAGTCATTAAACAGGAGAAGTAAAACCCGGATCGTGTGAAATCACTGAAATTGCGCATTAATGTTTAATGAAAAGTCTGCGACAACATCTTTAAACCCAATGGAGTGTGTTTTATAATTAGCCATGTAGATTTTGGGGATGGAAATAATCAGTGGCGTTTCCGGAACTTATTCAGCAGTTCGAGTCGACTGCACCATGAATTATTTAAAAGTCACTTTTTAAAATTTATTTATTTATTTATTTTTTAATGGCCCTAATGTTCCCAGATAATTCCATCTTTAAAAGGATATTAAACTTGACGTTAAAAAAATCTGAACATTTTTTTTGTGCCTGTTATTTATACAGTGGATTCAAATATTATATTGCCTTTTACAGTATGTTTTATTTATTTATTTAGTATTTATTTATTTTTAAATCTAGTCGACACATTCTAACACATTCGCCTCTCAGCGCTGGGGATTCCAGACTCGAATCCCAATCTGGATGGAGTTTCCATGTTCTGTGTGGGTTTCATTCTGGGTTCTCTGGTTTCCTTCCACAGTCCAACAAAACATGGATTCATTGAATGCTCCAAATTGCCCAATTTTGAGTAATGCATTCAAGGTTTAATGCTCCAAATTGCCCCATTGGAGTATGTGTGAGTTAGTGTGCCTAGTGATAGATTGGGGCTCTGTCCTGGGTGTATCTGCACCAGCGGCCAAAACAGGGCAGATACACCCAGGACAGGATGCCAATCTATCACTGGGCACACACTCACTCACACAGACACACTCTATATGGGGCAATTTGGAGAACTCAATTGACTTGATCCATGTTTTTGGACTGTGGGAGGAAACCGGAGAACCCAGAATGAAAACCCACGCGGACACGGGGAGAACATGCAAACTCCACCCAGATTGAGATTCGAACCAGGAATCCCTAGCGCTGAGAGGAGAACATACTAACCACTAAACCACCATGCCGCTCTATTATTATTCATTCATTATCTCCCGCTTTATCCTCTATTAGGGTCGCGGGGGGTTCCCCATGCCCATCCAGGGGAGAACGTCTCGGGCGCTGGGCAGATACACCCAGGACAAGGCCAATCTATCGCTGGGCACACACTCACTCACACAGACACACTCTATATGGGGCAATTTTGAGAATTCAATTGACTTGATCCATGTTTTTGGACTGTGGGAGGAAACCGGAGAACCCAGAGGAAACCCACGCGGACACGGGGAGAACTTGGAAACTCCACCCAGATTGAGAACATACTAACCACTAAACCACCATGCCGCCCTATTATTATTATTATTATTATTATTATTATACTGTGCCTCTCTATTTAAAATGTATTTACATTTTTGGGCAATTTGGTCAAATACAATCGTTACTTTAATACTTTAAAACATTGTAATGTATATGGGGATGTAGTTTACATTCCTGGATGACTGAAATGTTTATCTGCGTTTGAGCCAGAAGCCTCATCACAAAATCGAAACCTGACAGCAGGTAAATTGCAAGTCGGAAGGTTCGGCTTTTGCGGTCTCTTTAAATTTAAAAACACTTTTTGCAACAAAGCTCTGCTAAGTGATCTCTTCTTTGCTAAATATTTGTGATCAAAATCTGCAGCCCCCTTCATTCTGTCCTGGCAGACCTGTCAATCTTGTCTCGTTGGGCCAGGCACGCTGAGCACCATTTATTCATGAAGAGGAGCATGTCATGTATTAATGATCATCTCTGGAGAACACTTAGTGTAAAGGAAGATGTTGATTGGAACAGTGGATTGCTGAATCTCATTTGGAAGCCACTGTGACAGGTGATCAGCAGTTGGCATTCTCTTGGGAATGAAGCATTTAGGCATTTTATTTTCTCGAAAAGTAAATAGTGTCTAATAGTATTGTTTGTAGCCATTATTGTTAGAATAACAACCTTAGTCTCGTTATGTAAAGACAAGCTTAAAAACAGGCTAAATACAACACACACAGGTCTGAAGTGAGAGCCATTCATTCATTATCGTCCTCTTGATCCTTTACTAGGGTTGGGGCGGGGCGGGGGGGGGGTGGTCTCTATGTTCATCCAGTAGAGATCCATTGCTGGGCACTCACTCTCACACAGACACACACAAACGCACTCTATATGGGGCAATTGACCTTGATCCATGTTTTTGGACTATAGGAGGAAAACGAAGAACCCGGAGGAAACCCATGCAGACACGGGGAGAACCTGGATCCTCAGCG
Source organism: Corydoras sp. C115 (assembly GCA_019802505.1). Lineage (NCBI taxonomy): Eukaryota > Metazoa > Chordata > Actinopteri > Siluriformes > Callichthyidae > Corydoras > Corydoras sp. C115. The sequence goes on along the minus strand of JAFMOC010000066.1, from coordinate 2,412,288 downwards.
CTGAGAGGCAAACGTGCTAACCACTAGGCCGCCCATGCTGAGGTAACTTTTGTAAAATACTGATGGGTAGCAGTTGTGTGAGCAGTAGGGAAGCCACCAGTCCCATAATTTACGGAATCGTCCGGTATACGGGACACAATTTGTTCCATGTTTCCAGAAATGTCAACAATAAAGATTAAAAGCTCCCCCCCGTCTTTGCTTCTACAAACACAGGGGTAACTCCAAGTTCTCTGACCATCGGATTGTGTGACCTTAGAGGGCGCTGTTGTCAATTTAGACCCAAAAATTACATTTGTTAACATTTACATTTACATTACATTTAGACATTTAGCAGACGCTTTTATCCAAAGCGACTTACAAATGAAAACATTACAAGTTAAGAAAATTATTTATTCTTTAATATATATATATATATATATATATATATATATATATATATATATATATATATATATATATATATATATATAGTATTTAATGTCAATGTATAATTTTGAGGAATACAGTGATCAGTTATCTTTACATAAATTCTATTATATGCTTTTGATTTGTGTATATTGGTAAAGAAGAAAAAATCGAACATTAAATGTTCATGTTTAATTTGTTCTGCTGTTTTTAGAACTACGGGGTGATGCTACCGCCTAGTGATAGATTGGCGCCCTGTCCTGGGTGTATCTGCCCAGCGCCCAAAACCTTCTTCCCTGGATGGGCATGGGGAACCCCCCCGCGACCCTAGTAGAGGATTAAGTGGGAAATAATGGATGGATGGATGGAGTGATGCTGCCATGTAGATCTTTAGTTGCGCCGGTAGGGTTGCTATCCGTCCCTTAATTTACAGAATTGTCCCGTATTTCCATAATTGTCCAATGAACATGAACATCAAACTAAATCTAACAATAATAATTAAAAGCTTCCCCTGTCTCAGATTCTCTTAACACACGTCCAGTTTGCATCCAGTTTTGGTTCTGTATTTTCATTAATATCCAATAAACAAATTAATCCTTGCACTGATGTTTAGGAATCGGGCCCATGGGCGTCATGGCCCTCAGGAGCTGTGGTGTCCCTTTGCGTCCCTTATTTTCATTTCTGTAAGGTGGCAACCCTAGTGACAGTGATATGCCTGGCATTCGGCACCTCACACAGAGGCAGTAAGGCCAGCCCAAACAGCAGCTGGATCTGCAGATGTTGCTGGAGCAGACAGCCTCATCCACACAGCTCTCTCTGCTTGTTTATTTGCTGGTAATTTAGCTCTTCAGCAGCAGAAAAACACAGCTTTGTTTTCATACTAACAAGGCAATTAGCAATAATTACAAATACTTTTCCCCTCTTTTCCCCGCATCCCCATCCCCCACCTATCAGATGGGCTTAATGCTGAGACACCAAATGTCGGAAACTGTGGAGAGTACCACTGCTGTCACTGAAATCGATGAAACACTAATGTTAACTGGATTTGGATGTATTTACAAATAAAACATGCCTGCATGGCTTGATCTTAAGCGTGGCCCTGAAATCTTCAGGGACCCTTTGCATATGGGAGACAGCTGGGCCCTTGATAACAACATGGAGCTCTAATCACAGATCCACTGAACCACTGACTTTATTTAGAATCTTTAAAAAGAAGCGGATGAGTATTACAGAAATAAATGCAAAACATAAATTGTAAATCGGGTGGCATGGTGGCTTAGTGTTTAGCATGTTCTCCTCTCAGCGCTAGGGATTCCCGGTTCGAATCCCAATCTGGGTGGAGTTTCCATGTTCTCCCCGTGTCTGCGTGGGTTTCCTCCGGGTTCTCCGGTTTCCTCCCACAGTCCAAAAACATGGATCAAGGTCAATTGAATTCTCCAAATTGCCCCATATAGAGTGTGTCTGTGTGAGTGAGTGTGTGCCCAGCGATAGATTGGCGCCCTGTCCTGGGTGTGTCTGCCCATCGCCCGAGACGTTCCCCCCCCCCCCCCCCCGCGGCCCTAATAGAGGATAAATCGGAAGATAATGGATGGATGGATAAATTGTAAATCCAATAGTATGGGGTGGCTTAGTGGTCAGCACATTCGCTTTTCAGTGCTGGGGATTCAGATTCGAATCCCAATCTACAGTAGGCTCATGTCCCCATGGGTTTCCTCCCACAGTCTAAAAGCATGGATTCAAGTATACTGAATGCTTAAAATTGCCCCATATAGAGTGTGTCTGTGTGAGTGAGTGTGTGCCCAACTATGGATTGTCTTCCGCTTTATCCTCTAGTAGGGTCGCGGGGGGGGTTCCCCATGCCCATCCAGGGGAGAACGTTTCGGGCGCTGGGCAGATACACCCAGGACAGGACGCCAATCTATCACTTGACACACACTCACTCACACACACACACTCTATATGGGGTAATTTGGAGAACTCAATTGACCTTGATCCATGTTTTTGGATTGTGGGAGGAAACCGGAGAACCCGGAGGAAACCCACGCGGACACGGGGAGAACATGGAGACTCCACCCAGATTGGGATTCGAACCTGGATCTCCAACAATAAATATATAAATATTTGTAAATATGTTTTTAATAAACAATAAATATATAGAGTATATATTTAATGACCCAGGACCAAAGCAAGCCAGCAGTGTCCTCAAACTCCCGTGTTCTGTCGCTGCCGCCCCTCAGCCTACCTGCCTCAGCTCATCTGAGCAACAATCAAAGCCATATGTGAAGCAGCAGGAAAACAGATGCTGTTTTTCCATTTGTGAAATCAAGTTGTTGGACTAAAGTCAGCTTTATGGGCAGCATCAGGAGAGAGGGGGATATTAAAGTGACAGTGTTGTTTATGCACAGCCCCTCTATTAGTGTCGGTCAGATAGCACAGCGAAGTAGGAGGGCCTTACTGTGAGTCCTAGGCAGACAATGAGACATGACTGGCCCTAGCATGGCTAGCCATCTGTTTTGGGTTGCTGGCCACGTGAGCCACTTCAATTCATAAACACAGGTGGGCAAATGATCAAAAGCTTAAAGTCATGTACTGCATGCAAACCTATTTAAGAAGGAGTAACATGTATTCACCCAAACATCCACATAATGAGCAAACGTGAGATGAGCCGGAATAGTTCTGAACTGCGAACCGAGATATAAAGCCTTTAAATCCATCTCGGCAGCACGGTGGCTTAGTGGTTGGCACGTTCTCCTCTCAGCGCTAGGGATTCCAGGTTCAAATCCCAATCTGAGTGGAGTTTCCATGTTCTCCCCGTGTCCGCGTGGGTTTCCTCCAGGTTCTCCGGTTTCCTCCCACAGTCCAAAAACATGGATCAAGTCAATTGAGTTCTTTAAATTGCCCCATATAGAGTGTGTCTGTGTGAGTCAGTGTGTGCCCAGCAATAGATTGGCGCCCTGTCCTGGGTGTATCTGCCCAGTGCCTGAAACGTTGTCCCCTGGATGGGCATGGGGAATGCAATTGACCTTGATCCATTCGAATCTGAATCCCCAGCACTGAAAAGTAAATGTGCTGACCACCCCATACTATTGGATTTACAATTTATCCATCCATCCATTATCTTCCGATTTATTCTCTATTAGGGTCGCGGTGGGGGGGGGTTCCCCATGCCCATCCAGGGGAGAACGTCTCAGGCACTGGGCAGACACACCCAGGACAGGGCGCCAATCTATCGCTGGGCACTCACTCACTCACACAGACACACTCTATATGGGGCAATTTGGAGAATTCAATTGACCTTGATCCATGTTTTTGGACTGTGGGAGGAAACCGGAGAACCCGGAGGAAACCCACGTGGACACGGGGAGAACATGGAAACTCCACCCAAATTGGGATTCGAACCGGGAATCCCTATCGCTGAGAGGAGAACGTACTAACCACTAAGCCACCGTGCCGCCATCATGAATTACAAATAATACAAAATAAGTATTAAAAGTAAACCACAAGAAATGTCCAAAATATTTCATTTGGATATTTGTATGTTCTCCTCTCAGCACTAGGGGCTTCCAGGTTCCAATCCCAATCTGGGTGGAGTTTCCATGTTCTCCCCGTGTCCGCGTGGGTTTCCTCCTGGTTCTCCGGTTTCCTCCCCAGTCCAAAAATATGGATCAAGTCAATCGAGTTCTCCAAATTGCCCCATATAGAGTGTGTTTGTGTGAGTTAGTGTGTGTCCAGCGATAGATTGGCGCCCTGTCCTGGGTGTATCTGCCCAGCGCCCGAAACGTTCTCCCCTGGATGGGCATTTTGATTTGAACTACTGACAAAACAATCGGGACTATAGCCCCGGAAGCCCAGGTCTAACGACGCCCCTTCCCAGCTGCATGTAGCCGTGCCACACTGTAAAGAATGAAGCCAAGTGTCAGTTTTTTTACTTAACTGACAGTGATCAGCCAAATGTCACAGACTACACTCGCACCGCTGTTTCTGTCATGTTGCATAAATAGACATGACAGCACTAACAGAAGAACAAAATGAACAGGTGACCTTCATTGTCATCATTCAGCCAACTTGCCTGCTTATATGCCTCTCTAGACCCTAGTGGTACAAAAAGGAACATGTCAAAGGTAAAGAAGACCAGTCGGAATCTAAAACATTGAGAATAGGCATCTTGTTCTCTGAGGGATTTAAAGCCTTTTAGCACCCTGGCTCTCAAAGTAGTGCTTTTTTTAATTTACTTAAAACTCTTGTTCCTTTAAAGCATCCCAATTAGCTTAATTGATCAGCTTAACTGATTGATTATTAGGGTAAGTGCATGGTCTTCACATTTGGTAAAATGTTTAACACTGGATAATTGAGAACATACGCGGACAACTCAATAAAACATGGTGCTAGAAGGAGTACAATGGAATTTGTGCAATTAATCAAATAAGTGCCGCAATTAACTAAATGAGCAATGGGGTAAAAGGACAAGGGAAGTGTCTATAAGTGACCTATTTTTATCATCAGCCTTATAATGAAGGAATATCAGCAACATTCAAAAGAACCAACGGCATGGTGGCTTAGAGGTTAGCAAGTCCGCTTTTCAGCGCTTGGAATCCAGGTTCGAATCCCAATCTGGGTGGAGTGATCTCATGTCTGCGTGGGTTTTCTCCGAGTTCTCCCGTTTTCTACCACAGTCCAAAAACATGGATTCATGGTAAATTGGCTGCTCTGAATTGCCCCTTTATAGTGTCTGTGTGAGTGAGGGTGTCCAGTGATAAATGTCCTGGGTGGTCTTGTAGGTCTTCCATTTTCTGATTATTGCTCCCACAGTGGATTTCTTCACACCAAGCTGCTTCCCAGCCTGGTGCAAGTCTTTAATTTAGTTTCTGGTGTCCTTCCACAGCTCTTTGGTCTTCACCATAGTGGAGTTTGGAGTGTGACTGTTTGAGGTTGTGGGCAGGTACAGGTAATGAGTGGAGGACAGAGGAGCCACTCAAAGAAGAAGTTACAGGTCTGTGACAGCCAGAAATCTTGTTTGTTTGTAGGTTACCAAATATTAATTTTCCATCCATTCATCCAGCCATTATCCTCCGCTTTATCCTCTATTAGGGTCGTGGAGGGGTTCCTCATGCCCATCCAGGGGAGAATGTTTTGGGCGCTGGGTAGATACACCCAGAACAGGGCGCCAATTTATCACTGGGCACACACTCACTCACACAAACACACTCTATGGGACAATTTTGTTTTTTGGAGAACTCAATTGACCTTGATTCATGTTTTTGGACTGTGGGAGGAAACCAGAGAACCCGGAGGAAACCCACGTCGACACGGAGAGAACATGGAAACTCCACCCAAATGCTGAGAGGAGAACGTGCTAACCACTAAGCCACCGTGCCACCCCTTATTTTCCTCAAATCCATCCATCATCTTCTGCTTTATCCTCTATTAAGATCGTGGGGGGTTCCCCATGCCCATCCAGGGGAGAACGTTTCGGGCGCTTGGCAGATACACCCAGGACAGGGTACCAATCTATCGCTGGGCACACACTCACTCACACAGACACACACACTCTATATGGGGCAATTTGGAGAACTCAATTGACTTGATCCATATTTTTGGACTGTGGGAGGAGAACGGAGAACCCGGAGCAAACCCACACAGACATGGGGAGAACATGGAAACTCCACCCAGATTGGGATTGGAACCGGGAATCCCTAGTGCTGAGAGGAGAACATGCTAACCACTAAGGCACCATGCCCCACCATTTTCCACCATTATTTGCAAATAAATTCATTAAAAAAGTGATTTTCTGATTTTTTTTTTCTCATTTGGTTTCTCACAGTTGGGGTCTACCTATGATGTCAATTACAGGCCTCTCACATCTTTTTAAGTTGGAGAACTAAAACATAACTGGTGACTGATTACATTTTTTTATTCTCCACTGTATCTTCGCCCGGAATGTTCTTCTCTGGATGGACATGGGAAGCCACCCCCGTGACCTCAGTCCCTATAATACAATTAGACGCAAGATAATGAGATGAGTGTCTCTGCGTGCTAACAAAAGACTCAACAAGTAAAAACAACTAAACAATTTCAGACGCAGCATTTGATGGATTGGCTGCCTTGTAAAATTAACAGATGGTACTTCCATGTTGAACTTTTGCGAAGGAACAGAGAAAAAAATGAAATGCTTGGAGAGTCAGGCTATTTTTCGCACATTTCTGACATGAGCTGTGCTTCAGTCATAAGAGACGTGCGAAGAAAAAAAAAAAGCTCCCTCGCAAATTTTAGCACCATGCACTCATTCAGGCTCCCAGCCAAAGCGGGGCGACGAACCACATCAGATGATTACTCAGCCAGCGGAACTGACGTCCTGAGCCAGGCCTGATGTGCTGAGCTACGAACGATTACAGAAAACGCTTCTAAATCCAGGTTTAACATATTTTTAGTGTGACGGGTTTAGTGTTTAGCATGTTCTCCTCTCAGCACTAGGGATTCCCAGTCCCAATCCCAGTCTGGGTGGAGTTTCCATGTTCTCCCCGTGTCCACGTGGGTTTCCTCCAGGTTCTCCTCCCACAGTCCAAAAACATGGATGAAGTCAATTGAGTTCTCCAAATTGCCCCATATAGAGTGTGTCTGTGTGTGTGCCCAGCAATATATTGGTGCCCTGTCCTGGGTGTGCCCAGCGCTCGAGATGTTCTGCCCTGGATGGGCATGAGGAACCCCCCCCCACCCCCCTGCAACCCTTATAGAGGATAAAGCGGAGGATAATGGATGGATGGGTCAATAATACAAGCATTACTGATATGGCTCATCATCATACCTTTTCAATGTCAATCATAGTTTGTTTGTTTTTGTGTGTGTGTGTGTGTGTGTGTGTGTGTGTGTGTGTGTGTGTGTGTGTGTGTGTGTGTGTGTGTGTGTGTGTGTGTGTGTGGGAATATGTAAATGCCATAGCAAATGTTAAGTTCATTCTCTGCATTCTCAGATTTTTCTTTGCATTGTACATTATGGTTTGTCATTCTCAAGTCTGCAAAATATACTCTATCACGAGATGACTAGCTCAGACACTTGTGCATTCAGATTTTGTGGATCGTGGTGCAAGATGTGAATTTATAAAACCTGGTTTATATGAGTCCTGATATTTGGGTGAACTGAAATGCCTTTAGTTTCTAATTCCCATGTTCAAGCTTTGCATTGATTCGTACCTAACATTTGGCTCTAGACATTCATTCATTCTTCCATTATCTTCTGCTTAATCCTCTTCTAGGGTTACTAGGTTGCCATGCCCATCCAGGGGAGAACGTTTCGGGTGCGGGGCAGATACACCCAGGACAGGGCGCCAATCTATCGCTGGGCACACACTCACTCACACAAACACCATCTATATGGGGCAATTTAGAGCATTCAATTTACCATGAATCCATGTTTTTGGACAGTGGAAGGAAACTGGAGAACCTGAAGGAAGCCCACGTGGACACGGGGAGAACATGGAAACTGATTTTGAATCTCCATTGCTGAGAGGAGAACATGCTAACTACTAAGCCACTGCGCTGCCATAGAGTGAAAAATAAAAAGGTTAGTAATGCAACAAAGATGATCAGATTAATTAATTTGTTCATTATCCTCCGCTTTATCCTCTACAAGGGTAACGGGGGGTTCTCCATGCCCATCCAGGGGAGAACGTTTCGGGTGCTGGGCAGATACAGGACAGGACGCCAATCCATCACTGGGCACACACTCCCTCACACAGACACACACACATTCACACTTTATATGGGGCGATTCAGAGCATACAATTTACCTTGAGTCCATGTTTTTGAACAGTGGGAGGAAACCGGAGAACCCGAAAGAAGCCCATGCGGACACGGGGAGAACATGGAAACTCCACCCAGATTGGGATTTGAACCTGAATCCCCAGCGCTGATAGACGAACGGCCCGGCTTTAGACATTATACATCCACATAGAGTGTATATGCAAAAAATCCCAGAATCAAGAGGGGGTTCATCATTTGACAACAAAAATTATATTCATGGAATGTTGCTGAACGTTGTATTGCTGTATATACTGTAACTATACTGTATAAATATACAACTACAATACTGACACAAACATACCTACACACACACACACACACACACACACACACACTGGGCTTTAACAACACACAGCGGATATAGACGTGCCGTGTCCACCGTCCCACCAGTCCTCTCGCGTCCAGATGGAATCCCCCTCCCCACAGCATGTGCCATGCCCACTTATAAAGGCACACGGTCATCAGATGGAGGTGCGCTATTTAAACTCCCTGATCAGCGCGTCAGCGCCACCTATCCTCCCCACAAGCGCCACCAACACGGTTTAAATAGTTTATTTATAGAGTGCTGTTTACAACAGTGCATTGTCACAAAGCAGCTTTACAGTGTTATAAGCCTTTAAACCCCCAAAGAGCAAGCCGTAGTGACAGTGGCAAGAAAAAACTCCCTGTTATGTTATTATTTTAAGGAAGAAACCTTGTGAGGACCAATGTTGAATGTTGTATTGCCATATATATATATATATATATATATATATATATATATATATATATATATATATATATATATATATATATATACACACAGTATATACTGTAACTACACTGTATTTAACTGTATAAATATCCATCCATTCATTATCTTCCGCTTTATCCTCTATTAGGGTCGCGGGGGGGTTCCCTATGCCCATCCAGGGGTGAACGTTTCAGGCGCTGGGCAGATACACCCAGGACAGGGCGCCAATCTATCACTGAGCACACATTTACTCAGACACGCCCACATACACACTCTATATGGGTCAATTTGGAGAACTCAATTGACTTGATCCATGTTTTTGGACTGTGGGAGGAAACCGGAGAACCCGGAGGAAACCCACGCGGACACGGGGAGAACATGCAAACTCCACCCAGATGGGATCCCTATCGCTGAGAGGAGAACATGCTAACCACTAAACCACCGTGCCGCCCAATGTACAACTACAATATGTAATATTCAAATGCACGAAAGCCTTTTAAGTATTTTGTGTAGACCCGAAAGACTCAACAGGAGTGTCCAAATACTTTTGACTCTGCAGTCATGCAAACATACTTTATTAAAATGACCCCTCCCATTGGCTCTTTTTGATATGCTGCCTCTGCGGTCGAAAACATACTTATGACCTAGTTTCCAAATTGCCCACTTGGGTGTCCCACCCACAAACCTTCACCCTTGCCCCATATTAGCACCATCATGTTCCCCATTTTAACATAACAAGGCTCCAGACCTGGCCACAAGTAGAGGGGACAACGAGCAAAAGATCACAGTTCAAAAGCAGTCAGATGGAAAATGGGAAAAACGGGGGTGTCTGGCCGTCGCCTGGCCGTCGCCTGGCCGTCGCCTGGCCGCGCAAATGCAGCAAGCTGCCACAGTTTGACTGACAAACTGACTTTTGCGGGAGCCCGTGCCCATTCCAGTCAGAGTTTATTGAAGGTGATTTTGATCTCCTCTATGAGGCCACAGCAGTAGCCATGCCATCTGTCACCTTGATTGCATGGTGGACTCTCAGGGGGGAGTGCTATGGCTCCTGATCGTTTACAGATTGCGCTGCTTTCGCCTCCATAAGGACCACATGCACGGAGCCAGATGGTGAGCATGCACGCTTATTATGAGTCTTTATCTCTGTGCAGGAAGGAGTGCAACCATTAGGCCTCCCCGAGGAACTTCTCTCCTCTCGGCGACCATGCTGTTCTTCCACAAATACAGTCTTCTTCAGCTGTCACTGCCCCAAACACAGCACTAATAATGCAAAAACAAACAACTATCCACCTTGAGCATGTCACATGCAGGTGAGCACACACAGACACACACACACACAAACATGCATACAAATAATTTGCTGCAAACACTATGGTATTCATATCGCTGATGTTTTATAACATAACCATTTGATAAATATATGTCATAGGCTTTAAAATCCATCCATCCATTATCTTCCGATTTATCCTCTATTAGGGTCGCGGGGGGGGGGGTTCCCCATGCCCATCCAGGGGAGAACGTCTCGGGCGCTGGGCAGATACAACCAGGACAGGGCGCCAATCTATCGCTGGGCACACACTCACACACAGACACACTCTATATGGGGCAATTTGGAGAACTCAATTGATACATGTTTTGGGACTGTGGGAGGAAACCGGAGAACCCGGAGGAAACCCTCACGGACACGGGGAGAACATGGAAACTCCACAAGATGGGGATTCGGACCGGGAATCCCTAGAGCTGAGAGGCGAACCTGCTAACCACTAAGCCACCGTGCCGCCCTCGGCTTTAAAATATATATTTTTTAATATATACGATTATTTATATATATTTATTATATATACGTTATTTCCAAGTGAGTGCTTATGAAATGCATTGAAATTAGATCATGTGACATCATAAACATCTTTTGATTACTTTATGTATTTGTTGTCTTGTGTTTGGCTTTTATGTTAATATTAGAAAAGATTCATAAGAAAATTATAAGAAATGAGAAACTATATTCAAAAGAAAACTTGACCTATGGCTTTGGATTTTGTGAAGAATAAATGGAGTGTAGTAGGTTCGTGTCCCGGGGTGGAAGGAATGAGGACCGGAGACGGGATTGCACCACCACATCACAATTGCTGACACACACATACCTACACACACACACACACACACACACACACACACACACACACACTGGGCTTTAACAATACACAGGGATGTAGACGTGCCGTGTCCACCGTCCCACCAGTCCTCTCACGTCCAGATGGAATCCCCCTCCCCACAGCATGTGCCATGCCCACTTATAAAGGCACACGGTCATCAGATGGAGGTGCGCTATTTAAACTCCCTGATCAGCGCGTCGGCGCCACCTATCCTCCCCACAAGCGCCACCAACACGGTTTAAATAGTTTATTTATAGAGTGCTTTTTACAACAGTGCGTTGTCCTCTCTACTAGGGTCATGGGGTGGGGGGGGGGTTACCCATGCCCATGCCCATACCCATCCAGGGGAGAACGTTTTGGGCGCTGGGCAGATACACCCAGGACAGGGTGCCAATCTATCACTGGGCACACATTCACTCACACACACACACACACACTCTATATGGGGCAATTTGGAGAATTCAATTGAAAAAGAAAAAGAAAAGCCCATTAAGGCATGGCATACTTGATGTGGGAGAATTTTAGGGGCCATCTCTGACCTCAGCCCTAGCTAACACAACCAAAACTGCAAGCCTAGTGCAAGTGGCAAGTGGCTTTTCCATGTTCTCCCCGTGTCCGCGTGGGTTTCCTCCGGGTTCTCCGGTTTCCTCCCACAGTCCAAAAACATGGATCAAGGTCAGTTGGATTCTCCAATATTTCCCCATATAGAGTATGTCTGTGTGAGTGAGTGTGTGCCCAGCGAAAGATTGGCACCCTGTCCTGGGTGTATCTGCCCAACACCCGAAACGTTCTCCAAGCCCTGGATGGATGGGCATGGAGAACCCCACCATGACACTAATAGAGGATAAAGTGGAAGATAATGGATGGATGGATATTATTCTGCCTAGCGATAAATTGGCACCCTGTCCTGGGTGTAGCTGCCCAGCACCCGAAACGTTCTCCATGCCCTGGATGGATGGACATGGAGAACCCCACCGCGACCCTAGTAGAGGATTGAGCATAATATAATGAATGAAGAAAAGAAACTGGTATTCTAATTCCAAAAATTAATAAATGGTACGAATGTCGGAAAACTCATATGTCCTGATAAAAATACAGAAAGCCAGTGAGGGTTACGTCCTTTGCTCTAATAAGTTCATTTCACTTTCAAAGAAAGTCATATTTGGCCCAGCCAAATATAAACGGAGATGAACAGTGTGGTGCCTAGTGCTTGTCACTGTCCTTTGGAGTGTCTTACTCTCTGGCTCAAGGCAACTTGGCAATGTGTTGCATTTTTAGGACAACAGCCGGCTGCGAGCATGAGACCTCTCATCATGCTTCAGAGCAATGCATGCGGTGACACAAGTAAGCCCATGAGCACAAATTCTTATGGCACATGGAAATGCCCATTACTTCTCTTCTACATTTAAACTGATTTATTAAAATGGCAATGTCATCGAACTGTTTCAGAAACATTTCCTACAGTGTAAGTTTGGGTTTGGTATAAGCTGCTAGTGCTGCTATTGTCTTTATTTATCCATTTATCCCCATGCCCATCCAGGGGAGAACGTTTCGGGCGCTAAGCAAATACATCCAGAACAGGGCTACGATCCATCCCTGGGCACACACTTACTCTTATAGACAGACACACTCTATATGGGGCAATTTGGAGAATTCAATTGAACTTCACAATCAGAATCGCCTTTATTGTCATTATAATTCGATTACAATGAAATTTGGGTGCAACTCCAAGGTGCTGTAAGAAACATAAAGCAAAATAAAAAAAACAATATAATACAATGTGTGAATAAATTTAAGTAAAAATAAAATAAAATATAAGGCATAATATACACACAATAAGAAATACAAAAATGTGTATGGATGAGTGTGTGTGGAATTTTTAAGGAATATGTATTTACATATTGCATGTAATGTCTTGATTGAGAACAATTGCACCTACTTATATACATGAATGGTGTCAAAGTAGTGGATATTACGTATATATATTTTTTATGTGTAAAAAAAACAAAAAAAAAACAAAAAAAACTATATTGCACATATAAGTAACGACTGATTAGAACCCGTATTGCACAATTTCCCCGGAATATATTGCACTGATACAACTTGTGTTTTTGGACTGTGGGAAACCGGAGAACCCGTAGGAAACCCACGCGGACACGGGAAGAACATGGAACCTAGGGACTCCCTAGTGCTGAGAGGAGAACATGCTAACCACTAAGCCACCGTGCCACCTGTTTTTATTTAAACTGTGTAAAGCAATTAATTAAATGCGGCGGCACTATGGCTTAGTGGTTAACGAATTTCTAAAATGTCAACCTTCTGGCAAAAAAATATAATTGTCAAATCCATCCATCCATCATCTTCCGCTTAATCTTCTACTAGGGTCGCGGGGGGTGGATGCTAGGCAGATGCACCCAGGACAGGGTGCCAATCCATCACTGGGCACACACTCACTCAAACACACACACACACATACTATATGGGGCAATTTAGAGCAATCAATTTACCTTGAATCAATGTTTTTGTACTGTGGAAGGAAACCGGAGGACCCGGAGGACACATATGATGTTAAAGGTGTAGTCTAAAAATGTCAATGTCTAAAAATCCTCCATGACGAGACTCGTGTGAGGCAGATCGGACCTCATCATTAGGAGACAGGAGCCAGATTTATAAAAAACCCTGCTTGTCATGAGACGAGTCCATGTCTCAGAGAATGTCTGCTGTTATTAAAGCCAGAGGTGGCGCAAAAATGAGGGTTTTTCTCACGATTCCATAATATTTTCCTCCAAATTAACTGAATAATTAAGAATTGATGAAAGAATTGTTTTAGGCATTTTAAAGCTTAAAGGTTTTGAGATTGGCTAATTATTTATATTATTATGGAGTTATTTCTTGTAATATTAGAAAACTTAAAGTGTCTTCCTCTTTTATAGTAAAGAAAAGAAATTGCAGTGTGAGGTCGTCCTCTGTGTTTAATCGAATCGTCACACAAAAATTGCTTCCCGTTGATGAATCATCCTCCCTCCTTAAATCACAAAATTATTAACCTGAGCTGCAACCAAGGACAGTGCACGCAGGAGGCTGTGGAACCGACCAGAAGCTCACAGTGGCTGCAGAGCCATGACAGATCAAACTTGTCACCCAGAAAACAGCAGTTAGCTTAACCTCCAAACAATAAAGGAGCACATACTGTCTGCAGCATGTCAGGGTTTGATAATAAGGGAAACATATTACATATTATTACATTATTACTATAAATATATACAGTATATATATATATATATATATATATATATATATATATATATATATATATATATATATATATATATATATATATATATATATATATATTATACATACAATATATTATATATATATATATATATATATTATATATGTGTGTGTGTGTGTGTGTGTGTGTATATATTCATTCATTCATTCATTATCTTCCGCTTTATCCTCTACCAGGGTCGCGGTGGGGTTCCCCATGCCCAGGGGAGAACGTCCAGGGGAGAACGTTTCGGGCGCTGGGCAGATAGACCCAGGACAGGGCGCCAATCCATCGCTGGGCACACACTCACTCACACAGACACACTCTATATGGGGCAATTTTGAGAATTCAATTGGCTTGATCCATGTTTTTGGACTGTGGGAGGAAACCGGAGAACCCGGAGGAAACCCACGCAGACACAGGAAGAACATGGAAACTCGAACATGGGGATTCGAACCGGGAATTCCTAGTGCTGAGAGGCAAACGTGCTAACCACTAAGCCACTGTGCCGACGTGTTTTTATATATATATATATGTTCAAATCCCAAACTGGGTGGAGTTTCCATTTTCTCCCCATGTCCGCATGGGTTTCCTCCGGGTTCTTCAGTTTCCTCCCACAGTCCAAAAACATGGATCAAGGTGAATGAATTCTCTAAATTTCCCCATATAGAGTGTGTCTGTGTGTGTGTGTGTGTGTCTGTGTGAGTGAGTGAGTGTGTGCCCAGTGATGTGATATATATATTTGCAAGATTTTTTTATTATTGAATATTTATTATTATTAGTAGTAGTAGTAATGATATTATTATTATTATTATTATTATTATTATTATTATTATTATTATTATTATTATTGTGTGTGTAAATTATTATTATTATTATTATTTTATTACTGTCTTACTATTGCAAGTACACTGGGTAAAACAATTAAACTATGTACAGAATCATTTTACAATAGAAATAATACAATTAGTGTGAATATATTCTCTGTACATAGTGGATTAGGACTTGTTTTTTCATCTCTCTGTTTATAGTATGCACATTAGTTGACTGTGGCTTTGATGTACATTCCTTTGTTATTCCTCTTATCCTTTGTGCTGTGCGGGATTTGAAGACCAAACGTGCTGGTAATTGGAGCAGGCCAACAAGGCCACTTAGGACCCTGTAGCAGTACTAAACTGATAACAAAAGGCACGGCAACGAGAGCTGGGTTACTTAGGAGAAGCTTTTCCACGTATTTGCTCTGGAATGGGCTAATGGTACAGAGCCGCTCACATCCTCGCTCACCCTGCTGCATCAATCTGTTCCCAAGCTGTTCCCACATTTTGGTGAATTTCCCAGGCTAATACATTGGCAGAGACAGAGGAGAGTGGCTGATTACTTCAGTGTGAACCCCACACGCCTTTCCAAGCCCAGGCGATGTGAACGTTAGAAACACTGAAATCATTTCTTATAAAATTAGTACGGTTTGATTTCCTAAAAATTGCAATCAGAAGCATATTTCCATTAAAGGATATTCAATTAGAGGATTAAAAAATGGTGCATATGTGTAAATAATTTGGTAACATTTTATAATGTATTATAAGTGCATTAATAAAATATTCATAATGCTTTATAATACTTGTCAAAAGCCTTTGTTGATGTCCTTTGATGTATATAACCACACTCATAATGTGTTATAAGAACACGCCATTAGGCTTTATAACACAAAGTGGCATAATGCATTATAAATTCTATATTTTAATTGTTCATTAACTGATCATAGAGACCAGCGACATAAAGCCTTATAAAGTTTAACCAACACTTTTCCTGAAAATGACTTTATAAGGGCTCAAAACTGTTTGTAAAAGCTTATAAGCTCTCTTTACAAGCATAAAGCAAAGTGTTGGCATTAATTACCTCTGAAAGAGAGGCATGCATAGAAGTACATAATGATTTATGAAAGCTTGTTTTAAGTGAGAATGTCTGAACATCCAAAAAAATTAAAGTTTAAATAAGTTCATATAATAATGCATTATGTCACTTTGTGTTATAAAGCCTTATGTCAAATTGTTATAACATTTATGTCTATGATTATGAACATCTATGTACATTAACAGGGCGGAACGGTGGCTTAGTGGTTGGCATGTTCTCCTCTCAGCTCTAGGGATTCCCGGTTCGAATCCCAATCTGGTTTCCATGTTCTCCCCGTGTCCGCGTGGGTTTCCTCCGGGTTCTCCGGTATCCTCCCACATTCCAAAAACATGGATCAAGTCAATTGAGCTCTCCAAATTGCCCCATATAGAGTGTGTCTGTGTGAGTGAGTGTGTGCCCAGTGATAGATTGGCGCCCTGTCCTGGGTGTATATGCCGAGACGTTCTCCCCTGGATGGGCCTGGTTCCCCCCCCCCCCCCCCTTCGACCCTAGTAGAGGATAAAGCGGAAGATTTTAACAAATGTTTATGACAAATGTAATAAAACATTACGAAACTTCATAAAGCTTTTAAAACGCACTTATAATGCTTTATGAATACAAGACTCAGAGAAAGTGTTACCAAAATATTTCAAATAGAGAATTGACGAGTACAAAAACAATAACCCTACACGTAACCCAAGTATTCAAGTATTTTATTTGTCATTCCAACAATATAAAGTACAGTACAGTACATGTGGAACGAGACAGCTGTTCCCCAGGAACAAGGTGCTACATATAACAGTTACTTCACAACCAACATAAAGTGCACGTGTGCAAACACAAGGATCACAATAAATACAGGACGATACACAGTACAATAAACAATAAACATTCAAGTAATGGTACGAAGTAAACCCTGAGTTTGGTTAGTGTAAAATTTAACATTTAGTGGAGAGGTAACAGCGCTGGTGGCCTCCTAGTGATGTGAGCCACACGTGCCAATCATAATCACGACGTATTTTAAAATGAAACCCAAGCATCACTTTCATACTGTGGATATTTCACTAAAATAAGAAACTCCTCATTAATTATTAATGTCGGTTATTATCGGTTTTGCTGTCCCGTGCAGATATTAATATATCCTGGGCAGATATTAAGACAGCTGTGTCCCATTAAAACGTGTAACAGTAGTTGATTTCCTACAGCACATGGTCATCAGCCCAAATCTACAGCCAGCAATTAGGCAGATGAAATGTTTAATTGTGCTTTAATTTTGATCAAAATGTATCTGTCACCCATCTGATAATCAGGCATCACGCTCCTCAAAGCAGCGTCTGCACTTTGGAACGGGGAGACGTTAGTGGTTTTGACAGACCTGCCAGCGTGTCACAGAGTGACTTCCAGCTGCCGTCCTCAGAACTCAGGATCTGTTATGTCTCTTGAATGACAGTCGTATTAAAAACAGAGAAATACTATATACATTATTAAACAGCCAGATTGAAACACAGACAGGTGTGTGTGTGTGTGTGTGTGTTCTCTGAATGACCAAAGATGTTAAAAAAACCAATAAAAAACATGCCATACTAATATTATGACTAATATTTATATGTATTCATTATCTTCCGCCTTTATCCTCTACTAGGGTCATGGGGGGGGGGATTCCCATGCCCATCCAGAGGAGAACGTTTCGGGTGCTGGGCAGATACACCCAGAACAGGGCACCAATCTTTCACTGGGCACACACTCATTCACACACACAATTACACGTGATATGGGGAAATTTGGAGAATTCAATAGACCTTAAATCCATGTTTTTGGACAGTGGGAGGGAACGGAGAACCCGGAGAACCCGGAGAAAAGCCACACACACGCAGTCGTACGAGTAGAGTGCCAACTTAGTGGTCATGAATATTTAATAAGGAATATAATACTTAAGAGAATTTTAAAGTATGTTTATTCATCCATCCTTATCTTCTGCTTTATCCTCTATTAGGGCCGCGGTGGGGTTCCCCATGCCCATCCAGGGGAGAACGTTTCAAGCACTGGGCAGATACACCCAGGACAGGGCGCTCATCCATCGCTGGGCACACACTCATTCACACAGACACGCACGCATACACACTCTATATGGGGCAATTTGGAGAACTCAATTGACTTGATCCATGTTTTTGAACTGTGGGAGGAAACCGGAGAACCCGGAGGAAACCCACGCAGACACGGGGAGAACATGGAAACTCCACCCAGATGGGGATTCGAACCGGGAATCTCTAGTGCTGAGAGGAGAACGTTCTAACAACTAAGCCACCGTGCCGCCCATGCTCCAAATTGCCCCATATAGAGTGTGTTTGTGTGAGTGAGTGTGTGCCCAGTGATGGATTAGCGCCCTGTCCTGAGTGTATCTGCCCAGCGCCCAACACGTTCTTCCCTGGATGGGCATGGGGAACCCCCCGTGACCCTAGTAGAGGATAAAGTGGAAGATAATGGACGGATGAAACCATCAAGATGTACAACTGCACATCTTGTTATGTCATGTCATGTTCTCTTGCGGAGGGCATGGTAGCTTAGTGGTTAGAACGTTCGCCTCTCAGCGCTGGGTTTCTGTGTTAGAATCCCAATTTGGGTGGAGTTTCCATGTTCTCCGCGTGTCCATGTGGGTTTCCTCCGGGTTCTCCAGTTTCCTCCCACAGTCCAAAAACATGGATTCAGGATAAATTAAATGCTCTAAATTGCATTTAATTGCATATCTTCTGGATCTGGCCCCTCCTACCTTCACTCTATCTTTTCAAAATACACTCCGACTCGTTCACTTCGCTCCAGTGATGATCGCCGCCTGGCGGTTCCACCTCACCGAGGAGCTGATTCTCACTCTGTGGCGTTCATCACTGCAACATGGTGGAACCATCTCCCCAACTCTGTCCGTAACGCAGAATCACTAAACAGTTTTAAGAAACTACTTAAGACGCATCTCTTTAACAAATACCTGTTGTAAAAAAAAAGGGGGGGGGGGGGGGGGGGAGGGGGGGGGCGCAGCATCAAATAACAATCAGGTTTGATGAACTTACAGTATAGTTGGTTTTCTCCATGGCTTCTGTCTTGTGGTGTTCTCTCATTTGTAAGTAGCTTTGGATAAAAGCGTCTGCTAAATGACTAAATGTAAATGTATATTGTTTGTGTATGTGTGTGTGTGTGTGTGTGTGTCTGTGTGTGTGTGTGTGTGTGTGTCCCAGCAAATGATTGGCGCCCTGTCCCGGGTGTATCTGCAAAGCGCCCGAAACGTTCTCCCCTGGATGGGCATGGGGAACCCCACGACCCTAGCAGAGGATTAAGCGGAAGATAATGGATAAATGAATGAATGACTGTTCTCTTGCTTACATTGTGTGACTTTTGCATGGAGAACGAATGAGCTTTGCATCTGGCTTTTCTTCTGCTCTTACTTTAGCAGGTCTCTGAGGTGGGGAAAGGACAAGGCTGTGATTCAGGTGCTCGATCAGCATCAGTCGTGTCTTTCTCCTGACAGCCTTCTGACTCATCTGCTGTCACTTTCAATTCCTCGGAATCTTCTTCAGCCACTTGGTCTTTTAATGGACTTTCAGCTTCCTCCAACAACACAGAAAGCCTCAAACACAAAAGCGATTAGCTTGTGTTTGTAACTTATTGTGGGTTCTAATCCTTTTCGTGGTCACAGGTTTGAACTTTTGGGTTCATTGATCATCATCTAAGCTTTGTGTTTCATATGTTATTCCTTAAATGTCAGCAGTGTTGTAGATTGTGGATGCTCAAGTGTCTGAAATGTTAAACTTCTCTTTTGGACAATTATAAAGATAAACCCGTTGCCTCAGATCTATTGATGGGCTTCAAACCTTCTTTTGTTTGGGGGCTACTCTAGTTTTATTCTTAGCATGATCGTTTTCTATGAATCCAGTATACACAATGCATTACAAGGGCATTCATAACGCTTTACAACATTTGTCGTAAGTCTTTGTTAATGTACATAGATGTTCAGAATCATAATAATAAATTGTTATAACAATATGACCTAAGGTATGAAGCCTTAGGTCATATTGTTATAACAATTTCTGACTAAAAGTGTGTGACATAATGCGTCATGCACACCGTTCTTCCATCCATCCATTATCTTCTGCTTTATCCTATATTATGGTCACGGGGGGGTTCCCCATGCCCATCCAGGGGAGAACGTTTCGGGTGCTGGGCAGATAAACCTAGGACAGGGCGCCAATCTATCGCTGGACACACTCACTCACACAAACACACACAAACACACTCTATATGGGGCAATTTGGAGAATTCAGTTGACCTTCAACCATGTTTTTGGACTGTGGGAGGAAACCGAAGAATCCGGAGGAAACCCACGCAGACAAGGGGAGAACATGGAAACTCCACCCAGATTGGGATTCGAACCGGGAATCACTAGCGCTGAGAGGAGAACATGCTAAACACTAAACCACCGTTCCGTCCATGTAAAATATCAAACAATGAAAAATATGGACGATAGCAACTCGTTGCTATCCCCCGAGAGCTCTGCCCAAAGTCCTCTACTTCGTCCATATAAGTCCTTCAGGAGGGTGTGACATGCTTTTTCTGTGTGCGCACTCCTCCAGACAACAATCTTTTTAATCATAAGAACATCCACCAGAACATCTCTAACTTCTCCCCATCTGAACCATACAGGATAGAATAGAATAGAATTAGAATAGAATTCAACTTTATTGTCATTGCTCATTATAAACAACGAAATGCAGTTTGCATTTCAAATAACAAGCATCAAATAACAATCAGGTTTGATGATTTTACAGTGTGGTTGGTTTTCTTCATAACTACTGACTTGTGATGTTCTCATTTGTAAGTCGCTTTGGATAAAAGCATCTGCTAAATGACTAAATCCATCCATCCATTATCTTCCGCTTTACCCCATCCAGGGGAGAACATCTCAGGCGCTGGACAGATACACCCAGGACAGGGTGCCAATCTATCGCTGGGCTCACACACACACACACACACACACACTCTATATGGGGCAATTTGGAGAACTCAATTGACTTGATCCATGTTTTTGGGCAGTGGGAGGAAACCGGAGAACGGGAGGAAACCCACGCGGACACGGGAGAACATGGAAACTCCACCCAGATGGGGATTTGAAACGGGAATCCCTAGTGCTGAGAGGAGAACATGTTAACCACTAAGCTGCCATCCATCCATCCATTATCTTCCGCTTTATCCTCTATTAGGGTTGTGGGGGGGTTCCCCATGCCCATCCAGGGGAGAACGTTTCGGGCGCTGGGCAGATACACCCAGGACAGGGCGCCAATCTATCACTGGACACACTCACTCACACAAACACACTCTATATGGGGCAATTTGGAGAACTCAATTGACTTGATCCATGTTTTTGGGCAGTGGGAGGAAACCAGAGAACCCGGAGGAAACCCACGCGGAAACTCCACCCAGATGGGGATTCGAACCGGGAATCCCTAGCGCTGAGAGGTGAATGTGCTAAACCACTAAGCCACCGTGCCGCCATATATAACTAAATGTAAATGTAAGTTTGAAGTTTTTCAGCAGTACTAGGAATAAGCCATGTCTTTACTGTGGGTTTCCATCAGTACGTACCCTGAGAAGTAACTTGGTGACAAAAACTTTTCAGACTTGTGAAAATGACACATCTGCACTTTAACCATTAGACCCAGTTCCCTTAAACTTAAGCTTAGTCTCCAGTCTTATAAAGTAGTCTTTGAAAATAAGAGTGAGTCATCGAGGTTGACTAACACTGTCTGAAAGGAGAGATCACTTCAGTTTGCGTCAAGCGTTGAAACGTTGCAGAGCCCACAACACATTCTTAAATACTTAAATGCAGGCTTAAGGGCATTGGAAGTGTATGGAAATCATTTTGTTACTCTCATGACTCTCACACGTTGCAAATCCGTGACTTTTTAGGTTTAAAACAATGTAATACATCCCATCTGTTTTAGCTTTTGATAGTAAATATACAATTGTATTCTGTATTCGACTGCACGTACCGAACCGTGTGGCTCGCACCGAACAATTTGGGATGGATAGTAGTAGTATGGAATTTCTGATTTCCACGTAACGTTTCCACTCAAGCTCCATGCTCTGCCTCTAAACTGAGTTACACTCAGCATGGCATGCTTAGCAGTGTTTACGCGTTCCTCTAGGATACAAGTACCATTGTAATCTTGTTGCGACTACGTGTACCTGTTTGATTGATACCTGGGGAGGAATTGCAGATGTTATAGTAGCACTGTTGGCAAGTTGACTGTTGGCAAGACGATATATATTTATATATATATATATATATATATATATATATATATATATATATATATTTTTTTTATTTATATATATATATATATATATATATATATATATATATATATATATGTATATGGCTTTTTAAAAAATTTGCTTAAGAAATTAAAAAACGAAGAAAAATTATATTATCCATCCATCCATTAATTATCTCCCGCTTTATCCTCTATTAGGGTCGCGGTGGGGTTCCCCATGCCCATCCAGGGGAGAACATCTCGGGCGCTGGGCAGATACACCCAGGACAGGGCGCCAATCTATCACTGGGCACACTCACTCACACAGACACACTCTATATGGGGCAATTTGGAGAACTCAATTGACCGGAGAATTCAGGAAACTGGAGAACCCATAGAAAACCCACTCGGACACGGGGAGAACATGGAAACTCCACCCAGATTGGGATTCAAACCTGGAATCGATAGCGCTGAGAAGAGAACATGCTAACCACTAAGGCCACTGTGCCTATATCGTATATATATATATATATATATATATATATATATATATATATATATATATATATAATGTATTGCAGTCATAAACTCTTTTTGTGTTCTACAGTACATACTGTGTAAGTCCCCTTTACTCTGTTCTCGAATGGTCAGGACCCCAATCGTACACGGAGCAGGTATTATTTTCTTGGTGCATTATTCCTATCCCAGCAGTGCACTATAACCCCCTCACAGCATCAGTGACAATAAACAATCCACCACCCAAATGATACCTAGTGACCAGTATTCTTGTGGTTTAGAATTTCATTGGCTAAATTAAATGTATCGCTAGGAATTCCCGGTTCGAATCCCCATCTGGGTGGAGTTTCCATGTTCTCCCCGCGTCTGCGTGGGTTTCCTCCGGGTTCTCCGGTTTCCTCCCACAGTCCAAAAACATGGATCAAGTCAATTGAGTTCTCCAAATTGCCCCATATAGAGTGTGTCTGTGTGAGTGAGTGTGTGCCCAGCGATGGATTGGCGCCCTGTCCTGGGTCTATCTGCCCAGCGCCCGAGACATTCTCCCCTGGATGGGCATGGGGAACCCCACCGCGACCCTGATAGAGGATAAAGCGGGACATAATGGATAAATGAATAAATTAAATGTATTTTTTTTTACTATAATTCAACCTGTTACAGTAGCATCTGTATTATACTTCCCATCCTTATCTATGGGGATCAATATCATTTTCATCAGCAAATAAAACTAAAGATGTGGTGGCAAATTGTAATGATCTATAGTGATGTAATAAACCTGCACCTCTTTAAATAAAGCACTGAAAATGAACAACAACCAGCTGTACATCGCAGACTGTATACCAGCCACAAATGTCCTGTTTGCGGAGGAAACCACAGATCCGTTCACTGTCCACTCCAGATGGACTGCGGAGGCAAACGAGTGGGTGAAGGTCAAGAGGAGACAAACAAAGCCTGATGGGTGTTATAACGCTAAGTTAATGCCGAAAGCCTTTGAGACATGCATTATCAGACCTGTAGCACTTTTTAATAATACCATACCATTACCAGCTCGAGGGGCTGCACAGAACCTCGTAAGGATGCGCGCTTAATGCGATCAGCTCCTTTATAACAACAAAAAACCCAGTGTGAGTAATGCATAGTGCTTATTAATGTGTTGTTAGGTAAAGCAATTAGAAAATATATGTTGTCAAGTAGGTAGGGATTCCCGGTTCGAATCCCCATCTGGGTGGAGTTTCCATGTTCTCCCCGTGTCCGCGTGGGTTTCCTCCGGGTTCTCTGGTTTCCTCCCACAGTCCAAAAACATGGATCAAGTCAATTGAATTCTCAAAATTGCCCCATATAGTGTGTGTCTGTGTGAGTGTGTGCCCAGCGATGGATTGGCGCCCTGTCCTGGGTCTGCCCAGCGCCCGAGACGTTCTCCCCTGGATGGGCATGGGGAACCCCACCACGACCCTAGTAGAGGATAAAGCGGGAGATAATGAATGAATGAATGTTGTCAAGTCGGGTGACACGGTGGCTTAGTGGTTAGCATGTTCTCCTCTTAGCGTTAGAGATTCCATGTTCTCCCCGTGTCCGTCTGGGTTTCCTCTGGGTTCTCCGGTTTCCTCCCACAGTCCAAAAACATGAATGAAATCAATTGAATTCTCCAAATTGCCCCATAGAGTGTGTCTGTGTGAGTGAGTGTGTATCCAGAGATAGATTGGCGCCCTGTCCTGGGTGTATCTGCCCAGCAACTAAAATGTTCTCCACTGGATGGACATGGGGAACCCCCCCCCCCCCCCCCGCGACCCTAGTAGAGGATAAAGCAGAAGATACTGGATTGATGGCTGTTGTCGGGCAGGACAGTGGCTTAGTGGTTAGCATGTTCTCCTCTCAGCACTAGGGATTCCCGGTTCGAATCCTCATCTGGGTGGAGTTTCCATGTTCTCCCCGTGTCCATGTGGGTTTCCTCCAGGTTCTCCGGTTTCCTCCCACAGTCCAAAAACATGGAACAAATTCTCCAAATTGCCCCATAGAGTGTGTCTGTGTGTGTGTCTATGTGAGTGAGTGTGTCCAGTGATGGATCTGCCCAGCACCCGAAAGGTTCTCCCCTGGATGGGCATGGGGAACCCCTCATGACCCTAGTAGAGGATAAAGTGGAAGATAATGGATGGATGGCTGTTGTCGGGCAGGACAGTGGCTTAGTGGTTTAGCATGTTCTCCTCTCAGCGCTAGTGATTCCCGGTTCGAATCTCAATCTGGGTGGAGTTTCCATGTTCCCCCCGTATCCGCGTGGGCTTTCTCAGAGTTCTCCGGTTTCCTCCCACAGTCCAAAAACATGGATCAAGGTCAATAGAATTCTCCAAATTGCCCCATAGAGTGTGTCTGTGTGAGTGAGTGTGTTCTGTGATAGATTGGCGTCCTGTCCTGGGTGTATCTGCCCAGCACCCGAAACGTTCTCCCCTGGTGGGCATGGGGAACCCTCCCCGCTACCCTAGTAGAGAATAAAGCGGAAGATGATGGATGGATGGATGGATGTCAAGTCAACCCAATAAACACTGAATATTAGACTGTTTTCCACATTAAATGCTTACAGCCTGTATCACTCTCTCAAATTAGGATGTCTTCTTCTCTTTGCATAAAAAATGACACTAAGAAAAGCATTAATGTCTATTTTAAGCTTGAAAAAGTTAGTGTATAAATGTATTAATGATGGTTGCCCTCAGGAGGACGTCGTCTATCCCTGGAGCATTACGAGTGATTATTGTCAATTCTGTCCTGCCAGTTTATTCACCCACACGCTCTGCATGAGGCGCATTATTACAGAGAGAGAGAGAGAGAATCAGAGACAGGGCAGGGCTCCAACAGCAGTTCTTTATAATCACCAAGTCCAACTGTTCCCCACAGCATTCACTCTTCAATAATCATCTGCGTAAAGATCTTCTTACTTTCCAGCGGATCTGCAGTGCTTCAACATTCTGCTTAACATGTGGCAGCCATAATAATTAACCCAAAATGAAAACATATAAATTGATAGCCCTTCTGCCACAGATCACTGCCAATAATGGCCTTCCCGTTTGTACACCGAACTCTGGAACATTTCATTCCGCCCACTCTTGTCCTTCTCCGACAACTGTTGTGAGATTTGTCCTCATCGTATGAATCGACAAGAAGAATGCGAGGCAAATTTCTAGAAATGCTTTGTGACACGAGACTGCATCCGAGCTTGGAAAGCAATTATTATTATCATTATTATTATTATTATTATTATTATTATTATTATTATTATTATTATTATTATCCATCCATTATCTTCCGCTTTATCCTCTATTAGGGACGCGGGGGGTTCCCTATGCCCATCCAGGGGACGTCTCGGGCGCTGGGCAGATACACCCAGGACAGGACGCCAATCTATCGCTGGGCACACACTCACTCACACAAACACACTGTTTTTGGGGCAATTTGGAGAATTCAATTGACTTGATCCATGTTTTTGGACTGTGAAACCAGAGAACCCGTATCTAAATGAGAATGAAATCGATCACTCCACATTCCACCAATATAAATATTCCAAAATATAAGACTATTATAATATAAGACTATTATAAGACCCATAGCCTGACTAACACAAAAATATGGATACAGTTACAATAAATATATAGTGGGAGAACATTTGGGGGTGGAGAGTAGATGTTTCGGCCCGGCTGGAAACCGGAGAACCCCCCGCGACCCTAATATAGGATAAAGCGGTAGATAATGGATGGATGGATGGATTATTATTATTATTATTATTATTATCCCATTTTTATGATCCCAACGTTTTCGTCTCCCTTTCCCCTCCCCTCCAACGTCCGGCTCATTGATGGAAGCACTATGTCTATACACCTAAGGAATCGGTCATACCGTTCCGGAGATATTCCCGTTTTTCCGAGCCTAAATTCCCATTCACTTTGCATTATGGTGATGCGTTATCTGCCAATTTTTGAGCCACTAGGACGAAATTCGCTGGAGTCAGAGATGACTGCAGCCAAAGTGGCCTTGTGAAATCGTAGAGTGATGGCACTCTTTGATCACTCGTGATCACTCTTCAAACATGACTTAGTTCATTACCAATTTTTAAAGTGAAGTAACTCAGACATTTTTTGAGCTACAAACACGAAACTACTACAAACACGTCGGGAGTCTAAACTAAAACCACAGACTGGCACTTTCTGTTCACTTTTTTCTCAGTCTTGAAATATTGCCTTCTTCCTTCTCACTCTAACCACACCCCATTACCCGGCCATGCCCACTTCATACCTTGTTTACTGTATTGCTTTGATAAACGTATGCACTGGTAAGGGTGTCTCGTATGGCAAAACTGCAATCAAACTGGAAATGCATTTTTAGGAAATTCATCTCTCTAGTTATTAGAGAGTTATCTAGTTAATTATCCAATTTTTAGAATCCCATCATTTTGTCCGACTTTCTTCTCCTGCAATATTCGAGATTTCGCAGGACATGTCCGGCTCATTGATGAGACCACTGCTTGTATACAGCCAAGGAATCGGTCAATTCCCGAGATATTCCCATTTTCTATCCATCCATCCATTTTCTTCCAGTTTATCTTCTATTAGAGTCGCGGGGGGGTTCCCCATGCCCATCCAGGGGAGAACGTTTCAGGTGCTGGGTAGATACATCCAGGACAGTGCGCCAATCTATCGCTGGGCACACACTCACTCACACAAACACACTCTATATGGGGCAATTTGGAGAATTCAATGGACCTTGATCCATGTTTTTGGACTGTGGGAGGAAACCGGAGAACCTGGAGGAAACCCACGCAGACACGGGGAGAACATGGAAACTCCACCCAGATTGGAATTTGAACCGGGAATCCCTAGCAGTGAGAGGAGAACATGCTAACCACTAAGCCACCCAATATTCCCATCTTTCTGAGCCAAAATTCCTAATTCACTTTGCATTACGGTGATATTTGCACACAAGTTACTCAGCCAATTTGAGAGCTACAAAGACGAAATTTGAGGAATGAAGCCAGAGCGGCCTTGAAAAATCACAGAGTGACCAAGAGACATCCTATTACCCAGCCACGCCCACTTTATACCTTGTCTCTTATGGCTAATCACACTTGCATTTTCTGCAAAACTGCATAATTTCCGTCAATCCATCCATTATCTTCCGCTTTATCCTCTATTAGGGTCTCGGGGGGTTCCCCATGAACATCCAGGGAAGAATGTCTCAGGCGCCGGGCAGATACACCCAGGACAGGACACCAATCTATCTCTGGGCACACACTCACTCACAAACACACTCTATATGGGGCAATTTGGAAAATTTAATTACTTGATCCATGTTTTTGGACTGTGGGAGGAAACCCACACGGACACAGGGAGAACATGGAAACTCCACCCAGATTAGGATTTGAACCGGGAATCCCTAGTGCTGAGAGGAGAACGTGCTAACCACTAAGCCACCGTGCCGCCCAGTGCAAATATATATATTTTAATAACTAAAAATCTAATAAAAAAAGTCAAAATGATCAGTTGTTAACGTAACACCATAATAAATGAATGACGGTCGTACATCAAAAGCATTGCTAAATAAAATGGACCACATCGTCTCTCTTTCATGGTCATTCTTTCTGTGCACACACTATACACTAGTTCTAATTCCAAACGCATCAGCGAATGCTCTGGCAGCAGGGTGTCTTTTTAGCACACCACAGTGGTTTGGTATCATTTGTTTCCTGTGGATTTTTCCCGGATTGACTGAGCAATCGCACAAAGCCAGGCTTTTAATGATGTGAACTAAAAAGAAGGCGGCAGCTTCTATAAAGGCTTGATTTCATCCTCTTGTCCTTGTTTTTTTTTTTTTTTTTTTTTCTTCTTTTTGTTCTTTGATTAAAGAAGAACATTTGTGATTTGCATTTATAACCAGGATGATCAAAAACAATTACCACCCCTCCTGCATGTTTCTTACAACAAATGAATTCGATTATAGGCTTTCATGAGCACCGGCGTCTTATAGCCTTGTTGCGCTCATAGTATTTGAAGTTTCCTGTGGTAACTTCATTACCCGCATTTTGTCCAGAATTAGTGAAGCGTGCTGAAAATTGCTAATGACAGATGTTTCTCCACTCTGTCACACTCCTTGTATCATTTGATTTGGAAAGCAACATACGGTGTTCTGCTCTATCAGTATGTCACAGACTGTCTGCAAACAGCTGGTCATAACTCAGTTCAGTGAAAACCATTACTTTCCAATGAAGTGCTGGAGCTGGTCCAAATTGTGTTTTGGCATGGCCCCGGTGCCCATAATGTGGCCGGCCTGATGCTGCAGGTATACTCTATGAGCCAGGCTCAAACAAAGCACGCAGTTGTGGGGGTTGAGGGAAGGGGATGGGGGGTGGGCAAGAGGCAAAAAGAAATAAATAACGAAATAATACTAACGATACACAAACCACAGATAGAGATAGTTTATCAAAATGATCAGCAGAACTATCCATCCATCCATTAGCTTCCACTTTATGCTCTATTAGGCTCGCGGGGGGGGTTCCCCATGCCCATCCAGGGGAGAATGTTTCGGGCACTGGGCAGATACACCCAGGACAGGGCGCCAATCTATCACTGGGCACACACTCACTCACACAGACACACTCTATATGGGGCAATCGGGAGAATTTGTGGATACGGGAAGAACATGGAAACTCCACCCAGATTGGGATTCGAACCAGGAATCCCCAACACTGAGAGGAGAACATGCTAACCACTAAGCCACCGTGCCACACTCTATGGCAAATTATTTACGGTCTCATTTTTAATTTGCAGACCAACCATTAAATGTGCAGCAAGTCAATCTGCTCCATAGAATTGGCTTTGAAATATGGGGCTTAGGTTTTTTTTTTTATTGTGGTAGCGATGATGTCCTTTGGGGAACGCCAAATCGAGAATTTGAACTCAATCGTCAAAGTGAACCTTCTAGAACTTTAATGAACATAACGAAATGGCCAAATGCTTTGGTCTCCTTTACAAATATCAACCAACGAGCCACTTGGCCCGGGATTGTGATGATGTTTCCTGCAAATGGTGTAAACGTTAAGTTGGGCGGCACGGTGGCTTGATGGTTAGGACGTTCACCTTGCAGTGCTTGGGATCCAAGCTCAAGCTCAGAATGGATGGGCATGGGGAACCCACCCACGATCCTAGTAGAGGATGAAGCAGAAGATAATGGATTGATGGATGTTTTCAAGACGGGTGGCACGGTGGCTTAGTGGTTATCATGTTCTCCTCACAGTGCTGGGAATTCCTGGTTCAAATTCCAATCTGGGTGGAGGTTCCATGTTCTCCCTGTGTCCATGTGGGTTTCCTCTGGGCTCTCCAGTTTAATCTTACAGTCCAAAAACATGGATTCAAAGTTGAATTGAGTAAGTCCAGCGATAGATTGGCATCCTGACCTGCGTGGCACCCCCCTCCCCTCCCCCACCGACCCTAGTAAAGGATTAAGTGGAAGATATAATGACTGAATGAATTAATGTCTGGGGTGTTTTCGAAAAAATAACTAACTGCATTGTTGACATAACAATCTGCTATCAGGAGACCAGGATATTAAAGGGAATGGCATGTGACATGCAGATTGGTGTATTGTTGCATGTGATGTCCAAAACACACATGAATCAAGTCGATATGATAGCAAAGAGGGTGGAGTTTCCATGTTCTCCACGTGTCTGCGTGGGTTTCCCCACCCTTCCGGGTTCTCCAGTTTCCTCCCACAGTCCAAAAACATGGATCAAGTCAATTGAATTCTCCAAATTGCCCCATATAGAGTGTGTTAGTGTGAGTGAGTGTGTGCCCAGTGATAGATTAATGCTCTGTCCTGGGTGTATCTGCCCAGCGTCCGAAACGTCCTCCCCTGGATGGGCATGGGGAACCCCCCATTTGAGGAGGTGGCAGAGGATGGATTCCTGTTTGCAGTGATAAATGTAGCCAGATGTGTCTCAGAACACCTTCAGATGTGTCCTCAATGCATCGCTGTGCTGGAGCTGCGGTCGAGAGACAAAGAGAGAAAGACGTTGATCATGCCTGCCACTCCAACTCCTTCAGACCATGGCGTCCTGGCATTCGATCTCCAGTGTACAGCCACTTGCATGCCATCCCAGTCACCAAAGTCTCTTTTATCTTCCAGCGCCGATGACCACTCAAGAGCAGCAGGAACATGCTGACCACTTAGCCACCGTATTGCCTCACTGAATGGAAAATTATACATTTGAAACAAAAGAAAACAAATATTGTTGGTTCAACATGATGCTCACAGGGCGGCACGGTGGCTTAGTGGTTAGCATGTTCTCCTCTCAGCGCTAGGGATTCCCGGTTCGAATGCCAATCTGGGTGGAGTTTCCATGTTCTCCCCGTGTCCACGTTGGTTTCCTCCAGGTTCTCCGGTTTATATTTACATTTACATTACATTTGGTCATTTATTGGACGCTCTTATCCAAAGCGACTTACAAGGTGATGACAATGTTAATCACAACATCTCTGGAGCAATGAGGGTTAAGGGCCTTGCTCAAGGACCCACACTGGTAACTACAGGGGACCTGGGATTTGAACCCACAACCTTCAGATTGATAGCCCAACACCCGAGCTACCTCACCCTCAGTTTCCTCCCACAGTCCAAAAACATTGATCAAGGTAAACTGAATGCTCTCAATTGACCCATATAGTGAATGTGTGTGTGTGTGTATGTGTGTGTATGTGTGTGTGTGTGTGTGTGTGTGTGTGTGAGTGAGTGTGTGCTCAGTGATAAATAGTTGCCCTATCCTGGGTGTATCTGTCCAGCGTCAGAACCATAATCTTTATGTCACCAAGTACAAGGATTATTTTAGGCAAAGGTGTCACCATGTTTACATACATACTTTAAATAAAATAGCTATATAAAAATGTAATAAACAATACACTAATTTAGGTTTATTTGCATTTACCCTTCTGTCCAGTTATTCCAAACTCCATTTGGAGTAGGGGGTTCAAATCTGGGAACTGCTGACCATTCCATTCTCTTAAGCCTTGTTCTAGTAGTTGTGACATAGCCTAGAGATGTTTTGGGTCATCGTCTTGCTGTAATATCAACCCCCGTCCAACAAAGACCATTTGAATTAAGTTTCGACACGCCGTGGTCGCCCTTTTGTCCAGTAGCCAGTCACCCTTGTGCACCCTCTAGTTGCTAACTAGATCCGGCATAACGGCCCCTGCCCATCACCCTCCCTTCACCATGTTTTACAGTTGGCTTCACACACTAGGGAACCATCCTATTATCTACTCAACCGTGTACAAAAACCCTGAGTGATGTACAGTCAGTCAGTCATATTCTTCCGCTTAATCCCCTTCTAGGGTCGCGGGCGGGGGGGTGTTCCCCATGCCCATTCAGGGGAGAACGTTTCGGGCACTAAATAGATAGATAATAGGGCAGATAAATTCAGGACAGGGCATTAATCCATCACTGGGCACACACTCACTCACACAAACACACTCTATATGGGGCAATTTGGAGAATTCACTTGACCTTGATCCATGTTTTTTGGGCTGTGGTAGGAAACAGGTGAACCCGGAGGAAACCCCCGCAGACACGGGGAGAACATGGAACAAGATCAATTGAATTCTATATGGGGCAATTTGGAGAATTCAATTGATCTTGATCCATGTTTTTTGGGCTCTGGTTAGGAAACAGGAGAACCCAGAGGAAACCCCCACAGACACGGGGAGGACATGGAAACTCCACCCAGATGGGGATTCGAACTGGGAATCCTTAGTTCTGAGAGGCGAACGTGCTAACCACTAAGCCACGTGCCACCACTCATAATAATAATAATAATAATAATAATAATAATAATAATAATAACAATATTAATAATATTAAAATTATTATAATAATATTATAAAAGTAGTATCTGTTGACGTATGGGCAGAGGTGGGTCTACAATGAGCACCCTACATTTACTTATGTTTTATCTTATGTTGTCTTATTAACAGTAATCGAATGTGATGTTCAATTAATATCTAATTATATGAAAAAGAAGCAAGCATGTCTTCCTTATACTGTAAAATCTCAATTAGGAGTTAAAATAATGAATTCGAAATGACGCTCGCTCGTTAATTAATAATGAAATACCACCCAAGTAGACGCAAAGTTGTACAAAGCACCTTTTATTTTAATCGCCTTTTATTTGCTTCTTCTATGGGAGCTCAGACATGGCGTTAAACCATCTCGGTTTTCTAATCATACTGGTACGCCTGAAGGACTTTCCTTATTTCCCACCGAGGATCCTTCACCAAACACAGCTGATCAGCAAGAAAAGTCACATTTATCTCAATAATTGCCAGCGCCGGAGTATCAAAGTGGATAATGTGCTTATTATTATCTTGTCCTTTTCTTCACCGCTTTAACCCCCTCCCCCTCCCCTCCCCACCATCTTTCTTTTTTTTTCTTTCTCTCCCCAGAAAGTGTCGCATTACTAAAGTCCAACACAGAAACACGTAAGCACTCTGGAAAGGTAATTTAAAAGCGAGTTGAGCCATGACAAATGGGGACAGCTGGCCTAATTGAATCATTTGAGCTAAGACAGCTCAACTTGGTTATCCTCACTGCGGCCCACGGTGATATTAGTGGGAGAATCATTAGCCATGAAATCTTGTCTGCTCTCGCCGACTGCATCTTTTTTTATGACATGACAGCCTTTCATTTTAAGAGCAATGCAAGCTTTTCATTACAGCCGGGTCGAAACAGCTACAGTACACTCCATCCCCCAAATGTTCTCCCACTATATATTTATTGTAACTGTATCCATATTTTTGTGTTCAGGCTATGAGTCTTATAATAGTCTTATATTATAATAGTCTTATATTTTGGAATATTTATATTGGTGGAATGTGGAGTGATCGATTTCATTCTCATTTAGATATGGGTTCTCCGGTTTCACAGTCCAAAAACATGGATCAAGTCAATTGAGGTCTCCAAATTGCCCCATAGAGAGTGTGTCTGTGTGAGTGAGTGTGTGCCCAGCGATAGATTGGTGTCCTGTCCTGGGTGTATCTGCCCAGTGCCCGAAATGTTTTCTCCTGGATGGGCATGGGAACCCCCCCCCAATGCAAGCTTTTCATTACAGCCGGGCCGAAACAGCTACTCTCCACCCCCAAATGTTCTCCCACTATATATTTATCGTAACTGTATCCATATTTTTGTGTTCATGTCACTCATAGTGTCAGGCTATGAGTCTTATAATAGTCTTATATTATAAGAGTCTTATATTATAATAGTCTTATATTTTGGAATATTTATATTGGTGGAATGTGGAGTGATCGATTTCATTCTCATTTAGATATGGGTTCTCCGGTTTCACAGTCCAAAAACATGGATCAAGTCAATTGAGTTCTCCAAATTGCCCCATATAGAGTGTGTCTGTGTGAGTGAGTGTGTGCCCAGCGATGGATTGGCGTCCTGTCCTGGGTGTATCTGCCCAGTGCCTGAAATGTTTTCTCCTGGATGGGCATGGGGAACCCCCCCCCCCCCAATGCAAGCTTTTCATTACAGCCGGGCCGAAACAGCTACTCTCCACCCCCAAATGTTCTCCCACTATATATTTATTGTAACTGTATCCATATTTTTGTGTTAGTCAGGCTATGAGTCTTATAATAGTCTTATATTATAATAGTCTTATATTTAGGAATATTTATATTGGTGGAATGTGGAGTGATCGATTTCATTCTCATTTAGATAACCCGAGCGCTTGCCGGATCCCGCACACATTGCCTTTTATAGTTCTGAGGTGGGAAAAAAAAAAAAAGCAATCTCTGTTTTAGACATCGTCACACTCCAGAGCTCATAATGAGCTGCAATTACACTCATTCCCTCAGACCGCTTGGCAGTAATGTAATCAGGTGCGCATGATGGGCTTCTTCATGGCGCTGAGGCATTGGTGTGGCAGAAAGATCCAGCCGTTTCAGCCCCCTCACGAGTCCCCCTTCATTGCTACCCAGCTCGGGCATGGAGCCATTGCATCTCCGACCGCCTCCACACACCTGCTGCAAAGACGAGCATGGAGGCACATGGAATGCAAGTGGTCTGCATCCATAAACCGACAAATTCTGGTTCAATTCTATAAGTAGAAATACTTACAAGAGGTCCCAAGAGCTTCTGATGAGCAGAATGATATTTATAGAGAATCAGTGTAGTCATCTTGTCCAACTGCTTTGCAGAACATGCAAAGCAAGCAGTTCATCTAATGCATCAGGTCTTAATGTTCTTGATACAATGACAACTGGTTTTATTGGTTTTTTTTGGCATGTTATTTAAAAAATAATGAATGAACCTGGATCACTGGAGGCATGGTGGCTTAGTGGTTAGCATGTTCTCCTCTAAATACTAGGGATTCCCGGTTCAAATCCCAATCTGGGTGGAGTTTCCATGTTCTCCCCATGACCGCGTGGGTTTCCCCCGGGTTCATAGTCTGAAAACTTGGATCCAAATTACCCCAAATCTCCAAATTGCCCCAAATAGAGTGTGTATGTTAGTTGGTGAGTGTGTGCCCAGCGATAGATTGGCACCCTGTCCTGGGGTGCCAATCTATATACCCGAAATATTCTCTCCTGCATGGGCATGGGGAAACCCCCCCGTGACCCTAATAAAGGATAACGTGGAAGATAATGGATGGATGGATGAACCTGGATCACCAATACAGATAAACCCTACATCTATGTCTACATCTCATTGGTCTGTTTATATGAATAATTATTATATTAATAATCATTTTTACCATCTGGGTGGCACTTGGCTTAGTGGTTAGATGTTCGCCTCTCAGCACTGGGGATCCAGGATTGAATGGAGTTTTCATGCTCTCCCCGTGTCCATGTGGGTTTCCTCCCATAGTTCAAAAACATGGATTCCATGTAAATTGAATGCTCTAAATGCAATTTGGAGAATTCAATTGACCTTGATCCATGTTTTTGGACTATGGGAGGAAACCGGAGAACCCGGAGGAAACCCACGCGGACAAGGGGAGAACATGGAAACTCCACCCAGATTGAGATTGGAACCAGGAATGCCCTAGCGCTGAGAGGAGAACATGCTAACCCCTAAGCCACTATGCCGCCCGATATACGACAGTAAAAAGTTACCACAGAGGCCTTTACTCTTCCCCAATAGAGTAGAAAGCATCTAGCGAAGTTCATGCACTATCAAGAGTCCTGCAAGTCTTCCAGCAGAGACCAGCCATCCTTTACCATAGAGCAGAAAGCCTGGGGTCAAGGGTATCCACCACCTGCAGGTTTCTATCTCTACCTCATCTTTTTCTACTGAGGTATCTTCTCCTTATTCCTGGAGTCAGAAGCTTCTGATGAGGATTGGAATCCTGCCAGACTTTCAACTGAGGCCCCTCATCCTTTATCACAGATTAGAAAGCCTATAGTGAAGAAGGGATCCTTGGCAGTCTTCCAGTTGAGACACGTCCTCCTTCACCACAAAGAAGAATGCCCCAAGTGAATATTAAAATCCCACTAGTCTTCCAGCCAAAGCTCCTCCTTCTTCTCCAATGAAAACAAAGCGTTTGGTGGGAAACTGGTACCTTGCCTTTTTGTCTTTTATTTCGTCGCTGTCTTTCTTTACCAGAGACCAAAAGACCAAACAATTTGATCTTCTCCGTGAAATGGAAAGAATCCGATGTTAAATCCATTTGTGGTATGCTGGGTCGTGTTGCATCAAGGTCAATTGAATTCTCCAAAATTGCCCCATATACAGTGTGTTGTGTCTGTGTGAGTGAAGTGTGCCCAGCGATAGATTGGTGTCCTGTCCGGGGTGTCTTTGCCCAGCACCCGAAACGTTCTCTATTGGATGGACATGAGGAACCCTCCTGCGACCCTAATAGAGGATAAAGCATAAGATAATGGATGGATGGACCAGACGTTTTTGTCAGGGTACACATCGCGTTTTTATTTTAACAAGGGACAACGCAAATACTGGGCTTTCACAGTAACGCCGTGTCCGATGGCTCTCTCTCTCCACGTCACTTGCCCCGATTTCTCCTTTTCTGGTTTCTTTGTACGCAATCGAGACTGTTTCATTAGCGTGATTCGAATCAGGCAGGTGCCACCGTTTACCCGAACTGCCCCCAAACCAGGTTCCCATCTACGAGCCACCCCCATCATGCCCTCGCGCCACACAATTGTTATTCCAACAGAGACCAAGAATGTTACAATCCATCCATCCACTATCTTCCTCTTTATCCTCTTTTAGGGTCGCAGGAGGGTTCCCCATGCCCATCAAGGGGAGAACGTTTTGGGTGCTGAGCAGATACACCCAGAACAGGTCGCCAATCTATCACTGGACACACACTCACTCACACAAACACACACTCTATATGGGGCAATTTAGAGCATTCAATTTACATTAAATCCATGTTTTTGGACTGTGGGAGGAAACCGGAGAACCCGGAGGAAACCCACAAAGACACGGGGAGAACATGGAAACTCCACCAGATTGAGATTGGAACCGGGAATCCTTAACACTTAGAGGCGAACGTGCCAACCACTAAACCACCATGCCGCCCATAAACGTAAATGTTTATTTCTTCTTTAATTAAGGAGTGTTGCCCTAATAAGAGGTTACTATTTATAAAATTATTCGATATAAATTAAAATTATTAATTACAGATTAGGGCGGCACAGTGGCTTAGTGGTTAGCACGTTCTCCTCTCAGCTCTAGGGATTCCCGGTTCGAATCCCCATCTGGGTGGAGTTTCCATGTTCTCCCCGTGTCTGCGTGGGTTTCCTCCGGGTTCTCCGGTTTCCTCCCACAGTCCAAAAACATGGATCAAGTCAATTGAATTGAAAAAAGTCAATTGAAAAAAAATTGCCCCATATAGAGTGTGTCTGTGTGAGTGAGTGTGTGCCCATCGATGGATTGGCGCCCTGTCCTGGGTCTATCTGCCCAGCGCCCGAGACGTTCTCCCCTGGATGGGCATGGGGAACCCCACCGTGACCCTAATAGAGGATAAAGCGGGAGATAATGAATGAATAATTACAGATTAATATTTCAACTATTTAAAAATGTTTAACTATTTAAAAATGCCTCATTGCTGAAGAAATACATTTAACATCTTTATTTTTTTTCTTTAGAACGTCCTTTTTCTTTACCAGTTAATTCATCATACCTCTTCAGTTCTAGTGTTTTCTGACAATTAAATCTTTGTTGGGGCATTTGTAGGCTTGGGGTTAAGAAACCAGCCTGGCTGAAGTGGCCTTGAGTAGACACCTGACCCCAATTGTTCCTCGGGAGCCGTATTCAAGACTGCCTACCTCTCCAGGCATCAGTGCTCACTTCACCAGTGTGTGTGTACGTACGTATGTGTATGTGTGTACTTCACTGCACAGATGGGTTAAATGTGGAGGACTCATTCCTCTGTGTGTGCAAACACAGTTGGCAAAAAGATCAGCACTACTAGTAGTGTTCGTTTTTATTGTTAACACTTCTCTGGGCGGCACGGTGGCTTAGTGGTTAACATGTTCTCCTCTCAGCACTGGGATTCCCAGTTCGAATCCCAATCTGGGTGGAGTTTCCATGTTCTCCCCATGTCTGCATGGGTTTCATGGGTTCTCCGGTTTCCTGCCACAGTCCAAAAACATGGATCAAAGTCAATTGAGTTCTCCAAATTGCCCCATATAGAGTGTGCCTGTGTGAGTGAGTGTTCTTAGTGATAGATTGGCGCCCTGTCCTGGGTGTATCTGCCCAACACCTGAAATGTTCTCCTCTAGATGACCTCCCCCGCAGTGACCCTAGTACAGGATAAAGTGGGAGATAATGGATGGATGAATGACTTCTCTTTATATTATTCTGAAGCCTTTAATGTTGAAGTCAAGTCTTTTTATTCGTTTTTTTTTCTTTTTCTTTTTTTACATAACTTCAAGTCTTTAGGATTTTCTTTAATGAGTGTTATGTCCAGATCTCTCATTAATTTGTCATGATTTATATTTCAAACATTTTAAGTTGCTACTGTGTTGTTGTTGTTTTTTTGCTGTTTTGAATGCTCTTTCTGGCTTCCCAGCATCTGCAGCTTACAGCTCATAAGACTTTAATCTAGCAACAGCTTCATGCATCTTCAGCGTTTCCTCAAAAGTGGGTTTAGTGTCCTCCGACATTTTGGTCTTTTCACACATTTCTGGCTCTTTATCAATCATCATTCTGCTGCTCAAAATTATTTGGTTTCCATAACTGGTTTACTTATCTTGCCTTCGTAAACACAGGCAATGTCACTCAATCATGCACTTCTGACATTGCCCCATATTCCATCCATTCATTATCTTCCACTTTATCCTCTACTAGGGTCGTGGGGGGGGTTCCACATGCCCATCCAGGGGAGAACGTTTCGGGCGCTGGGCAGATACACCCAGGACAGGGCGCCAATCTATCGCTGGGCACACACTCAATTACACACACACACTCTATATGGGGCAATTTGGAGAATTTATTTGACCTTGATCCATGTTTTTGGACTGTGGGAGGAAACCGGAGAACCCGGAGGAAACCCACGCCAACACGGGGAGAACATGGAAACTCCACCCAGATTGGGATTCGAACTAAACCTCCGTGCCGCCAATCAGTAAGTTCAAGTAATTTATTTATAGAGCGCTTTTTATAATAGTACATCGTCACAAAGCAGCTTTACAGAGTTATAAGCCTTTAAACCCCTAAAGAGCAAACTGAAGAGACAGTGGCAAGAAAAAACTCCCTGTTATGTTATTATTTTAAGGAAGAAACCTTGTGAGGACCAAGACTCAGTGGGGGACTCATCCTCCTTGAGCGGGGCAGCATCAACAGTGTAGGACAGTCATGTACAGATTGTGTGATGATCAGGTGACCCGTATTCATCAGGTAATAGATTTATTGCTTTTAAATAAGCTTTAAAATCGATCGCTGATAATTATTAAGATTTGGATCATATTTTATTAAATACTTTCATGTCATGGGTATTAATGCATGTGTTTTATTTAATGTATTTACTGAACACAGGTTTGAATGAAGTACACAGTGTGTATGTTAATTTAAGGTATAAAGTGCACAAAAAAATGTGTTTTATGTTTTTATATGTGTTCACCTTCTTTGTTCCTTTATCTGATTGTTATTTAACAGACAGAGAGAGAGAGAGAGAGAGAGAGAGAGAGAGAGAGAGAGAGAGAGAGACGGGGGCGTGCAATTACAGGAACTTTTATAATGACAGGTCCATTTCAGTGCAAGAGACCTGAAAAGGATGCATTGACATTTGTGTGGACATATGAAATTATTGTTCCTTCACACTCTGCGGGTTCCCTGCTCTCTCTCGCTCTTTCTTTTTGGCTCTCTCTCTCTCTGCCTCTGACACACTCACACACACTCACACACACACGCACATATACACTCACCCCTGAGGACACCAATGTGCAACATTCAGTGGATCTTCACGCATTAATTGCCTGTTTCCTGCACTTTTTAGGAAATATGGATGTTCATCAAAGCAGAAAAAGAGAAGAGACAAATAAAACACTACGATTGGGCGGCATGATGACTTAATGGCTAGCACCTTCACCTCTCAGCACTGGGGTTCCAGGTTTGAATCCCAATCTGGGTGGAGTTTCCATGTTCTCCCCGTATCTGCATGGGTTTCCTCTGCGTTCTCTGGTTTCCTCCCACAGTCCAAAAACATGGATCAAGATAAATTGAATGCTCTAAATTGCCCCATATAGAGTGTGTTTGTTTGTGTGTGTGTGTGTGCCCAGTGCTTTGTTTTTTTCTGACAGAGACAGTTGCAATGTGCAATGAGGGCGGCACAGTGGATTAGTGATTAGCATGTTCTCTTCTCAGCACTAGGGATTCCAGGTTCAAATCCCCATCTGGGTAGAGTTTTCATGTTCTCCCCGTGTCCGCGTGGGTTTCCTCCAGGTTCTTCAGATGCCTCCCACAGTCCAAAAACATGGATTCAAGGTAAATTGAATGCTCTAAACTG
This sequence comes from Corydoras sp. C115, assembly GCA_019802505.1. NCBI lineage: Eukaryota > Metazoa > Chordata > Actinopteri > Siluriformes > Callichthyidae > Corydoras > Corydoras sp. C115. Next base: position 2,371,230 of record JAFMOC010000066.1, on the reverse strand, counting down.
AATGTTTTAGCCATAATTTGGCACCCTGTCCTGGGTGTATCTGTCCAGCCCTGGACATGGGAACTCTCCTCGACCCCCCATCCCTAGTAGAGGATGATTGATGGAAAGATTTGATAGATAGATTAGATCAATTACATAGATTAGATTAGATTTGATAGATAGATACATTAGAGTAGATAAGATTACATTACATTAGATTACATTAGATAGATAGATAGATAGATAGATAGATAGATAGATAGATAGATAGATAGATAGATAGATAGATAGATAGATAGATAGATAGATAGATTAGATTAGAGTACATAAGATTACATTACATTATATTAGATAGATAGATACATTAGATTACATTATATAGATAGATACATTAGATTAGATAGATTAGATAGATAGATACATTAGATTAGATTACATAAGATTACATTACATTATATTAGATTAGATTACATTACATTACATTAGATAGATAGATAGATAGATAGATAGATAGATAGATAGATAGATTATAGATTAGATAGATAGATAGATAGATAGATAGATATAGATAGATAGATACATGAGATTAGATAGATAGATAGATACATTAGATAGATTTAGATAGATAGATCAGATATATTAGATTAGATAGATTAGATTAGATAGATAGATAGATAGATAGATAGATAGATACATTACATTAGATTAGATTAGATTAGATAGATAGATAGATAGATAGATAGATAGATAGATAGATAGATAGATAGATAGATAGATAGATAGATAGATAGATAGATAGATAGATAGATAGATAGATAGATAGATAATCAACATAGATTAATTTCTATATAGGTCAGGTTAAAAACAACTAGAAAACCCTGGACAGAATTAAAGGTGAATGATACGGTGATTTTAACAGACGGAGACAGACCCTCAGACAGACAGACAGACAGACTGGGTTCCTGGTGTGTGGTGTCTCGGCACTCCTGATTAGCATGTGTACTGTATGTTGCACCATGCTGCAGTGTTGACCCATGCTGTCATCTCCCTGATTAGCCCCTGATTCACTCTCCCTGTTCAGTAATGTGCAATCAATCATAATCAATTAGGCAAAATGTTGAATCATTAAAACCATTATCATTAATTAAAATAATTATCACTTTCTGCCAGTGCTTCATTACCACTGCCTAATGTGTCTGTGGCAGAACAAACTTTTCTCTCATTCTGTTGCCTTGCTCCGTTAAAGACACACATTCAACCCGTAACAATGTTTCTGATTTAGTTATGGTTAATGTACAGTACTGTCTTTAAAATACCATGAGGAGATGAATAATAACGCCTTCAAGAGTTTTGTCACATGATTTTATTTGATATTTTTAAGTAATTAATTGATTAATCAATTATATATCGATGATAAAGTTTGTAGTGTTGGGATCAGTGTACATATATTTATTTGAACTTGTGTTAGTTAAACACAAAGGCTTTATGTTGCTGGTCTCTGTTATCATTTTCAAGATTCAAGAAAATTTTATTATCATTAAGATCACATGTGGTACATGAGATAAGAACGAAATTATGGGTCACGGACCCCGAGTACCCTGTTCTTTTAAAGTTATCATTAAAATTAAAATTTTAAAGAAAGGCGGCACGGTGGTTTAGTGGTTTAGCATGTTCTCCTCTCAGCGATAGGGATTCCCGGTTCGAATCCCAATCTGGGTGGAGTTTCCATGTTCTCCCTGTGTCCACGTGGGTTTCCTCCGGGTTCTCCGGTTTCCTCCCACAGTCCAAAAACATGGATCAAGTCAATTGAGTTCTCCAAATTGCCCCATATAGTGTGTTTCTGTGTGAGTGAGTGTGTGCCCCAGCGATGGATTGCCGCCCTGTCCTGGGTGTATCTGCCCAGCGCCCGAGACGTTCTCCCCTGGATGGGTATGGGGAACCCCACCGCGACCCTAATAGAGGATAAAGCGGAAGATAATGAATGAATGAATTTTAAAGAAGAAAATTTTTTTTTTTCTTTCTTTTTTTTTTTTTTTTTTTTTTTAAATACAAAAATATAGTATGATGAACAATTAAAACATCCATCATCTTCCACATTATCCTCTATTAGGGTCATGGGGGGGGAGGGGTTCCCTATGCTTATCCAGGGGAGAACGTTCCGGGCGCTGGGCAGATACACCCAGGACAGGACGCCAATCTATCGCTGACAATTAAAATATATATAATTTATAATGCTTTATGCCACTTTGTGTTATAAGGTCTTATGGCATGTTCTTATAACACTTAACGAGTGTGGTTGCATACATGTATAAACGTTAACAAAGGCTTATGATAAATATTAAAAAGCTTTCATAGTGCAATTTTTTATAGTTATTTTTTAAGGATTACAAAGAGCTTTGATTATTTCTAATTATTGTACTCTTTGATTATTCCATTTTTATTATGGTGACTTCCTTCCAGGTCATAAAACAGACATAACCCCTCTAGATTACCAACAGCTATTTGTGTACCTAAAGTAACATTAACGTTCTTATTTTAATGAGTATATTTTTTAATAGTTAATTGTTGCACACTTCACACAACCAGATTTCATTTAAGATTAAATTAGCTGCACCTACAATAAAGCCTTTTAAGCTTTAAAAATGACTAACCACTGACTTATGGTGTTTTCATTTGTAAGTCGCTTTGGATAAATGATTCCGCTAAATGACAATGTAAATGTAATGTGAATGGATGACTAATTATTTTCTTGATCTTGTCTTTAAATCAAAACACGGCACAAAAAAAAAACATATCATTGCTTGATCCATGTTTTTGGACCGTGGGAGGAAACCGGAGAACCCGGAGGAAACCCACGCTGACACGGCGAGAACATGGAAACTCCACCCAGATTGGGATTGGAACTTGAATCTCTAGCGCTGAGAGGAGAACATGCTAACCACTAAACCACCGTACCGCCTACAAGCAATATAGAGTATGATAAACATTTGAGTATTGGGAGGGAACAGTGCAACAGACAATATACAGGGCAATAAGCAGTAAACATTAAGTAAATGGGGGGGGGGGGGGGTTGAAGTTCTAATTCTGCCCCATGCACTCCTCTCCCTCCCCACCTGCACTCTATTAAACACCAGTTAATGTGTTCAAATGAAGTCGACTGCGCAGCAGCATCCACAACTTTCTGACATTGGTGACAGCCAGTAATGAAGACATTTGCCCTAAGCCTCACTGTTATTCGCCGCTGTTGTGAGTCTACTATTAAAATATCCATGTACAGCTTAGTCTTAATTAAATGCTGCTGGGTACAGGGTTGGCTGAATCTCTTTTTAAAGGGTATTCTTAAAAATGCAACACAGCCTCTGTGGATATGGATAGAATCTAATCAAAAACAACTCTAATATTAACAAAATAACGAAAGACAGCACTGCCCTGGGCAGGAGTGATACCACTATAACCAGCAGGGGATGATAGACTTCCCATCAGACCATAAGAGCAGTGCAACTTTTAAAAAAGACATTTGACATGACGTTTTAATTTATTAATTTGTTTAGTTTATTACCTGAAATGACGTATACTGTCAAATAAACTAACTAATTATTATACTGTAAGTGCTTCATTTAATAAATGTTTAGTTTCACCCTCAAGGAGGATGAGTCCCCCACTGAGTCTTGGTCCTCACAAGGTTTCTTTCTTAACATAACAACACAACATGGAGTTTTTTCTTGCCACTGTCGCTTTGGCTTGCTCTTATTTTTTTTTTTTTTTTTTTATAATAATCGTTTTATTGTTTATGAACATTAAACCACAATACAAAATATACAAAATATACATAAACAAATCATGATTAGAGGAACTATAATAATCCATCCATCCATTATCTTCCGCTTTATCCTCTATTAGGGTCGTGGGGGGGGGGTTCCCCATGCCCATCCAGGGGAGAATGTTCCGGGCGCTGGGTAGATACACCCAGGACAGCGCGCCAATCTATTGCTGGGCACACACTCACTTACACACACTATACACACTCTATATGGGGCAATTTGGAGAACTCAAATGACCTTGATCCCTGTTTTTGGACTGTGGGAGGAAACCGGAGAACCCGGCGGAAACCCACGTGGACACGGGGAGAACATGGAAACTCCACCCAGATTGGGATTTGAACCGAGAATCCCTAGTGCTGAGAGGAGAACATGCTAACCACTAAGCCAGATAATAATTAAATAAAAATAAAATAAATAAAAAAAAATAAAAATGGCACACAACAGCTTATAATAAACAATAACATAAAATAACAAGCAAATAAATTAAAAATAAAGAAAAAAAGAAATAGAAGAGAGAAGGTAGTATATAAAGTTATATAGCATATAAAGTATATAATTATATAAAGACTAGAGAGAAGTCACAAGGGAAAGTTGAACACTAAAATCTCAGATGATTAGGGGAAGTGCAGAGTAGATATTTTGGCAAAATAGTCCAAGAAAGCGTCCCAAACTTTGTGGGATTTCTTTAATGAGCCAGTCCTAACAAACCTAACCTTCTCTAGTTTTATGACATGAATAACGTCTCTAATCCTGTGTGTATATGAGGGAGGTATAGGTGACTTCCATTTGAGAAGTATTAGCCGTCTGGCAAGGAGAGTTTGGGGGTTTAAAGGCTTTTAACACTGTAAAGCTGCTTTGTGATGATGTACTGTTGTAAACAGCGCTCTATAAATAAATGACTTGAACTTAAACTAGTTTAGATAATTTTGTTTAGGCTTGTTAAACTTTGAATAGACCAGGGGTATTTCATCAGAATTTAGTAGGTTCCAGTACGCTTTTATCAGCTACTTGTTTTGGTCTGTTTGTGTCATTTTGTCTGTAACCCTATAATTCATTCATTCATTCATTCATTCATTATCTTCCGCTTAATCCTCTATTAGAGTCATAGGGGGTTCCCCATGCCCATCCAGGGTAGAATGTTTTGGGTGCTGGGCAGATACACAGGTGCCTAATCTATCGCTGTGCACACTCACTCACACAGACACACATTATATGGGGCAATTTAGAGTATTTACCTTGAATCTATGTGTTTAGACTGTGGGAGGAAACCCACGTGGACACAGGACAATTTTTGCCTCCATAAAAATATCCCAATGTTACACCTTAATTACACCCCTTATTCTCAATCTGTCACTTTGTCAATCATCTCTTATCCTCTATTAGGGTCGCGGGGGGGGTTCCCCATGCCCATTTAGGGAACATGGGAACCCCACCATGTCCCTAGAACAGGAAAGAGTTTGAGATAATGAATGAATGAATGAATTACTGAATGAACACAATATGAAAAACAAAATAGACATTTCAAGGTTATTTCAAGGAGAGAATCTTCAAACGTTTGTAGGTTAATCCTGCGTGGTGTTAGTCACTCTGATAATTAGCGAATTTGACAATTAATACTGCAATTCGAGTAAATCCACTCACGAAGAGCCGTAATGAAAACTGATGTAGCTACTTAGCACGTTGAGCATCACAGGTGGGCCCACATTAATGTGCAAATAGAGCTAAATTGCCTGTGCTCCATGTTTTTGTCAGCCGCATTTTAGTTTGGGGGAGGTATTGGTAATTAATTCTGATATAACAAAGTCGTAAATCTAAGGTTAAACGTGAGCATTAACTCCAGACACGGTAACGGAGGGAGACCTCATCACGGTCCCATCTGGGCCTGATCGTTCTAGACTGAGCGTTTCATTAAGTTAAGGTCTCAGAGAGTCAACAACTACTAGTATATAGACTGTCACGTTCGGTTACGAGTATAAAACAAAGAGGTCTGGTTCTATCCACAACATTCCCTTTAATCTGATGGTCACATGGTGTGCCATGAACTGTTAAGGAAGGATGACTGCAAATTTAAAACGACATCTCTCACCAAGGATAAACACTACGAGCAAGATATCATTAAAAGAAGCTTGATGTGGGCGGCACGGTGGTCTAGTGGTTAGTATGTTCTCCTCCGGTTCGAATCCCAATCAATGTGAAGTTTTCCATGCTCTCCCCTCTGGGTTCTCTGGTTTCCTCCCACAGTCCAAAAACATGAATTTCGAGGTAAATTGAATGCTCTAAATTGCCCCATATAGTGTGTGATTGTGTGTGAGTGTGTGCCCAGCAATAGATTGGCACCCTGTCCTGCGTGTATCTGCCCTCAACCCAAAACATTATCCTCTGGTTGGGCATGGGGAACCCCCCCAAAGCTCCCCCTCCCGGACCCTGGTAGAGATCATGAATAAAGAAGCTTGATGTTTGATATATACAATAAGTACGAGAATTAAACTGATTGATTCATCCATCCATCGCAGCGGGGGGGGGGGGGGGGGGTTCCCTATGCCCATCCAGGGGAGAACATTTTGGGCGGTGGGTAGATACCACCAGAACGCGGTGCCAATCTATCGCTGACACTCACACAAACACACTATATAGGGCAATTTAGAGCATTCAATTTATCTTAAATCCATGTTTTTGGACTGTGGAAGAAACCCGGAGAACCCGGAGGAAACCCACGCAGACACGGGGAGAACATGGAAACTTCAGCCAGATGGGGATTCGAATCGGGAATCCCTAGCGCTGAGAGGAGAACATGCTAAACCACAAAGCCAACGTGCCACCATTGAAAACTTTAACAAAGAGAGACACTGGCTTGTATTTTTAAATAAGATTAGTAAATAAAGGTGGCACGGTGGGTTAGTGTTTAGCATGTTCTCCTCTCAGCGCTGGGGATTCCAAGTTCGAATCGCAATTTCCTCCCACAGTCCAAAAACATGGATCACGTCAATTGAGTTCTCCAAATTGCCCCATATAGAGTGTGTGTGTGAGTATGTGTGTGTGTGCCCAGTGATAGATTGGAGCCCTGTCCTGGGTGTATCTGCCCAGCGCCCGAAACGTTCTCCCCTGGATGGGCATGGGGAACCCCCCCCCCCCCCCCCCCCCCCCACACACACACACACAAACCCTAGTTGGATAAAGGATTAAGCACAAGATAATGGATGGATGGATGTATTAGTAAATATGGAAATAATTCAAGTCACTTCTAGTTGTGTGTCTCTCAGCACTTTGTTGGAGACAAATAAAGAAAACGAACTTAAATTTAGCCTGCAGTTTTAGCGCGTTGTTGCCACACACTGTGCATCACCACTTTTGGTTAATGAACACAGTGGCTGTGACAAAGACCCCAGACAAATCAGAGAAATAATCACACATTTATGAATATTTAATATCATAGTCATGGCAAATAAGGGGTGTAATTAGTGGTTTCCATAAATTTGCAAATTGTTGTTTCATGTTAATGAACGAGCTCCAGTTTAGTTCATGAATTATTCATGCGTCAACAAAAGTTTGAGGGAGTGAAATGAAAAGTGGGAAATGTTATCACAGAATGATGATTTATTTAGTAAATGCATCTCACAGATACTTATAAGTGAATATATATCTCCATCCATCCATCCCTTCCACTATTAGGGTCGTTGGGGGGGGGGGGGGTTCCCCATGCCCATTCAGGGGGGAACGTGTGCCCAGCAGTAGATTGTCGTCCTGTCCTGGGTGTATCTGCGCAGCACCCGAAACACTCCCCCTCCTCCCCCCGTGACCCTAATAGAGGATTAGGCGGAAGATAATGAATGAATGAATTTACCTTGAATCCATGTTTGAGGCTGTATGAAGGAAGCTGGAAAACCCGAAGGAAACCCATGTGGACACGGGGAGAACATGGAAACTCCACCCAGATTGGGAATCAAACCTGGAATCCCCAGCGCTGAGGGAGAACATGCTAACCACTAAGCCACCGGTTTGAGTTTTTTAAATTCAGTGTTAGATTTTCACAGCAGTTCATGGCTGTGGCAAGAAAGATCTCCTTGATATCTATTTGTTTTCAAAGGAACTCTGGACTCACAACAGCAGCGTTAAAGACAAAATGCTTGAATTCTCCAAATTGCCCCATAAAGAGGGTGTGTGTCTGCGTGAGTGAGTGTGCCCAGTGATAGATTGGCGCCCTGTCCTGGGTGTATCTGCCAGCGCCCGAGACGTTCTCCCCTGGATGGGCATGGGGAACCCCCCTGTGACCCTAATAAAGGATAAAGCTGAAGATAATGGATGGATATTATATTCATAGTTTAATATTCTATGTAATACTTATATATCTATATTGTATTAATATCTTATTTTCTTTTTTTAAGTTCAAGAACATCAATCCAGATTGGGATTAGAACCTGGAATCCCCAGCACTGAAAGGCGAACGTTCTATCCACTCCAGCTTCCTCTCACAGTCCAAAAACATGGATTCAAGGTAAATTGAATGCTCTAAATTGCCCCAAACAGTGTGTGTTGGTGTGAGAGAATGTGTCCAGCGATAAATTGAAATCCTGTCATGGACCCCCCCCCCCCCAAACCCTAGTGGAGGATTAAGCAGAAGATAATGAATGAATGAATTTTGTTCTATGGTCTGTGTGCTAGGGCGGCACGGTGGCTTAGTGGTTAGCATGTTCTCCTCTCAGTGCGCTAGGGATTCCCGGTTCGAATCCCAATCTGGGTGGAGTTTCCATGTTCTCCCCGTGTTCATATGGGTTTCCTCCGGGTTCTCCGGTTTCCTCCCACAGTCCAAAAACATGGAGCAAGTCAATTGAGTTCTCCAAATTGCCCCATATAGAGTGTGTCTGTGTGAGTGAGTGTGTGCCCAGCGATAGATTGGTGCCCTGTCCTGGGTGTGTCTGCCCAGAGCCCGAAACATTCTCCCCTGGATGGGTATGGGGAACCCCCCCATCCCCCCCGCGACCCTAATAGAGGATAAAGAGGAAGATAATGGATGGATGGATGGATGGATGGATGGTCTGTGTGCTGTGTGCGCTCACCAAGACAAATTCCTCGTATGTAAAATGGTCAACAGGGACATGAGGACATCAAAATCCCGAATTCCCATTGGGGACAAAGGATTTTTACCAGCCATTGTATAAAATGAAACATGCACTAAAGCAGTCAGTCACTCCTAAACAAGGCACAGTAACAGAGATCTGACAGGGGTGGGTGTGTGTGTGGGGGGGGGTTGTTAACAGGAGTCGGGGGACCTCAAGATGAGGGGTTAGCTTCTCGGTGGAGGGGGTCGAAAAGCAGCGAGTCAGAAAAATGAAGCTAAACAAATCTGTGATCTGGAACTTTCTAAGCACCCACTCAGGAGGGATTAATGAGGACTACGGCGGTGTGAAATTACGTGCCCTTTGAGTCCGGAAAATTGTCCTAGTGGTGCATGACCTTGAAATGAGGTGAAACAAACTTCACCTGATCCACGATTAACGACATAACAAAGGGGTGGGGGGGGGGGGGGGTTGGGAGGGAGGCGCGGCACGGAGGCAAATAACTGGAAAGGGAAATATATTTCTCCGTTGCTTAATATGTTGCTTTTTCAAATCTGCACGACGGCGCCAGCGTTTCGCCTGCCGATGAATAAGCGCCTTTGCGGGCGAGCGACGGGGGCTGGCTCGTGTGCCTTTGTCGTCTGGTGGCCGCCTTCATCTTTGTGTGATTCTCTGTCTGATGAAATGTGCTTAAAAAGATGAATTGGGATCGAAGGAGCCGTCCTGACGTGATTATGAAGGATTCATTGGAAGCCATCTGCCGTCGTTATGAAAGGGGGTGAGGGTGGGTTCGCCGAGAGAGAGCGCACCAAGACAGCGGACCTTCTGTTCGGCAGCCCCGCCGCTACCACACAATAGACAAGACTGTAGCGTGCGGGATTACCTCGAACCCGGGTCTAAATGAGCCACATGATGGACAGATGTGGCAGACCGTCGATATTTGGCCGTCTGGGAAAATTCACGAAGGGTTAAAATGATGAGATATACAGTAGAGAGCGACGTACCCTCACCCCCACCCACCCACCCGTCCACCCCCCACCCCCGACTTCTACAGTACAAGGATGCAAATTCTATACATCTTGTTCACACGTCAGTTGGACAAATGTAGGCAGCAGATGGGGGCTGTTTTGCTCATCAAAGTGTCCGAAAGCAAAAGGCCGGAAATGAAGCCAGCATGCTTGCTTTCTCTCGGTCTCTCTCTCTCTCTCTCTCTCTCTCTTTCTCTCTGTCTCTCTCTCTCTCTCATGCACACGCTCGCTTTCGCGACTTAAGCATTATGTACAAGTACCAAACACTGTTTTCTTTGCATGCTTGGTGTAATCACTCTTTGTGTAGGTGGGCATCTTCACTCAGGCCAAAGAATTTATTCTTCGCAGAGATCAGCGTGGCAGAGGGAATTACACAACAGCAGATCTCCAATTTGATTGCAGGAAAGTAAACGACAACCGAATATTTATTATTTTTATTTATGTAGATCATACTGTATATCATAGCAGGGCGGCACGGTGGCTTAGTGGTTTGCATGTTCTCCTCTCAGCACTGGGGATTCCCGGTTCGAATCCCAATCTGGGTGGAGTTTCCATGTTCTCCTCGTGTCCGCGTGGGTTTCCTCCGGGTTCTCCGGTTTCCTCCCACAGTACAAAAACATGGATCAAGGTCAATTGAGTTCTCCAAATTGCCCCATATAGAGTGTGTGTGTGTGAGTGAGTGTGTGCTCAGTGATGGATTGGCGCCCTGTCCTGGGTGTATCTTCCCAGAGCCCAAAACGTTGTCCACTGGATGGGCATGGGGAACCCCCCCCCCGCAACCCTAATAGAGGATAAAGCGGGAGATAATGGATTGATATCGTAGCAAAAAGATATGTCTCATGATAGGAGTTAGGAATTTTTCAGGCAATGGACAATTTAATGACTGAAAAGCAAGTGGAAAATGTCAACGCTGCCTCTGCTGGCGGGCTGGTGGCTTAGTGGTCAGCACGTTCTCCTCTCAGCGTTAGGGATTCCTGGTTCGAATCCCAATCTGGGTGGAGTTTCCATGTTCTCCCCGTGTCCGCGTGGGTTTCCTCCGGGTTCTCTGGTTTCCTCCCACAGTCCAAAAACATGGATCAATGTCAATTGAGTTCTCCAAATTGCCCCATATAGAGTGTGTGTGTGTGTGTGTGTGTGTGTGTGTGGGTGCCCAGTGAATGATTGGCTGGATGGGCATGGGGACCCTCTCCCCCGCGCGACCCTAGTAAAAGGATAAAGCGGAAGATAATGGATTGATATTATATTCATAGTTGAATATTCTATGTAATACTTATATATCTATATTGTATTCATATCTTATTTTCTTATTTTAAGTTTAAGAACATCAACCCAGACTGGGATTAGAACCTGGAATCCCCAGCACCGAAAGGCGGACGTTTTATCTCATTCACTCTGGTTTCCTCCCACAGTCCAAAAACATGGATCAAGTCAATTGAGTTGTTCAAATTGCCCCATATAGAGTATGTCTGTGTAAGTGAGTGTGTGCACAGTGATAGATTGGCGCCCTGTCCTGGGTGTATCTGCCCAGCGCCCAAAACGTTCTCCACTGGATGGGCATGGAGAACCCCACCCCCCCACACCACCCTAATAGAGGATAAAGTGGAAGATAATGGATGGACGGAACATCAACCCAGATTGGGATTCGAACCGGGAATCCCCAGCACTGAAAGACGAACGTTCTATCCACTCCGGCTTCCTCCCACAGTCCAACAACATGGATTCAAGGTAAATTGAATGCTCCAAATTGTTCCATACAGTGTGTGTTGGTGTGTGTGTGTGTGAGAGAGAATGTGTCCAGCGATATATTGGAATCCTCTCATGGGAACCCCCCCCCATCCTAGTAGAGCATTAAGCAGAAGATAATGAATGAGTGAATGAATTTTGGTTTATTTCTTTTCTCTGGTGAGTGTGCTGTCTTGTTGATTTTGTATGTTACGTGTCACACACGTGTGCGCTCACCAAGACAAATTCCCCGTATGTGGAACATACGACATGAAGCAATTCTGATTCTGATATGTTTTTGAATATTGTGTCGTCTGGCTTTGCTGCGCTCAGCATTTCGTCCTCTTCATAAAGTCAACTCGGGCCGTCTCTCAGAAATCAGACCGCATTACGGCGCGCATGCTTCGCCCCGGACAGACCGATCCACACGTCCACTGCGATCAGGCCCGCTGGGAGGTGATCCTCCTAACCTTGGAGTGAAATGGTCAGAAATTTCCGTGGCGTCCCGACATTTTTATGACAGGCTGTTAGAAAGATGAAGCCGGCGAGAACGGGTGTAAAATAATTCCAGACGATGGCAGAGAAACTCCCGTCACCCCGGCGCCTCAACCGGGCGCTTCTTTCATTTCCCTTTATTCCAATCATGCCTTCACTTTCTATTCCAGGTCAAAGTTATGGTGCTTAATTATATGCAGCTTGCTCTCGCCTTCTAATAACCTGTCATTTGTGGGGAATTTGAATGTCACACCATATTGTAGAACCATAATGGTGTCCGGCAGATCCACTGATGGGACGTTTTAGGACAATTATGGCCGAATATTTAAATCACCGCTGGGATATCGAGTGGCCCAAACCTCCCCTTGCCCCCCCCCCTCCCTTTGGGAACAGATACACTCGCTCCCACAGATCTTGACCCTTTAATCCGGCGTGTGTCACGTTGACAAAATGAACATCTCTGCTGTTGAAATTGTAGCCTGATCACTTTTATTATGCCCTCTAATCCTGAGATCCCATATTTTATCATGGAGGGAAGATAAGCATATCATGAATTATTTTGACACAGGGACCTTTTAATTTTCACCGGCAATATTTCATTTAACCAATCAAAACCCCTTGCCGGCGATCCCTCTGCAGTGGACGTGTTAGACTGCTACGGCACCCTACCCCCACACCCGGCAGAACCCCAGAACCCCCCCACCCCCTCCCTAAAGCCTCCAAATCATCAGGGTGCTGTAATGAGCTTAGGCCGCAATTATTTTCAGCTCCTGTGCTCACACATTTCATTAGAAGCGTCCGGGTGCTGCGGGTCTGGATTATGTACATACTGCACCAGCGCCTTCACACAACGGAGGGCAGAATAAAGAAATATAAACTGCTATATTAAAGTCATTATTATTATTCAAATTTGCAACTTATACAATACACCTTTTAGCCAATCACAGAGGCCAAAACTACTGCATAATTAATAGCTTAGTGGTTAGCATGTTCTCCTCTCATTGCTGGGGATTCCATGTTCTCCCCGATGTCCACGTGGGATTCCTCTGGGTTCTCTAGTTTCCTCCCACAGTCCAAAACCATGGATTCAAGGTAAATTGAATGTTCTAAGTAGCCCCATATGGAGTGTGTGTGTATGGTGTGTGTGTGTGTCTGTGTATGTGGCTAGCGATAGATTGGTGCCCTGTCCTGGGTGTATCTGCCCAGCGCCCGAAATGTTCTCCAATGGATGGGCATGGGGAACCCCCTTCCCCGTCCGTCCGTCCGTCCGTCTGTGACCCTAGTAGAGGATGAAGCGGAAGATAATGGATGGATATTCATAGGGCGGCACGGTGGCTTAGTGTTTTAGCATGTTCTCCTCTCAGCACTAGGGATTCCCGGTTCGAATCCCAGTCTGGGTGGAGTCTCCATGTTCTCCCCGTGTCCGCGTGGGTTTCCTACGCGTTCTCCGGTTTCCTCCCACAGTCCAAGAACGTGAATTCAATGCAAATTCATCCATCCATTATCTTCTGCTTTATCCAGGGGAGAACGTTTCGGATGCTGGGCAGATACACCCAGGACAGGGCACCAATCTATTGCTGGATACACACTCACTCACACAAACACACTCTATATGGGGCAATTTAGAGCATTCAATTGACCTTGAATCCATGTTTTTGGACTATGGGAGGAAACCGGAGAACCCGGAGGAAACCTACGCAAACACAGGGAGAACATGGAAACTCCATTCAGATTGGGATTCGAACCTAATCAACCGTTCTAACCACTAAACCACCTTGCTGCCCTCAAGGTACACTGAATGCTCTAAATTGCCCCATATAGAGTGTGTCTGTGTGAGTGAGTGTGTACTCAGCAATCGATCGCACCCTGTCCTGGGGGTATCTGCCCAGCGCCCGAAAATGTTCTCCCCTGGATAATGGATGAAAATAACCTTCTTGGTCCGGCCACATTAACAAACTGACAAAGACCACCTCCGACGTCTACGAGACTTCAGGCTGCCCTCCAAGGTCCTGCAGAACTTCTACTCCTGCACCGTCGAAAGCATCCTCACTGGGAACATCATAACCTGGTTCGGGAACAGCACCCATCTGGACAGACGGTCACTACAGAGGGTGGTACGTTCGGCCGAACGCACCGTCCGAGAAGCACTTCCAGACCTCCAGACCATCTACAGGAAGCGCTGCTGGTCCAAAGCCAAAAAGATTGTGGAAGACTTCAGTCATCTGGACAACAAGCTCTTCACTCTGTGGCCATCAGGACGGCGTCTTCGTCTCCTGAAGGCAAACACAGAGAGGACGAGGAGGAGCTTCGTCCCAACGGCGATTCGGACCCTGAACCAGGACTAAACGGACATGATCCCACCCACGACACCTTCAGAACCAAAACAAGTTTTAACCCTGCACTGCTTTATTTAAACATAAAAGCACAACTCACTTTAACTTTTAACTTATAAGACCATTTCAGTTCATATCTGTTCTCAAATAAGTTCTCTTATTTTCAAAATCTAGTGTAAATTAATTAAATTTTATTTTAATTTTATTTTTATTCTATTTTACTTATCCTCTTAAATTTAAACTTTATTGTTGAGAAGTCAGGAAAGAATTTCACTGCTGGCTGTACTGTACAATGTGACAAATAAACCTGATTCTGATTCTGATTCTGAATGAATGAATGAATGAATGAATGAATGAAAGGCGTTCACAGTGAAAATCTGGCGTATTTTTATCTGTAGCCTTTTTTTAAAAATACTATAGCAGCACATTAAATAAATGTCTTTTTTTTAAAGATGACATTTGATGGTTTTATCTCTTTGGATTGCCTTTAATGTCCTCAGTCCTCTGAATCGGACTTTATGGCCTATGACCTTCCCAGGTGTTAACCCCGCATTAACAGTCATTTAAAGACACCGGCTCCCCACACAATGTACCCTGCTCCATCAACCTTCAGAATAAAGAAGAATGTTTCAATTAATCTGCACCCAGCTCCGGCACATAAGACTGATTGCATCCGATCTAGCCACTTTTATGTCCTCAAAAGTTATTTGATATAAATTACAGGTGTCACATCATTTCTCCACTGCGCGCAGGGCATAATTTACTGCCGATCGCAACGGCTGCGAGTCGGCGGCCAAATCAAATCGGCGCACTCTCTTTTCTCCTCTATCAAACCACAATCAGCCCCGCAGATTAACCATGCAAATAGAGACTGATACAGACAACACATCCACACCCGGATACGCGAGGCGGGCGAGAGCTCTTTATCAGGAGATGTGTTCATTCACAGAGGTAAACACCAAACAGGACACTGATATAGAGAATGCACCCAACAATCAAGCTTCTTATTGTAACATCCATCCATTATCTCCCGCTTTATCCTCTATTAGGGTCACGGGAGGGGGTTCCCCATGCCCATCCAGTGGGGAACGTTTCGGGCGCTGGGCAGATACACCCAGGACAGGGTGCCTTCCATCTCTGGACAGACACTCACTCACACAGACACACTCTATATGGGGCAATTTGGAGAACTCAATTGACCTTGATCCTTGTTTTTGGACTGTGGGAGGAAACTGGAGAACCCGGAGGAAACCCACGCGGACACGGGGAGAACATGGAAACTCTGCCCAGATTGGGATTCGAACGCTAGCGATGAGAGGAGAATGTGCAAACATAACAACGGTTAATTGTTGTTTTTGTTTTTGGACTGTGAGAGGAAACTGGAGAACCCGGAGGAAACCCACGTGGACACTGCACCAAGATTGGGATTCGAACCGGGAATCCCTAGCGCTGAGAGGAGAACATGCTAACCACTAAGCCACCGTGCTGCCCCATGAATATCCATCCATTATCTTCTGCTTAATCCTATATTAGGGTCGCAGTGGGGGGGACGGGGGGGTTCCCCATGCCCATCCAGGGGAGAACATTTTGGGCGCTGGGCAGATAGACCCAGGACAGGACGTCAATCTATCGCTGGGCACACACTCACACAGACACAAACTCTATATGGGGCAATCTAAAGCATTCAATTTACCTTGAATCCATGTTTTTTGGACTGTGGGAGGAAACCAGAGACACATGGCCATGGGAGAAAAAGAGAACTCCACCCAGATTGGGATTCGAACCTGGATCCCCAGCGTTGAGAGGAGAACATGCCAACCACTTCCATTGTTAAACTGTTAATGATCTCATTACTGAAGGTCTTACGAACACTGGGATCACTGTTTTATTGTTGGAGGTGTTAACGTCGCTGCCGCTGAGGTGTGAACGTCGGGGTTCATCCCGAATTCTATTCACTGCTGACCGACATCCTCGGCTGCGGTACTGAGCACGCTGCCCGCTCTCAAGCTGGCACCAGAGCAGGTTCGAGACGGTTTTAATTGACGGTACTGGCTTTCATAACACACAGCCCTTCAGACACTCACCTCCTGTACTGTACTGGACATATGGACCCCAGCTCCATATGGACACAGTGTACAGGCCATGAATGGGTCTTCCAGGAGCGAAGCCCCGCTGACAGGCTTGACCTACTTCACTGGCTGCAGGAGGGGCAGGTTGGCACTGCCAGGCGGACGGGAGGTAAAAAAAAAAGACGACACTGATTTTTGGCACGTTGCGAAGACGGATGGATTTCCCTGCAGCCGTCTTTGTTAGACCTGATCTTGGAAGAATTTGCCCCTGAGAGGATTTACCTACAGAGTGTAGTGTTTTACAAACAGGTTCCAAAACGGCACTGTGGGTTTAATCTGTAATCAAACCCTGAACCCTGAACCCACAGGTTTGCCTGAAATGAAAGATGAAAGATTCAGCCATCCATTATCTTCCGCTTTATCCTCTATTAGGGTCGCGGGGGGGGGGGGGTTCCCCCATGCCCATCCAGGGGAGAACGTTTCAGGCGCTGGGCAGATACACCCAGGACAGGGCGCCAATCTATCACTGGGCACACACTCACTCACACAGACACACTCTATATGGGGCAACTTAGAGCAGCCAACTCATTGTGATGGGGTTAATGTTTGTGATATTCTGAGAAATTTTAAATAATGATTTTTAGCATGGGCGGCACGGTGGTTTAGTGGTTTAGCATGTTCTCCTCTCAGCACTAGGGATTCCCGGTTCGAATCTCAATCTGGATGGAGTCTCCATGTTCTCCCCGTGTCCACGTGGGTTCATCCATCCATTATCTTCCACTTTATCCTCTATTAGGGTCGCGGGGGGGGGGGGGGGGGGGGGGGTTCCCCATGCCCATTCAGGGGAGAACGTTTCAGGCGCTGGGCAGATAAACCCAGGACGGGGCGCCAATCTATCACTGGACACACACTCACTCACACAGACTCTATACTCTATATGGGGCAATTTGGAGAACTCAATTGACCTTGATCCATGTTTTTAAACTGTGGGAGGAAACCGGAGAACCCAGAGGAAACCCACGCGGACACGGGGAGAACATGGAAACTCCATTTACCGGGTTTCGAACCGATAAAGCACAATTATGATTTTGAATTCTGATTCTGATCGACGGGCGGCACGGTGGCATAGTGGTTTAGCATGTTCTCCTCTCAGCACTAGGGATTCCCGGTTCGAATCTCAATCTGGATGGAGTCTCCATGTTCTCCCCGTGTCCGTGTGGGTTTCCTCCACGTTCTCCGGTTTCCTCCCACAGTCCAAAAACATGGATCAAGTCAATTGAGTTCTCCAAATTGCCCCATATAGAGTGTGTCTGTGTGAGTGAGTGTGTGCCCAGCGATGGATTGGTGTCCTGTCCTGGGTGTATCTGCCCAGCGCCCGAAACGTTCTCCACTGGATGGGCATGGGGAACCACCCCCCGCGACCCTAATAGAGGATAAAGCGGAAGATAATGGATGGATTATTATTATTATTTATTTATTACCCCCCTATATTAACTTCATTTGTGTGTCTGGTAAAAAAGTTTGTAAATGCTATTTCATCCACTTCCCGTGATCCATTTAAGGTGAAACTTTGCATAATTGTTCATCGTTGATGACAACACATGAATCAATAAAATTTACCAATTAATTAACTAATTAGTGGTAATTCATTAATTTTGCTTCTATGGATAAATTATACATATACATATATATCATTATTTTATTTTATTTCACATGGTGTTGGCTTCCAAGACATGCACACCAACCGCTTCCAGTCTTCAGACTCCGCCTCCCATTAAGCTTTAAAAGTAAAGCTTTAAAAAGTCACCACCTGATACTTGAGACCACGTATAAAAATAAATTCCAGCAGACACAATTTTTAATATATTTAATAACCATCATGTTTGTGAACAGGCATGAACTCCACCGTCTGAGACTCACACACTCACACACTCGCACACAGTACAGTTCTACACCAACAATCTAAAACAGTCTTCATCGGCCTTCCTGACATCACGACAGTAACGTGGAGAGGCTCTAAAACCAAATATTTAAACTTGATGATTTAACTAGGGGTCACATCACATGTGGATTCTGCACTTGAGAGCAAGAAAAGTCGCCTGTGTGTTTGGTTTCAATACTTTGTGTTAATCCTACACTCCAAACTGAAGTGGTGCTACTACACAATTTCTTTGTGGGTGGAGGGGTGGTTAGGGGTGGTAACTATGAAAAAACGTATCGTTAACGTTGGAAATAATGCTTTGTTAAGGACTGAAAACAATACTTGAGTAACACTATGCTCATCAGCCCTCTCACACCGAGTCAGTCATCAGTTCTACAGTAGTATTATTACTACACAGCTTGGCACACAGCTCAGGGTGGGGTTAATATCTCAGCTAAGGCATTAATAACAGGTGATGCATTTCCTTTGCCGCATGCATAAAAGGTTATTACCATGAATAAGATGTGATGTGAAACAAAAGCTGCCCTTGCTGATGGTGATCCAATTCACACCGGTGTCCTTAGGATTGAAGAGAAGCATCAATAAGTCGACAGAAGGTATAGACGAGGGTTGGAACTTACATAGTGGTAATTATTTATTCACGACCGATACAAAAGAGTTAGATGTTTGCACCTGTTACTGTCCTTCAAAGTGGTCACCAGCGTTGTGTAGAACCCGTTGCCTGCGATGTGGAAGGTGTAGTATACCGTTAGCAGAGCCTGTTCTGTTGATGGTGCGATTGGAACGCTCTACTGCCCGTCCAATCTCTGGAACAATGCCACGAAGTGGTTCCTTCATCTTCGAAATCAAATCAAAGTCACAAGGACTTAAGTCCGGGGTGTATGGTATGGTCTTCATCGGCCTTCCTGACATCACGACAGTAACTTGGAGAGGCTCTAAAACCAAATATTTAAACTTGATGATTTAACTAGGGGGTCACCATCACATGTGGATTCTGCACTTGAGAGCAAGAAAAGTCGCCTGTGTGTTTGGTTTCAATACTTTGTGTTAATCCTACACTCCAAACGGAAGTGGTGCTACTGCACAATTTCTTTGTGTGTGGAGGGGTGGTTAGGGGTGGTAAGGCGTAGTATAACGTTAGCAGAACCTGTTCTGTTGATGGTGCAAATGGAGCGCTCTACTGCCTGTCCAATCTCTGGAACAATGCCACGAAGTGGTTCCTTCATCTTCGAAATCAAATCAAAGTCACAAGGACTTAAGTCCGGGGTGTATGGTGGATGGTACAGTACTTCGTGGCATTCGTTATAGAACTGTTCCAGAGATTCGACGGGCAGTAGAGCGTTCCAATCGCACCATCAACACAACAGGCTCTGCTTATGGTATACTACACCTTCCACATCGCTGGCAACGGGTTCCACACAACGCTGGTGACCACTTTGAAGGACAGTAACAGGTGCAAACATCTAACTCTTTTGTATCAGTCATGAATAAATAATTGCCACTATTTAAGTTCCAACCCTCGTATAAGAGTGCGGATTGGGTGTACAGGGAGCTTTAAAAGCTTTTAAAACAATACACTTGTTACAAAGGCACAAATACCAAAGAGTTAAAGACTTAATGGAAAAAAAAGCATCAAAAGTAAAAGCACACTTGGGAGAAGAAAAGAAAAGAAAAAAAAAATTCACAAAAGTGGTAAATAGAATGAAATCAGAAATCATTTGCTGAGAAGAGAGCAGAAAAAATTAAGAAACCCAAATTTCATGCACAATTCAATTATACAAAACAGCACGCATAACAGCATTGGCCCTCAAAAAAGGAACGAATGCCGTCTGGCATCAGAGACATGGACCCACAGGGAGGAACCGGACCGAACCGTCGTTAAAATCCCATCTTCAGACCGAAAAGAAAGCAGGGCAAGAGTGAGGGCAGCTAGAAGCATTGCTCGTTGCTTTTGCTCTATGGCTCTGTGTCGTGTGTCACGGGGTTAAAATGGGAAAGCTTCGAGTCTGTGCGCAGCGTCGTTGCCGCGGGCGCTCTGCTCGTCGCGGGGGGGGGTCACCAGTAGAAAGAGCGGGATAAGAAGTTGGCCGCCGTATTCAGCCAGCCCACACTGTCCTGCATCGAGCCGAGGCGGGACACGGCCTTATGCTGCTCGTGAGATGGACTCTCGTCCTCGGGAAGGTAATCGGGCAAGTCCATGTTCTGCTCCACCACCGCGTCCAAATCCTCCTGGAACGGCATGATCACCTGGACAAGCAGCAGACTGAAGTAACTATACAATTCCCTATAGAATATCCAGCTGCAAAGATGATCAGCTGTAGAGCTCGCGTTCGGTCCTTAATTTAAGAACACCGGTGATGGACTGCACCACACAGAACTCATTTACTGGCTCCAAACATCTTTAAACACCTCAGCGACGCAGCTGAACTGACAATAATCCAGCATTTAGCCTCCAGTGTGATTAGAATTAGAAGATGAGGAACAAACTGGGCAGCAGCAGATGAGATGATTAGGGCTGTATTCAACTACAGATTTTCGTAGTCGAATCTGATTCGTCAGATTTTCCCTATAGTCGACTGACAGTCGAATCAGTTAAAATTTCACCACAAGATGGCGCTATAAGCAGTTTTTAAAAAAGATTTTTTTTTTATATTTCACTTGTTTTTCTAACACAAGAAAACCTTTTCCTTTGTTTTTCTTTTTTTCTTTTTTTCCTAGAAATTATGATGATTTTATTTGACAAAAGGCTATATATATAACGAAAACAAAGACATTTCATGTAAAAACTAATGCTTAGCCGCAGCCATGGACACCCCCATGTGGTCAAAATGGTACATTCGACTATGAGGTTCATAGTCGACTACGGTTCTCCGAATCGAATCAGCGAATATTGCAGCTCACCCCTAGAGATGATTTTTTTTTTTTTTTTAGATTTCAGCGCTACAAGGAAATCTGATGCACGGTGAGTGGACACAGTGTTTAAAACCTCAAACAAACTGCGTCGGTTTCAGGTGGACACAGTACTACTACATCCTAGAATTGCTTAAAATCATCCACCGCTCCAACAATATCTGCTGTGTGGTGGTCATGTGATGGTGCTGGTAAATAGAGAACAGAGCAAAAGTGACTAATAAAGTATAAAAAACAGCAGATTAAGTACCATCTGCAATTAATGAACTGCAGCGAGCATCTGGTTAAGATAGAAGATATTAAATTGTCCTAGACATTAGGGATGTACTGTATGTAGTAGTGCACTCAAAGAAATAATAATAATAAATATATATATATAACACACATACACACACATACACACACACACCTCAATCTAGCTCCAATACTTGTCCACATCATCAGTTCCACTTACTTAGTTCGACAAAGTTCCAGACTGTAATCCATCTGTTTGTGTTCTACAGTACATACTGTGTACGTCCCCTTTACTCTGTTCTCTAATGGTCAGGACCCCAATAGTAACACCACAGAGCAGGTATTATTTGGTTGGTGCATTATTCCTATCCCAGCAGTGTCACCGAGGTGTTTAAAAGAAACTACAGCAGCACTGCTGCACTAAAACCCCCTTACAGCATCAGTGTCCCTGCAGAACGGACAAACAATCCACCACCCAAATGATACCTGTTCTGTGATGGTCCTGACCAACAGAGCACCAACAGAGGACTCACAGAAAAAAAAGAAAACGGATAGACTACAGTCTGGAATTGTAAAATGACAACGTCCATCTATATGGTAAGTAGAGAGGGAAAAAAAATAAAAAATAAATAAAAGATAAATATATTAAAAAAATAATAATAAAAATAAATAAAAGCAAGAAGGCAGTGTATTCAAACTTTTGAGATATATCTAATATTATATATATATATATATATATATATATAAACAATGTGAAAACATTGTGGCTGTGACTCGGTTGCTGCAGATTTTCTCAGCTGTGATAATTTGCAATAAAACATGACCTTCAGTGTTCCAATGCTTTTAAACAACAGTTTAACAAGAGCCATTTGGGAAGCAGTAATAAACCATTATAGATTAAAATGGGTTTATTTATCTGGTTCCACAAACACAGCCTGTTCTCTGGTGGCTCCTGTTCTGTCGATTAGTTTCCTATAAAAGCACTACGCGAGATGGAGCTTCCAGTAACAAAATATTTTTAGGCTCCCTGCATGTGACCGTACCGGACAAAGCATCACCATGACGATGTTACGAGTGAGACGAGTAACGACGCCTAATAAAATTAGCTTTCTTATAATCTGTACTCATGTAATGATCGTCCTTCATCTTCGGATCGTAGTGGACAGGTGGTGAACCGGGAATAATCGCACAGCGCTCGGCTCCGGTTCAAACACCTGCACTGGAATATGTTGAGAGAAAGGCAGCGTGGTGATCACGATGCCCACCGTCTCACCCAGCCAACGTGACAATCTCAGAAAGATAAGGACCGCTAATGAAATCAACATTGGAATAACTTTCAGTCGGATTATCGAGCGTTATTCAATTGAAACGGTGACGAGCTGAAACGGCGCTTGGCTCCAGATCAAAGAGCCGCATTGTAATATGTTAAATAAAAGGCAACACGTCGAGCGCGTGATACAGATGCGCAGTGAAAAGGCCAGAATACATCACAGAAAATCATGCTTACAACTCTTTTCAACCAGCCAGAGGAAGTCGGAACTAATTGTTGTATAAATAGCTATTAGACTTGAAATATATATTCATGTCGTTTCTACATCAAACCTCATATTTAATAAGTATAATAATGAAGTTTAGCAAACATAATAATAATAATAATAATAATAATACTATTACATTTTATTTATATAGCGCTTTTAGGGACCTCAAAGACGCTTTACAAACGATTAGAGCAGTAAATCATTAAAACACGCAAGACATTAAACATTAGCGCAGTTGTACAATAAGAAAAGCTAAATTAAAAAGCAGAAACAAATAAAATATCAAAAGAAATTAAATTAGAGGTTAAACAGTGATTTAAAAAAATAATGATCACAATAACAGCAAAATGTACATTTAATGTGTTAAACACTCATGTAGGATGTGAATTCCGAAGTGAAACTGGAGTTTATTTCAAACGGTCTATTGTAACATGTCTATTATATTATATATTCTCGTCAGGGTGATGCTGTGGAACTGTAAAATACTACACGCTTCATGATGCTGAATGGCTTCAGACCAAAAAAGCCAACATGCATCGATTAAAGCAATCAGCAGCAGTCCGTCCTTAATGGCTGTATCGGTACAGAACGTAAACACAGTCCTGAAATTACTGTGAATTTCATAGTAAACAGACATATAGGGGGTGTGTGTGGACTGTGACAACATTTCACCAGAATGAAGCAGACGTTAGATCATTTTTTCTGACGTTATTACAACTTTGATTCACTACAACCAACTACAAGCGATGCATAACTGCAATACAGGTTATATATTATATTTACACTTACTTGCAATATTTGAAGACATGACTTCAGGCAAATTAATCAATTGAAATATAATCCTTAGTGGTTGGCACGTTCTCCTCTCAGCACTAGGGATTCCCGGTTTGAATCCCAATCTGGGTGGAGTTTCCATATACTCCCCGTGTCCGTGTGGGTTTCCTCCGGGTTCTCCGGTTTCCTCCCACAGTCCAAAAACATGGATCAAGTCAATCGAGTTCTCTAAATTGTCCCATATAGAGTGTGTCTGTGTGAGTGAGTGTGTGCCCAGTCATAGGTTGGCGTCCTGTCCTGGGTGTATCTGCCCAGCGCCCAAAACGTTCTCCCTGGATGGGCATGAGGAACCCCCCCCGCCGGCGACCCTAATATAGGATAAAGCGGAAGATAATGGATGGATGGATGAAATATAATGAAATATGAAATATTATAAATAATATAAATATTGAATGAAATATAATCTATCCAAAATGGTATCTTCCACACCCATCTCTGGGCCAATTGAAATATAATATTTAACAAGATTTTTTATAATATAGATTTCACATTGCAGTTACCACTTCCAGTTTTGCGGTTCTGTGCACTGTGCTTACATCGGTGGTTATGCATTTCATTTTTGGAATTCTTGGTTTTCTTTAACTCTCCAAGTCTAAACGGTTTAGTGATTTAATTCTATGAATTTGCGTTTCCTAAAGACAAAGCTGTAAGTGGACAGCCTTTTCACGACGTCCAACAAGGTTATAATTAAGCAGCTCTAGAGTGCCATCTAGTGGGCCAAATTGTGAGTTGAACTTCCAAATATTGCAAGTAAAGGAACTAGAAAAGCACGAGATTACGAGTTATTATTAGAGTTATAGTTCTCCAAGGTTCTCCTACAGTCCAAAAACATGGATTCAAGATAAATGGAACACTATAGTTTGCTTGCCCCATATAGTTTGTGTGTTTGTTGTGAGTGAGTGTGTGCCCAGCGATAGATTGGCGGCCTGTCCTGGATGTATCTGCACAGCGCCCGAAGCGTTAGTGCCTGGATGGGCATGGGGAACCCCCCCCCCCCCCCCCCCCCCCCCCCCCCCCCCTGCGATCCTAATATAGAATGATG
Source organism: Corydoras sp. C115 (assembly GCA_019802505.1). Taxonomy (NCBI): domain Eukaryota; kingdom Metazoa; phylum Chordata; class Actinopteri; order Siluriformes; family Callichthyidae; genus Corydoras; species Corydoras sp. C115. The sequence continues at coordinate 2,346,229 of JAFMOC010000066.1, read as the reverse complement.
CGGAAGATAATTGATTTTAATTTTTTTTTAAATAAAAATCGCGGCCACCCTGCATTATTCTCTACTAGGCTCGTGGTGGGGTTCCCTATACCCAGGGGAGAATGTTTCGGGCGCTGGGCAGATACACCTAGGACAGCCTGCTTATCCATCACTGGGCACACACTAACTCACACAAACACACTCAATATGGGGCAATTTGGAGAATTAAATTGACCTTGATCCATGTTTTTGGACTGTGGGAGGAAACCGGAGAACCCTGAGGAAACCCACGCAGACACGGGGAGAACATGGAAACTCTGTATGATGGTGTGAGTGTTAAAGAAAGCCTAAAAGATGAAAACATATCAGCAGGATGAGCGTCTAACGTGGGTTTGCTCACCTCAGTGCCATCTTCTTTCTTAACCACCTGCTGGGCTTTCATCACTTTGGTTGATGCTATAGCTGTTCCCAGGGCCTGCAGGAAGGAAAAAGCTTTTAAATTAAAAAAAAAACAAACATGATCTATCTTTATCAGTAAAGTTTTTTTTGAAAGCACTAGCTCACCTCCGCCTTTAAATCAGAGCGGATTCTGACCACACATCTTTTCACAGCCATCTGGAAAGTAAAGCTGATGACTCCTCGGATCTTAAGCAAAGCCTCCTCACACAGACTCCTGCGACCCTGACATGGAAATATCACAACACATGTACAGTTAGTTATTCTAAAACTACAATACAAAGAATGATTCTTTGAAAAACAAAATAATAATACATAAATAATTTATATATATATACATATAAATAATCCATCCATCCATCATCTTCCGCTTTATCCTCTATTAGGGTCGCGGGGGGGTGTTTAGGGTCGCGCTTGGGGGGTTCCCCATGCTCATCCAGGGGAGAACGTTTCGGGCGCTGGGCAGATAGACCCAGAACAGAACGCCAATCTATCACTGGACACACACTCACATACAGACACACTCTATATGGGGCAATTTGGAGAACTCAATTGACTTGATCCATGTTTTTTGGACTGTGGGAGGAAATCCGGAGAACCCGGAGGAAACCCACGCGGACACGGGGATAACATGGAAACTCCACCCTAGTGCTTAGAGGCGAATGTGCTAACCATATATATATATATATATATATAAATCCATCCGTTATTCTGTTATCTTCCGCTTTATCCTCTATTAGGGTCGTGGGGGGGTTCCCCATGCCCATCCAGGGGAGAACGTTTCGGGCGCTGGGCAGATACACCCAGGACATGGTGCCAATCTATCGCTGGACACACACTCACACACTCTATATGGGGCAATTTGGAGAACACAATTGAATTGATCCATGTTTTTTGGACTGTGGGAGGAAACCGGAGAACCCGGAGGAAACCCACGCGGACACGGGGAGAACATGGAAACTCCACCCAGATTGGGATTCAAACCAGGAATCCCTAGTGCTGAGAGGCGAATGTGCTAACCACTAAACCACTGTATCGCCCTTGTGTGTGTGTGTATGTATGTATGTGTATATATATATATATATATATATATATATATATCTCCATCCATCCATCCATTGTCTTCCGCTTTATCCTCTAGTAGGGTCGTGGGGGGGTTCCCCATGCCCATCCAGGGGAGAACGTTTTGGGCGCTGGACAGATACACCCAGGACAGGACCCCAATCTATCGCTGGACACACACTCACTCACACAGACACACTCTATATGGGGCAATTTGGAGAACTCAATTGACTTGATCCATGTTTTTGGACTGTGGGAGGAAACCGGAGAACCCGGAGGAAACCCACGCGGACACAGGGAGAACATGGAAACTCCACCTAGATTGGGATTCGAACTGGGAATCTCTAACGCTGAGGGGATATATATATATATATATATATATATATATCCCCAGCGAGGGACTTTAAGCATAGAAAAGAGAAAAGCACGAGTTAGAAACTTACTGAATCATCTAATCCATCAATCTGCAGCACCACAGTCTTGGCCCGCTTGTTGGTGGAGCCCAGGAAGAACTGAGCCTTACGGCGAGATGATGCTGATGCTCCTGCCTGTTCAGCCTCAGCATTGCTGGAGTTTTGCAGGATCTCATAGATTTCAGACGCCAGAAGCTTGGTCTCCCCTGGAGATGTGCTCCTACAGAGAGAACGTTACAAATAAATATTCAAGGAATTTGCAGACAGGTTGATGCTCCGTGTTCCAAATTATTATGCAAATAACATTTTCTCTGATTTCCCAAAATTACCTTTATGAATTACAGAATGTACGGTTCTTCTTTTTGAACCAAGGCAGGAGGTGCTGTTTGAGAAACTCCACATACATAACGGAGGTCATCTTACCCCTCTCAGGGGTCCTAAAGGGGCCGACAAGCTCTCTCCCCATGATTTCAGCCCAAAAACTTTACTCCATGACCTCCATAATGTATGTGGAGTTTCTCAAACAGCACTTCCTGCCGTGGTTCAAGAAGAAGAACCGTGCGTTCTGCAGCAAGATCATTTTCATACGTGATAACGCACCGTCTAATGCTGCAAAGAACACGTCTGCATCTCTGGCTGCTATGGGCATAAAAGGGAGAAACTTATGGCGTGGCCCCCATGCTCACCTGACCTCAACCCCATTGAGAACCTCTGGAGCATCATTAAAAGGAGTGTCTATGATGGCGGGAGGCAGTTTACATCTAAGCAACAGCTCTGGATGGTATTCTGTCCTCATGCAAAACTATTGAAGCAGATACCATCCAAAACCTGACAAATTCAATGGACCAGAGTTCAGAAGCTCCTTTAGAACAAGGGGTCCTATGTGCAAATGTGACATCACCAAGAATAAAGTTCTGACTTGAAAACTGTTTGATTTCAGTTTGTAATGACCTGCTAATGCTTATCATTTCACAAATGACCATTTATTTATTATTATAATAATTTGGAGTGTTCATTCATTCATTCATTATCTTCTGCTTTATCCTCTATTAGGGTCGCAGGGGGGTTCCACATGCCTACCCAGGGGAGAAGGTTTCGGGCGCTGGGCAGATACACCCAGGACAGGGCGCCAATCTATCACTGGGCACACACTCACTCACACAGACACACTCTATATGGGGCAATTTGGAGAATTTAATTGATCCATGTTTTTGGACTGTGGTAGGAAACCGGAGAACCCGGAGGAAACCCACGCAGACACGGGGAGAACATGGAAACTCCACCCAGATGGGCATTCGAACCGGGAAACCCTAGTGTTGAGAGGAGAACGTGCTAAACCACTAAGCCACTGTGCCGCCGCATTTTGAGTGTTTTTATTATTCATTCATTATCTCCCGCTTTATCCTCTATTAGGGTCGGGGAGGGGGGGGGTTCCCCATGCCCATCCAGGGGAGAACGTTTCAGGCGCTGGGCAGATAGACCCAGGACAGGGCGCCAATCCATCTCTGGGCACACACTCACTCACTCAAACACACTTTATATGGGGCAATTTGGAGAACTCAATTAACTTGATCGATGTTTTTGGAGGAAACCGGAGAACCTGGAGGAAACCCACGCGGACACAGGAAGAACATGGAAACTCCACCCAGATGGGGATTCGAACCGGGAATCCCTAGCGCTGAGAGGAGAACATGCTAATCACTATGCCGCCGTGCCGCCGTGTTTTTATTATATTTTTTAAATATACTGATATCACTGGACGTTTGTTCAAAAACCTTTCATATGTAATAGTTGATGACGGGAAAATTACAAAGACTGCAATTCATAAAGGTAATTATGGAAAACCCGAGAAAATATTATTTGCATAATAATTTGGAACACAGTCACAGAACACAGTGACTACCACTGTAATCAAATGAGATATTAGTTAGTTTGCATACCACAGTGACCGTGTCAGCGTGTGCTGTCTGAACTATACGACATAATGCAAAACATTTTGACGTATGCCATTTTGTATGTAGACATGCGTTTCTCTGAAGAGCAACCTGTGCCTTAATGTGAGAGTGTCTATAACCGAGATCCAATGATATTGGATTTAATATCACAGAAGTAAAACTTTGCTATTTCAAGCTATAACCATTTTAATTTAGGCCTAAGACACATTAAAAGACAAAACAAAAAGAAAATTAATTATTCATTTCCATCTATCCATCCATCCATCTATTATCGCCCGCTTTATCCTCTACTAGGGTCGCGGGGGGGTGGGGGGGGTCCCCATGCCCAACCCGGGGAGAACGTTTTGGGCGCTGGGGAGATATAGCCAAGAGAGGGTGCCAATCTATCACTGGACACACTCACTCTATATGGGGTATGGAATTTGGAGAATTCAATTGGCCTTGGTCCATGTTTTTGGACTGTGGGAGGAAACCAGAGAACCCATAGGAACATGGGGAGAACGTGGAAACTCCACCCAGATTGGGATTCGAACCGGGAATCCCTAGCGCTGAGAGAAGAACATGATAAGCTAAGCCATCCTGCCGCCCATAATTATTAAGTTATAAAGAGATAATTATTAATAAATGAAAATTAAGAGGAATTTTTTTTGGTAATTGTCAAAGTATTTTAATCTGGAGTGCGGACAAACCAAAAAAAAATAATAAAATAAAAGTAATCAAGAAATGAATTGTGTTGATAAAAATCTAAGTGTAATTAATATTAATATATACACAGTTCAATATCTCAAATATACTTCAAAATTAAAACACAGCACAAATAAGGAATAACAGCCTGCTGCAGATTAGATTTCAAATTATCTGTCAATCATAATTCAGTCATTCATTCATCATCTTCCACTTAATCCTCTACTAGGGTCGTGGGGGGGGGGTCCCCATACCCATCCAGGGGATATCATTTTGTGCGTTGAGCAGATACACCCAGGACAGGGTGCCAATCTATTGCAGGGCACACTCACTCACACACTATATGGGGCAATTTTGAGCATTCAAGTTACCTTGAATCCATGTTTTTGGACTGTGTGAAGAAACGGGAGAACTTAGGAAACCCACATGAACACGGGGAGAACATAGACACTCCACCCAGATTGGGATTCGAACCTGGAATCCCCAGCGCTGAGTGGAGAACATGCTAACCACTAAGCCACAACATAAATCATCGTGATTTACATAATTGTAAAAACTGTAAAAAAAAGTTGGAAAGGAGAATTCATTATTCATTCATTATCAGCCGCTTTATCCTCTATTAGGGTCGCGGTGGGGTTCCCCATGCCCATCCAGGGGAGAACGTCGGGCGCTGGGCAGATAGACCAAGGACAGGGCGCCAATCCATCGCTGGGCACACACTCATTCACTCAAACACACTCTATATGGGGCAATTTGGAGAACTCAATTAACTTGATCCATGTTTTTGGACTGTGGGAGGAAACCGGAGAAGCCGGAGGAAACCCACGCGGACACAGGGAGAACATGGAAACTCCACCCAGATGGGGATTCGAACCGGGAATCCCTAGCGCTGAGAGGAGAACATGCTAAACACTATGCCGCCGTGCCGCCGTGTTTTTATTATATTTTTTAAATATACTGATATCACTGGCAGTTTGTTCAAAAACCTTTCATATGTAATAGTTGATGACGGGAAAATTACAAAGACTGCAATTCATAAAGGTAATTATGGAAAATCCGAGAAAATATTATTTGCATAATAATTTGGAACACAGTCACAGAACACAGTGACTACCACTGTAATCAAATGAGATATTAGTTAGTTTGCATACCACAGTGACCGTGTCAGCGTGTGCTGTCTGAACTATACGACATAATGCAAAACTAGGAATCCCTAGTGCTGAGAGGAGAACATGCTAACCACTATGCCACCGTGCCACCCGAAAGGAGAATTAAATATCAAAATCAAATCTATTTAAAGTACAAACTACAATTTCCAGAACAAAGCTGTTTTGAGCACTTAATAAACTGAAGGCAGGTCTTGTCCTTTAACCAACCGGAGATGTTTACTCCCTCGAGCCAAAACCCCTGAAAGCGTTTGGCTCTGTGGACTGGCCTTTGACTAACGGCTCACGAGGAAATGCAGCATCATGCCAACTCCTGGCACCTCGGCATGTAAATCTCTGTGACACAGAACAGTCACTAAAAGCCTGCAGACACGGCAGGCAAGGCCCATTACAACAGAAAATACTGTGTAGCTTCCACATGAAGCTGACTTCACTTTAAAAGCTCTTTGCAGAGTCATGTGGAAGCATGCTTCTGACTTTGGCTGATAACTTCAATTACGAACATTTTGTGAACAGAAACTATTAAAAGTTCAGGAAACAGTGCTGGTACACCATCCTTATACAAGCGAATGGAGAATGAAACTTACTTTTGCATGATATTTTGCAGACTCAGCATCATGCCCAACACCGCCTTTAGCTTCTCTCTGTTGGCGCGACATTCTGCCAAGTAACGTACCGCCTGGAGACACGGACAAGCAACAAATCACAGATTTACATAGACGCTGATGGCCATGAATTTACCAAAGAGCTTTAAAAAGTGCTTATTTATATATATATATATATATATATATATATATAATTTAAAAAATACAATAAAAAACAAGCTTAATTACAATATTATAGCAAGCATGTCGCCTTCCTGCAGGACGCCCTCAATGGACTTATATAGTTTTCAATTGTTAAATACAGGTCACCTGATCATCACACAATCTGTACATGACTGTCCTACACTGTTGATGCTGCCCTGCCGCCCAAGGAGGATGAGTCCCACACTGAGTCTTGGTCCTCACAAGGTTTCTTCCTTAAAATTACAACTAGGGGTGTCTTCAACTAAGGATTTTCATAGTCGAATCTGATTCGTCAGATTTTCCCTATAGTCGACTGATAGTCGAATCAGTTAAAATTTCACCACAAGATGGCGCTATAAGCAGGTTTTTTTAAAAAGATTTTTTTTTATATATATATTTTACTTGTTTTTCTAGAGCACCGTAAATGGGATCCCCGTTCTGGACTTTTTTCCACTTCAAAGGAAAAACCTAAAACACTCAGATCAATGAGTTTTATTTGACAAAAGGCTATATATATAACGAAAACAAAGACGTTTCATGTAAAAAGCACTACATATGATGCTTCTTTAAAACCAATACACAAGCATTTGGGCAATTCAGCATCATGGATGTTAGAGTGGCAGAAAAATATCAATTATATTGTCACAGAATAAGTAATTTATCATGTTAATGTATTGAAATGAACAAAACATTAATAAAAAATAAAAAAAACATAAATGTGGCATAGTGACAAGACGGTCATCCCACTTCTCTGGTCTTTAAAAATAAGAAAATAATTAGGGATCATAAGATACGTTATTAAACATGTTCTCTCTGCATTGTGTAAATGTCAATAATAACTGTAAACATTAAGAAGTTAAAAAACTTGTGACCAGTACTGTATAAATACTCTGAAAAAGTTGGGTTTTGCATATTAGGCAAGTTATGAAACAATGTTAGACGGAAATGGGAGTATATGAGGATAAAAGGTCCAAAATGCAAAGTAGTTTGGACTGAACCAGGAAATTATTCAAATCCAATAAAAAATATTTTCCAGAGATATACCTAAAAAGTCATTAGCAACTGTTATCATCCCAAATCAAACATTTTAAATTGTAGTTCCATCATTTACAAAATGTTTAAGATATGTTTAAACAACAGTTAAAACAGAAAAAGGTCATACATCACCAACTTCAATTCTAATATTCTCACCAATAAAGCAGAGTAGACAACTTGTGGGTTGTGATGATCAAGGAAGAGTATTAAGCCTGGGAGGCAGCCTTGATCTTCAACAATAGCACGTCTGTTCAGAGGGTCAGCAGCTAAATCCCGAAGCTGGTTGACCACAACCAAGGCATCCGGCTCGCCACTCATGGTGCAGCTGCATGCAATGCCATGTACACAAACCGGTCAAAGCTGAAAAAGAAAAAGAAAGCATGGTTTTGTATCCAGAAATCTAATTGTTTAACCAGCTATTGTTTATTTACTGATCCTTTTTCAGAATTTACCTACTTATTTGGAAAGTAAAATTAGAATAAGTGAGCAAAATGACATCATGCTCGGAGTGGACCGAAGGTATGTGGACAGAAATGTTTGTATGTAACTTTTTATTTGCAAAAACCCTTTGTTTGGTTGCAGTGCTGGATATTCATCATCACAGGGTGATTTCACTGTGAACAATGGCGCACAAGCATCACATGTTCTGCATTATTTCAGATAAATGTAATGATTCAAATTTAAGGCCTACAGGTGTTTCACTTAATTATTCTGTAGACCTTCGAATACATAATATATACATATACACACACACATACCTATATATATATACACACACACATTATGTATATTATTTTTTATATATATATATATATATATATATATATATATATATATATATATATATATATATATATATATATATATAAATAAATAATAGAAATGCTGTTAAAGGCTGAGCAAAGGTAAAGGGACTGAATGTGTGCCAAGTACATACACACCTCATATGTATGTATAATTTTACAGACAGACAGACAGACAGACAGACAGACAGAGAGACAGACAGACAGACAGAGACAGATATACCTTAGAGAACCCGCTTTTACATGTTTAAAACACACAGAATACAAAGAATGAATGACACCCAAAAGTCTAATAACCACCATCACCTTGTATAAATTTGCAGCAACTCATTACACTGTGCGCTGGTAGCATTTTCAGGTAAATAAGCTTCATCTGAATGTGAAACAGTCAAATGTAAACAAGGCCTAATACAATACGGTTATAAGACTTTCTGAAACAAAGTACTGTTTAAACGTCTTTTTACACGATACGGTAAAAATAAGGTACTTATATAAGGTATTTCATACTTGTAGATGTAGTAGCTGTTTATTAAGACATGGTGGAAAGGATTACAGATTTCTGTAAACATGGCTGAGTGAAGTGATGCAGTCTCGAAGAGAACAGTTTAAGGGTTTGTTGCATGCAAAACACTGCTGTGACAGTTTATGAAGACATGGTTGAATACATAATACCTCTTAAAAGTATTTGCAATAATTTTAATTATTTTAAAATTATTTGCAATAATTTTACTTATTGCAAAATTACAATAAGTAAGTAAAAATAAGAAATTACATCATGTTTAAAGTTGACTGAAAGTATGTGGACACAAATGCTTTGCAGTCACAGGCTTGTGGTTAAGGAACCAGCCCTGCAACCTGAAGGTCCCCGGTTCGATTCCCAGTCCCACCACTTGAGCAGGACACCTAACACCAATTGCTCCCCAAGCTCTGTGCACATGTGCTCACTTCACCAGTGTGTTTATATGTGAGTGTGTCTCACTGAACTTTGACCATGATGTCATTTTGCTCACTTTTTTTTTTGCTTACAATTTTTTCTCAAGCGGTATAACCTACACACACACACACATACATGCCCATCCAGGGGAGAACGTCTCGGGCGCTGGGCAGATACACCCAGGACGCCAATCTATCACTGGGCACTCAGACACACTCTATATGGGGCAAATTGGATAACACAATTGACTTGATCCATGTTTTTTGACTGTGGGAGGAAACCGGAGAACCCGGAGGAAACCCATGCAGATTCAAACCAGGGATCCCTAGCACTGAGAGGCAAATGTGCTAACCACTAAGCCACCGTGCCGCTCTATATATAAATATATAAACAGATAATCAATCGTGCATCCATCATCATCCTGTTTTTGTGAAAGTCAAACACAATCTGAACCTACACCTTTCAATGATGTCTTCATACACAGCTTTAACATCTATGGAATAAACTAAACTATGGAAATTCACTAAAGTATTCTGAGTCTGAAGGGATGCTGTCTCAACAATAGGTCAACAAGCTGGTACAGAAAGCTCGTTTGTTGCAACACTGCTGTGACTCTGTGATGAATAGTTAACCTCCAGCTTCAGCGACTGAATACACTGACAGATTAGCAGATTGATAAAAACACATCATTCTGGGTCATTTCCATAACTTAACTCACATGTTAGTTTGTTATATAGTATGTCAGGTTAGTAAATAAGTAATGTCATTAACATTGTGGCCCACGAGTTCGGGCGCAGCAGTCGTATTCCTCTGCATACTGTTTAATAGAAACAATAACACCTCATGAGATGTAATTAATGCAGCCATTAGTATTCGGAAAAAGGAGTATTTAAAAGCTGGGCTGTGTGTTTATCGTAACCGCAGTATTGTGTCCCACAAGTCATAACCTACAAGCCAGGACAGGGTGGCTAACATGCTAAGCTAACGGCTACATTCCAACTAACAGCAGCATTACCTTGCGTTTATCGGTGTTCACACCCTCAGAGGATCCACCGCGCTGGAGTTTGATGGCTGACCGAGCTCACGCGTGACGGACAGCTTCGTAATTCACATGTTTACACAGATGTCGGGCCTCACTGCAGGATTTAAACGCTATGAAGAAACGCTCCCGTGGCCATTATTCAGTGCTCTTCTGCACACCGGGACACCTCGAACGCTGATTGGTCAACTGCGAGGTACAGCGGACCAATCACGGGGGGTTTTACTACAATAGAGGCGGCACGAGGGCAGGCACGAGGGCGCGTGTCATGTCCCTGCTGCTGATGAGCAACGTGTTTTAATCTTTTAATCTTTTTTTTATTTTAATTTATTTTATTTAGATGCAGATACGATACGACACACGGAGACGTGGATTCTCCAATAAAAATATATATTCAATATATTAGTCAAAAAATAATAATATAAAAAAATATATATATAAATAATATAGTCAATATAATGACTACCGTGACTATTAAACACTTTGATGTCATTCATTAATTCATTCTCTTTCGCTTAATTATGTGTGTGTGTGTGTGTGTGTGGGGGGGGGGGGGGGGTTCCCCATGCCCATCCAGGGGAGAACGTTTCGGGCACTGGGCAGATACACCCAGGACAGGGCACCAATCTATCACTGGACACACACACACACACACACACACACACACACACACACACACACACACACTCTATATGTGTGTAAATGTGTGTTTGTAACTTGGTAACCTTTCAAGTTCAAGTTATTTATTTCTGTCGCGCTTTTTACAACAGTACATTGTCACAAAGCAGCTTTACAGAATGAAAAGCCTTTAAACCCCCAAAGAGCGAGCCTAAGCGACAGTGGCAAGAAAAAACTCCCTGTTATGTTGTTATTTAAGGAAGAAACCTTGTGAGGACCAAGACTCAGTGGGGGACTCATCCTCCTTGAGCGGCCGGGCAGCAACAACAGTGTAGGACACTAATGTCCAGATATTAAACAAATGGAAAAACTAACAACTGGAAAACTATATGTGAGTCCATTAGGGGGCGCCCTGCAGGACCGCCTTGTCAGGTTCCATACATTTCAGCATCCCAGGTTACCCTGATCAGAATAAATAGCTTAATATAAGCAAATGAGGGCGGCACGGTGGCTTAGTGGTTAACATGTTCTCCTCGCAGCGCTAGGGATTCCCGGTTCGAATCCCCATCTGGGTGGAGTTTCCATGTTCTCCCCATGTCTGCGTGGGATTCCTCCGGGTTCTCCGGTTTCCTCCCACAGTCCAAAAACATGGATCAAGTCAATTGAGTTCTCCAAATTGCCCCATATAGAGTGTGTTTGTGTGAGTGAGTGTGTGTCCAGTGATAAACTGGCACCCTGTCCTGAGTGTATCTGCCCAGCGCCCAAGACGTTCTCCCCTGGATGGGCATGGGGAACCCCCCCCCCCCCCTCGAACCTAGTAGAGGATAAAGCGGATAAGCAAATGAAGGTTCTGAACACGTTCTCTGTATTGAGTTCTTTATTTCAGGAATTTTAGAGATGAACTGAGTGTTATCTGAGCTGTGTGCATCATGAGGCTATTTAATTTCCTTTGATTCATCCCCTGGCGGCACGGTGGCTTAGTGGTTAGCATGTTCTCCTCTCAGCGCTAGGGATTCCCGGTTCGAATCCCCATCTGTGTGGAGTTTCCATGTTCTCCCCATGTCTGCGTGGGATTCCTCCGGGTTCTCCGGTTTCCTCCCACCGTCCAAAAACATGGATCAAGTCAATTGAGTTCTCCAAATTGCCCCATATAGAGTGTGTTTGTGTGAGTGAGTGTGTGTCCAGTGATAAATTGGCGTCCTGTCCTGGGTGTATCTGCCCAGCGCCCGAAACGTTCTCCCCTGGATGGGCATGGGGAACCCCACCATGACCCTAATAGAGGATAAAGCAGAAGATGATGAATGGATGGATGATTCACCCCCACTAGCTTTTCTTTAATCCATGGATTATCTGTTAATCAGGTTTGTGGTTTAGATACAATATGCAAATATTGAGTTTGCTACAGTCTGCTGTTTTGTTTATCTTGTTGTAATTGTGTAATTTTAGACTGTAAGCATTTATGTTTATATTTTTCTCATGCTCTTCCTGTACTCACACGTGTGCATGACCACTGCTGGGTCAGCGTAATGGAAAACATGGACTGTGTAGTTCTTCTTATTTAAAAATGAATATAAAAATACTAGAATATATGTGTTGCATTCAGATATTTCTGAATCTTAGTTAATGCTTTAGGCGGCACGGTGGCTTAGTGGTTGGCATGTTCTCCTCTCAGGATTCCCGGTTCGAATCCCCATCTGGGTCGAGTTTTCATGTTCTCCCCGTGTCCGCGTGGGTTTCCTCTGGGTTCTCCGGTTTCCTCCCACAGTCCAAAAACATGGATCAAGTTAATTGAGTTCTCCAAATTGCCCCATATAGAGTGTGTGTGTGTGTGTGTGTGTGAGTGTGTGCCCAGCGATAGATTGGCGCCCTGTCCTGGGTGTATCTGCCCAGCGCCCGAGACGTTCTCCCCTGGATGGGCATGGGGAGCCCCACCGCGACCCTAATAGAGGATAAAGCGGGAGATAATGAATGAATGAATGAGTTAATGCTTTAAATATGCAAAATTTAACATAAAAGAATATCTGAGAAAATATGAGTTTGTTTCGAGGCACGGCATGACCAAAGTTTGGACACACCTTCTTTTTGTCTCCACTTACTGTAAAGATGGACTTTGCCTTGCGGCTGCTTTGATTGTGGAATGGTCCATTTTGCTTTCCTTCTGTAACCCTGTCCCTGTGACATGATGAAGAGATTTTATCCACATAATCCTCTACTAGGGTCGCATGCCCTTCCAGGAGAGAAAGTTTTGGGCACTGGGTAGATACACCAATCTATCACCGGGCACACTCACTCACACAGACACACACTTCAAAGGGCAATTAAGAGCATTTAATTTACCTTAAATCCATATTTTTGGACTGTGGGAGGAAACCAGAGAACCCGGAGGAACCACATGTGGACACGGGGAGAACATGGAAACTCCACCCAGATCGGGATTTGAGCCAGGAATCCCTAGTGCTGAGAGGAGAACATGCTAACCACTAAGCCGTGCCGCCCTCCCATTACTATTATTATTATTATTATTATTATTATTATTATTATTCATTCATTCATTCATTATCTCCCGCTTTATCCTCTATTAGGGTCGCGGTGGGGTTCCCCATGCCCATCCAGGGGAGAACATCTCGGGCGCTGGGCAGATAGACCCAGGACAGGGCGCCAATCCATCGCTGGGCACACACTCACTCACACACACACTCTATATGGGGCAATTTTGAGAATTCAATTGACTTGATCCATGTTTTTAGACTGTGGGAGGAAACCGGAGAACCCGGAGGAAACCCACGCAGACACGGGGAGAACATGGAAACTCCACCCAGATGGGGATTCGAACCGGGAATCCCTAGCGCTGAGAGGCGAACATGCTAAACCACTAAGCCACTGTGCCGCCATTATTATTATTATTATTATTATTATTATTATTATTATTATTATTATTATTATTATCTGTCTATCCATCCATTATCTTCCACTTTTTCATATTGTTGCAGGGGGTGGGGTTTCCCCATCCAGGGCAGATACAACCAAGACAGGGGGCCAATCTATCAGTGGACAGACTCGCTCACATGAACATACACAAACACACTCTATATGGGGCAATTAGGAGCATTCAATTTCCCTTGACCAATGTTTTTGCATTGTGGGGGGGAAACCGGAGAACCCAGAGGAAACCCACGGGGACAGGGGGAGAACATGGAAACTCCACCTAGATTCGAACCGGGAATCCCCAGCGTTGAGAGGCGGACTTGCTAATCACTAAGCCACCCTCCCATTATTATTATTCATTCATTATCTCCCGCTTTATCCTCTACTAGGGTCGCGGTGGGGTTCCCCATGCCCATCCAGGGGAGAACGTCTCGGGCGCTGGGCAGATAGACCCAGGACAGGGCGCCAATCTATCACTGGACACACACTCACACAGACACAGACACACTCTATATGGGGCAATTTGGAGAATTCAATTGACTTGATCTATGTTTTTGGACTGTGGGAGGAAACCGGAGAACCCGGAGGAAACCCACGCGGACACGGGGAGAACATGGAAACTCCACCCAGATGGGGATTCGAACCGGGAATCCCTAGGGCTGAGAGGAGAACGTGCTAACCACTAAGCCACCGTGCCGCCCTATTATTATTATTATTATTATTCAAGTCAAGTCAAGTTATTTATTTATATAGCGCTTTTTACAACAGTACATTGTCACAAAGCAGCTTTACAGAATGAAAAGCCTTTAAACCCCCAAAGAGCAAGCTGAAGCGAACTCCCTTTTATGTTGTTATTTAAGGAAGAAACCTTGTGAGGACCAAGACTCAATGGGGGACTCATCCTCCTTGAGCGGCCAGGCAGCAACACAGTGTAGGACAGCCATGTACAGATATTAAACGAATGGAAAAACTAACAACTAGAAAACTATATGTGAGTCCATTAGGGGGCGTCCTGCAGGACCGCCTTGTCAGGTTCCATACAGTATTCGTCAGCAGAGCCATGGATGAAGATCTCCAGCAAGCCGGGGGACACCTCAAAAGAAACAGACAAGGAAGGCAGTTAGAGCTGATAATAAAGCACGGCATTTAATTAATAAGTAATTAATTGACACAGTGCAGCATGTGACTCCGGCATCACTGACTAGAGCAGCAGAACTAAAAGAGGCAGATACTGCAGACTCTACAAAGTTGAGATTATTATTATTATTATTATTATTATTATTATTATTATTATTATGGTTCTTACAGAGACTACATTGCAAAACTTACCCTTTTAGAACTACTAATAACCCTGACATAACAGCAGGTCTTGTTTACTGAGTTTTTGTCATGACTTCTCCCTTTGTGAGTTCCACCTCCTTCTTTTTCAATACATTGTTTTCAGCCTTATTTGTCTTGTACTTAACATTACAGTAAAGTAAAGATCTATTTATAGATAAACTATGAAGAACGCAGTCAACTGCAACCATCTAACGCCTTTTTATTGTAATGTCCAGTTTACGGGACAAATAAAACAAACCACGATGAACAGAATATGAACGTGCAGTGCATGGCAGTTTTAAAGTTATCTTTTTTTTACCCTTCAGTGTGGATCAACCAGGGTTCAAATCTGTATACTTTGTTAAGTGCACCGTTTTATCAGCTGATGATACCCAACAACACTCACGTTCTTATCAAATCCCAAAAAGTCAAGCTACAGACCGACATATATTAAAATCAATTAATACATAACAGTATTTTCTTTCTGATGGTTTTAGTGAAGTTGTGTTGACGTCTTCTTAAATCCATTAATAAGTAAATCCGGGAGCTGTCAGGTGTGCCCAAAGCCTTGCACAAACATATAAAGCTAGACTATGTGACCTTTCTAACTAATAACTCTTAAAGCAAGCAATAACTTTATATGGGCGACACGGTGGGTTTCCATGTTCTCCCCGTGTCCGTATGGGTTTCCTCCGGGTTCTCCGGTGTCCTCCCACTATCCAAAAACATGGATCATGGAAAATTGAATTCTCCAAATTGCCCCATATGTCTGTATGTGTATGTTCGTGTGAGCGAGTCTGTCCAGTGATATATATATGGCCCCCTGTCCTGGGTGTATCTGCCCTGGATGGGCATGAGGAACCACCCACCCCCACCCATGGATGGATGGATAGATAATAATAATGATAATGATAATAATAATAATAATAATAATAAATAATAATAATAATAATAATTATACATGAGAATCCCCATCTGGGTGGAGTTTCCATGTTCTCCCCGTGTCTGTGTGGGTTTCCTCCGGGTTCTCCGGTTTCCTCCCACAGTCCAAAAACTTGGATCAAGTCAATTGAATTCTCAAAAATTGCCCCATATAGAGTGTGTCTGTGTGTGTGAGTGTGTGCCCAGTGATGGATTGGCGCCCTGTCCTGGGTCTATCTGCCTAGCGCCCGAGATGTTCTCCCCTGGATGGACATGGGGAACCCCACCGCGACCCTAATAGAGGATAAAGCGGGAGATAATGAATGAATGAATGAATAATACATGAATTACAATAAATTGAGTGCTCTAAATTGCCCCATATAGAGCGTGTTTGTTTGTGTGTGTGAGTGTGACTAGTGATAGATTGGCACTCTGTCCTGGGTCTATCTGCCCAGCGCCCGAAACATTCTCTCCTGGATGGGCATGGGGAACCCCCCCCCCCTGCAACCCTGGTAGATAAAGTGGAAGATAATAAATAACTAAATAAATGGATTTTAGGAACGTTTGGCTCTGGTAGGGCGGCATGGTGGTTTAGTGCTTTAGCATGTTCTCCTCTCAGCGCTAGGGTTTCCCGGTTCGAATCCCCAATCTGGGTGGAGTTTCCATGTTCTCCCCGTGTCCGCGTGGGTTTCCTCCGGGTTCTCCAGTTTCCTCCCACAGTCCAAAAACATGGATCAAGTCAATTGAGTTCTCCAAATTGCCCCATATAGAGTGTGTCTGTGTGAGTGTGTGTGCCCAGCGATAGATTAGAGCCCTGTCCTGGGTGTATCTGCCCAGCGCCCGAGACGTTCTCCCCTGGATGGTCATGGGGAACCCCACCGCGACCCTAATAGAGGATTAAGAGGAAGATAATAGAGATGATGGATGGTTTGGCTCTGGTTTCTAAACATCCTAAATGTATATTTGTATTTGAACATGCATCAGGTAATGTTTAAGATCATTTGCAAACCATTTATTTTATGTTTAAAACTGTATTTCACATTTTAAATTCCTTGGGCTTGGATTACAGAGTTCATACACAAGACACAATAGAACAGAAAAGAAATCTAATTTCTGTGACACACCTTCATAGTATAATGTATCAAAAAAGTTAGTGTATTATCCTTTTGCTGTCGACTAATTCATAATTTATAAAGAAAGTCTAATGGGTTCAGTAGTTTTAGGCTCAGTTGGAGTTGCTTTATGCTCTGTCTATTATTTCTATTATAGTAATTACTTCTAATTTTAGAAGATGATGACGTTTTAGGCGCCATTATGTCAAAGATATTTCTCTAAAGAATGGGCTGAACGTTCAGGTGGGTGTGTCCTGACAGCCTGTAACACGCACAATGACATCAAGAGAGACAGAACCTGACATTCCACTGTCCGCCTGTGACGTTTTGGCCCTGCGTTTTATTTTCATCTCGACGGGCATGTCATCGCTCATGCACCTTTCTCCCGTTTTCACCTGATTTATTTATACGATCGGATTGACCGTTTAGAGTGGATCTGGATCAAAGCAGTGTGTGCAGGACAGATGCCAATGTTCACCATCATAGGTACCTGTGTTCTGGATTAAAATGTGCGCGCGACGGACGCGGCGGCGTCACCAGGTGAGCTGATTCTGAATCTATTACATTCATAAATAATGACAAAATGAAAAAGTGCCACCGGGTTGTTAATTGTAGTAGTTGTTAGTTGTTAATTGTACAGAGAAAATAAGAAAAGTGGGTTCTGTATTAGAAAGTTTCTAAATTTAATGATTTTTTAAAAATAATTTCTTAATTTAATCATTTTTCAATATTTAATGAACGTGCGCAATCCCCATCTGGGTGGAGTTTCCATGTTCTCCCCGTGTCCGCGTGGGTTTCCTCCGGGTTCTCCGGTTTCCTCCCACAGTCCAAAAACATGGATCAAGATCAATTGAAGTCTCCAAATTGCCCCATATAGAGTGTGTCTGTGTGAGTGAGTGTGTGCCCAGCGATAGATTGGCGCCCTGTCCTGGGTGTATCTGCCCAGCGCCCGAAACGTTGTCCCCTGGATGGGCATGGGGAACCCCCCACGACCCTAATATAGGATATAGCGGAAGATAATGGATGGATGGATTAATGAACGTGAAACTAAAGAAGAAAAGCCGCAATAAACAAATTGGTATTGAGCATAATGTAGGAAACTGTTTTTACGCATCGATATATGCTGGTAGGTTTCGATCTCCAAGTATTTGAAAGCAAGTAAACAAGCAAACAGGTCAAAATCAGGAAAATAAGAATGAGGGATTAAATAAAAAAATACAAGGTGAGCATATACTCAGGATTAAAGTGTAAATTAAAATGTGTGAATAACTAATGAGAACAATTTTACAATAATACGGCAGTTCTACAGCTACAATAACCAAATGAAAGTTTTTAAAGTGCTGCTACTATGATAAAAATAAACAACTGATTAAAAACATTTTTTTTTATACTGTCCAGTTTATTAGACAAATAAAGGGACCATAAAGGGATTAATTTTCAAAGTTTTGAAATCTGTTTTTCACCCATGTTTTCATGTTGCACAACCTTGGTTTAAATGTGTGACGTTAATATTCATTGTTAAGGACGTTGTTTTAACAGCTGATAATACCTAACAACATTTACTGCTCTTAACAAATCCCCAAAAAGTTAAATTACAGAGCTACATACAGTATATTAAAATCAAATGAAATACCAGTGTTTTTTCAGATAGTTTTAGTGAAGTTGTGTTGACGTCTTCTTAAATCCACTAATAACTAAATCAGTGAACTGTCAGGTCTGCCCAAAGCCTTACACAAACATGTACTAACCCTAACCCTGTAAACTATACGATAAGCTGGACTATGTGACCTTTCTAGCAAATAACATTTAAAGAATATAATAATTTTATACAGGGCGGCACGGTGGCTTAGTGGTTAGAATGTTCTCTCAGCGCTGGGGATTTTGGTTTGAATCCCAATCTGGGTGGAGTTTCCACGTTCTCCTCGTGTCCACATGGGTTTCCTCCGGGTTCTCTGCTTTCCTCCCACAGTCCAAAAACATGGATTCAAGATAAACGGAATGCTCTAAATTGCCCCATATAGAGTGTGTCTCTATAAGTGAGTGTGTGGTCAGTGATAGATTGGCCTGGGTGTATCTGCCCAGTGCCCGAAACGTTCTCTCCTGGATTGGCATGGGGAACCCCCCCCCCCCCGCGACGCTAGTAGAGGATAAAGCGGAAGGTAATGGATGGATGGATAATAATAATAATTATATAATAATAATTACTATATAATTATATAATAATAATAATAATAATAATATGCCCAGCGATGGATTGGCGCCCTGTCCTGGGTCTATCTGCCCAGCGCCCGAGACGTTCTCCCCTGGATGGGCATGGGGAACCCCACCGCAACCCTAATTGAGGATAAAGCGGGAGATAATGAATGAATGAATAATAATAATAATAGGATAAAGGCAAGTTGGCTTAGTGGTTAGCATGTTCTCCTCTCAGCGCTAGGGATTCCCAGTTGGAATCCCAATCTGGGTGGAGTCTCCATGTTCTCCCCGTGTCCGCGTGGGTTTCCTCCGGGTTCTCCAGTTTCCTCCCACAGTCCAAAAAACATGGATCAAGCTGAATTGAATTCTCCAAATTGCCCCATATAGAGTGTGTTTGTGTTTGTGTGAGTGAGTGTGTGCCCAGTATTAGATTGGTGTCCTGTCCTGGGTGTATCTGCTCAGTGCCCAAAATGTTCTCCCCTGGATGGTGAGAACCCCCCGCGACCCTAATATAGGATAAAGCGGAAGATAATGGATGGATGGATGGATATGTATGTGTATGTGTATGTATCTGTGTCTGCGCTGGGATAGCCCTGAACCTGGGTGCATTTCCAAGACTGGAGTACGTTTAATCCTTGCCAGGTCAGTTATTATTATGAAGCCTTTTTTCACAGACAGGGTAGGTTCATCCCTAACTCTCATAGAGGTTGAGAATGTCATCATCCTGCTTCCAAAAGTGAAAATTGGAAGAATGTTCACTGTTGTAGTTTAAAAAGTGCTTCATAAATGTTTAGCTCTTTTATGTTATTAATTTGTACAATGGACAGTTCTTTAAGTACTGCTTATTTTTCCATTTCTTTAACTAGTATGGGTGAGAATTGATCATGTTAATTACCCAATAATTATCTAATTATTATGGTTTTTTAAGTGATGTAAAACATTGTTCTTTTAGTAAAATGTTCTAACTCTTTCACACTGAACCATTTTTACATGCAGATATGAATTCATTAATTCTTTATCTTTGGCTTAATCCTCGACAAAGGTCCATGGCAACCATAGGGCCGCTGGGCAGATACACCCAAGACAGGGCACCAATCTATCGCTGGACACACTCTCTCACACAGACACTCACACTACACACCCTATATGAGGCAATTTAAAGCATTCAATTGACATTGAATCCATGTTTTTTGGATTGTGGGATGAAACCGGAGATCTAGACCGCGTGGACATGGGGAGAACACGGAAACTCCACTCAGATCAGGATTCGAACCTGGATTTCCAGCGCTGAGAGGCGAACGTGCTAAGCACTAAGCTACTGTGCCATCATCCATCCATCCAGTATCTTCCGTTTTATCCTCTATTAGGGTCGCGGGGGGTTCCCCATGCCCATACAGGGGAGAACATTTTGGGCACTGGGCAGATACACCCAGGACAGGACGCCCAATCTATCGCTGGGCGCACACTCACTCACATAGACACACTCTTTGGTATTTTGGTAATTTGGAGAATTCCAGTGCTGTCAAAACATATAAAATTATAAAGATAATTTGGTTTACCTTAATTATCTATTGTAATTAATAATAGCTGTATTTAGTGTATTTGGAAATATGTTAAAGAAAAGGTCAAGCCACAAATATTAAAGGCTCTTATTAAATTATTTCCAAACCTGTTTATTTTCCAAGTACATTTATCTGCTTTAAATAAATGGAGTGAAAACTCCAAAACTTGTTACATCATCAGTGTTCAAAAAATCACAACAATTTTCAAAAACAAATGAACAACATCCCCGAAGGAATGTGTTAGTCTGTGAACAACTTGATTCATGTAAATAGAACACAAGGTCTATTTATGTGGCAGACAAGTTTTTTATAAAGCTACAAAGAATAAAGCAGCTAAATAATCCTGATGCACAAGTTCAACCAGTCCAGCAGAACTGAATGACGTGCCGGATCACCTGAAGACTTCTGGATCTCATGAACCTTCTGACTGTAGTTCATTCCAACACTCTGACTCATTTTATAAATGGGGAACCCCCCCCTGTCCTGGGTGTATCCCCTTTCTCCCGCGGACCCTAATATAGGATAAAGCGGAAGATAATATATATATATTTCTATATATATCCTATTCAAAATATAATTTTCATGAATGAATAGTGAATGAATGAATTGTTTATACTAACTGTGTGTGAATCACATTATTCAAAATAAGTGTCAAAATTTATATTAATATTATTCATGATTAATGCCAATTTATATAGAGGATTTTATATTATTATATTATAAAATAATTAATCATTTTAGATAAATAATGTATATATTTACATCCATCCATCCATTATCTTCCGCTTCATCCTCTATTAGGGTCGCAGGGGGGAAGGGGGGGTTCCCCATGCCCATCCAGAAGAGAACGTTTCAGGCAGATACACCCAGGACAGGGCGCCAATCTATCGCTGGGAACACACTCACACAAACACACTCTATATGGGGCAATTTGGAGAATTGAATTGACTTTGATTCTCGTTTTTGGACTAAGCCACCGTGCCGCCCTGTATATTTACATATAATTAAAATTTATATATTTTTTTATATTAATATATGCTTTACACCACTGCATCCGATGCTTTGCATTGCACTTGGTGATGTATGACTTGGATGCAGATGCTCGACCATGAAACCCATTTCATGAAGCTCTCTGCACACGGTTCTTGAGCTAATCTGAAGACCACATGAAGTTTGGAGTTCTGTAGTGATGGACTCTACAGAAAGTTGCCAACCTTTTCTCATTATGCCCGTCACCTACATTCTTCATTATAGTTCATCCTTTATTGTGTTTGGTGAACAGAGATCAGTGGATTGTATATACTAGTCATGTCCATTTACTCCAATTATACCCAACAGTGGCTTTATGGAGTCATCGAAATTGCATCACTAGGTGTTTGTTTTTTTTACATATGGACAGGGCGCCAATCCATCATTGTGCACAATCACTCACTCAGACACACACACACACACAACATGGGACAATTTAAAGCACTTAATTTAACTTGAATCCAGTTTTTTGGACTGTGGGAGGAAATCGGAGCAGACACGAGGAGAACAATGAAACTCCACCCAGATTGGGATTCGAACCTGGAGGTGAACATGCTAACCACTAACGCACCTGCCCAAAAACCTGAATAGTGTAGTAGTTAATATATATATATGAATTTGTTTGCTTTCAGAAGGATGCCTCGAAAACCTGAAGAAGTCCTGAGTGGCAGAGAAAGGAAATCTGCCTACTGCTTGCCTAAAATCCTATGTATATGGGTTTTTATTCAAGTTTTACCTCAAGGTATGATTACAATTAGCAGATGTTGAGTGTTATTGTTTCTCTACCCTGTTACTGTCTTGTAAGCTTCTCATGTTGCTTACTCTCTGTTGGGCTTTGACTATAATAATACTGGTATTGCTTCAAAGGCATGAAAACAAGATTAGTTGGACTATGAAATAATAAAGACAAGGTAACACAGTGATACTAAGAATGACCTACCACCTAAATATTAAATGGTATGGTAAAAGTCAGGTAAATGGGCATATGTGCCACCCCAAGCTCATGATTGGTGATTCAGTTTGTGAATAGGAGACAGAGTTAGCAACGGCAGTAGACGTACATGCAGGGAATATGTTTTGAAGTGTTTTTAAAGCATTTTAAAGTCCTGCAGTTATAGTCCTTTTGTTGGCGTATGGTGATGGTGTATAGGGGAGTTGCCCTACCATTGTTATAAATAGCTGGCATTTTAAACATACTGTCACGGTACTAAAGAATGCAAAGAAATGGATTAGCTATTCAGGCGGAAGAGCAGTGCACACACACACACACACACACACACACACACACACATATATATATATATATATATATATATATATATGGTAATGAATTACATGAATGAACTACAAAGAATTTGCTTTTACTTCCCTTACTTTTAAGAGGCTAAAATAAAAATAACCGGAAATCTAAAAAATGAAATGACTAAATACTAATTACTAAAAGGTGGCTTAGTGGTTAGCATGTTCACCTCTCAGCTCTAGGGATTCCGGGTTCGAATCCCCATCTGGGTGGAGTTTCCATGTTCTCCCTGTGTCTCCGTGGGTTTTCTCCGGGTTCTCCGGTTTCCTCCCACAGTCCAAAAACATGGATCAAGTCTATTGAATTCTCAAAATTGCCCCATGTAGAGTGTGTCTGTGTGAGTGAGTGTGTGCCCAGCGATAGATTGGCGCCCTGTCCTGGGTCTATCTGCCCAGCGCCCGAGATGTTCTCCCCTGGATGGGCATGGGGAACCCCACCGCGACCCTAATAGAGGATAAAGCGGGAGATAATGAATGAATGAATAATTACTAAAAATTACTCACACACACACTGACACAAACACAAACTATATGGGGCAATTTGGAACATTTTATCTACCTTGAATCCATGTTTCTGGGCTGTGGGAGGAAACCGGAGGAAACCCATGTGGACATGGGGAGAACATGGAAACTCCACCCAGATTGGGATTCAAACCTGGATCCCCATCACTGAGAGGCAGACGTGTTAACCACTAAGCCATATATACATATCAGTGTATATGCATTTATTTGTGTGTATATATGTATTTATGTATGTACATACACACACACACACATATACACACACATACTATATACATACAGTATATATATATATATATATATATATACACACACACATACATATATATGAGTATACTGTCTGTTCCTATTTTGACTATTATCCTCAGTACTGCTCTTGTTTTTGGTCTTAACCAGTGGGCAGCTCCTTCCTGAGCGACTCCAAGGCCGTTTTGGAGGGATGCACAGATCACTGGACTCTGCAGGAACAATGGAAAGTGCCGCTGCTCTTCCAAACGACTGTTTGCGTGGACATTCGCTTGCTAACCTCCGGCAAGTGGATGGCTTTCAGCTACACATCACCGCATTCACCCTACAATGACCTATCACTTGAGGGTGACAGCAATAATGTCTATGTCTGGCTCCTGGGTATCCGGCACCACTTCCCTGTGCAGCTGGCCCTCAGTCGCTGGCAGAGCCTGTGTTTACGCATGGACTCGTTTAGCAACAGCCTTAGCTTGAATGTTAGCAACAGCCCTGACATACATGAGCGCGCAGTGACCGCACATGCCGTGCCACCTGATGGGGACTTGCTGCTGGGGTGCCAGTCATGGGAGGACTCTTCAGGCTCTGGGATGGCCACCATGGAGCTCTACCTCTTCAGACTGTGGGATGATGTAAACGACCATGGGCCATGTGAAGATGGTTCAGTCGTTGGTTGGGACTCGCGGATGTGGGGCATCACACGACCCCAGGCAAAAGTTCAAGACACTACACTGCGATGTGGTAAGTGTATGAATGGCGGTTGGATGTTTTCATACTGTAGCGCTTTTAGTTCATTAACTTTTACAAGGAGTTTACAACAGATGCTTTATTGTCAATTCCATCACGTATCTAGGAGATACAGAGAATTGATAGATCGTTCCTCCTCTCCATAGACAGAGAGATAATTGGTACCACCACCATGAGTTAGAGGTGGGTAGGAAATGTGATAATTTACGAGAATAGGTGATTAAAAAAAAACCTTTTAGCACATAACCAGATAGATCCAAGACATATAGCTTGTAAATTAGTATGTTTATTATGTTGTCGCGGCACGGTGGCTTAGTGGTTAGCATGTTCTCCTCTCAGCACTAGGGATTGCTGGTTCGAATCCCCATCTGGGTGGAGTTTCCATGTTCCCCCTGTGTCCGCGTGGGTTTCCTCCGGGTTCTTCGGCTTCCTCCCACAGTCCAAAAACATGGATCAAGTCAATTGAGTTCTCCAAATTGCCCCATATAGAGTGTGTATGTGTACGTGAGTGTGTCCAGCCATAGATTGGCGTCCTGTCCTGGGTGTATCTGCCCAGCGCCCGAAAAGTTCTCCCCTGGATGGGCATGGGGAACCCCCCCCCCCCTGCGACCCTAATAGAGGATAAAGCGGAACATAATGGATGGATGGATAGATAGTACTGTATGGTGTTACATTGTGTAATAATGCATGAAATGTTGTTCTTCGTTTAATAAATAATTTTTTTTTTATTACTAAAAACAAATTTATTGTAATTTTAATTGTATTTTCCGTAGTGCCTGAGGTTCCTGAAAGAATGTTCAGTTATCCAACTCTCAGACGGTTCAAAAGAGACGCAGGTGAGTAAACGCCTACTGTTATTTTCATATTGATGCAGAAATTAAAATCAATAAGGCAAAATAGACTTTGCAATCATGTTTTGGATAATGTCACAATTGGTTTTTAGTTTTATGGTTAGTGCTTGACGTCATTTGGGGCACACACTGCCTTTACGACGGCTACAATATTTTCTTGGTATTTCATCTTGTTTTAGAATGTACAGTTACTAATTGAGAAATTTTAGTACATTACTTAAAAATAGTGAATCCAAACCTAAAAAAATGTAACTTTATAACTTTAAAACTACAGATTTAACTAAATAAATAATTTATATTCATATAACTAGCACAATAAGTGTTGGGATAGGCTTCAGGACACCCTGATAGCACAATTGAAATGAAAATATATAATAAATAATAATAAATAACAGAATGAATAAAGAGTATATGTATCAGTATAGGTAGATAGATTGTCCTGGGTGTATCTGCCCAGCGTCTGAGACGTTCTCCTCTGGATGGGCATGAGGAACCCCCTTCCCCACGACCCTAATAGAGGATAAAGCGGAAGATAATGGATGGATGGATGTATCAGTATAGCTGAGCTAATAAAAATCTTATAAAATGCAAATAGGGCGGCACGGTGGCTTAGTGGGTAGCATGTTCTCCTCTCAGCACTAGGGATTCCCGGTTCGAATCCCCGTCTGGGTGGAGTTTCCATGTTCTCCCCGTGTCAGCGTGGGTTTCCTCCGGGTTCTCCGGTTTCCTCCACAGTCCAAAAACATGGATCAAGTCAATTGAGTTCTCCAAATTGCCCCATAGAGTGTGAGTGAGTATGTGCCCAGCGATAGATTGGCGCCCTGTCCTGGGTGTATCTGCCCAGCGCCCAAAACTTTCTCCCCTGGATGGGCATGGGGAACCCCCCCCCCCCGCGACCCTAATAGAGGATAAAGCGGAAGATAATGGATGGATGGATAAAATGCAAATCTCATAGAAAGATGATTACAGTTGGATTATAAAATGACTATAATATGTTAAACATTGGGCGGCACGGTGGCTTAGTGGTTTAGCATGTTCTCCTCTCAGCACTAGGGATTCTCGGTTTGAATCCCAATCTGAGTGGAGTTTTCACATTCTCCCCGTGTCCACATGGGTTTCCTCCCAAAAACATGGATCAAGGTCAATTGATTTCTCCAAATTGCCCCATATAGTGTGTTTTTGTGTTCATGTGTGTTTTTGTGTGTGTGGCTGTGTGAGTAAGTGCCCAGTGATAGATTGGTGCCCTGTACTGGGGGTATCCACCCAGCGCCCGAAACGTTCTCCCCAACCCTAGTAGAGGATTAAGCGGAAGATAATGAATGTATGTAACAGTCTTAGTCACATAATCGAGATATTTCAATACATTTCTCAAAACCAGTAAATCTAACAAAAAAAAACAACAATTACTTTATAAACGAAGCCACCAATTTAATTATATTCTTATAACTAGACCTATTAGTGTTGGAATAGGCTTCAGGACACCCTGACACCCCAAAAAAACAGAAAAAAATGAAATAATAAATTACTGAATGAATAACATGAATATGCATCAGTAAGCTAATCTACAATAAAAAAATCTATTCAAATGCATATTATAGCTGTTATAAAGCATAATGAGCTATTTAACTTCCATATATGTGGAACATCAGGGAGTAGGGATTTGGATTCCTGTCACTACGAGATCAGGACATGCATGTCAAGATAATT
The DNA here is from genome assembly GCA_019802505.1 of Corydoras sp. C115. NCBI lineage: Eukaryota > Metazoa > Chordata > Actinopteri > Siluriformes > Callichthyidae > Corydoras > Corydoras sp. C115. Next base: position 2,318,863 of record JAFMOC010000066.1, on the reverse strand, counting down.
ATTTAGTAACCTAAAATGAAACCAGCATTTTCTTACAGGGGCAACCACTGTCTATGTTCAAACTTTGGTCACAGCCACAGGTAATTTACATTTCTGTTAGGATGTTTTCTAATGGCATATGGAACATGAAACTTCTCAACTATGAAGCATGGGGATGGCTCTTTCATGATTTGGGTTTGTGTTGCATGGGTGGAGGGGTGAACATTGACGGAAATTCTGGTAGCAAAATGTCCAACCATGTTTTGAAGGAAAGCCCCTGATTACCCGCCTTGAAATCGAACCCAGGAGCTTATAACGCGACAGCAGTACTCACTGATTTAATCAAAGGTGATCAAACAGGCATATACAATTCACTTTATATACAGTATGTGGGGTCATAATTCAAAGATTTTCTTTCTCCAAAATCAATAAAGTCATTCTTATTAGAGTGGCAGGATTTGCTGAAGCCCAGCCCAGCATATGTAGGGTGAAAGTCAATAAGACACCCAAAACAGGTTGTTAGTACAATACAGGGCAAATGGGAGTGCTGGCTCAGTGGTTAGGGTGCTGGGCTATCAAGCTGAAGTTTGTGGGTTCAAATCCCAGGTCCACTGAAGTTACTAATGTGCGTTCTTGAGCAAGACTCCAAACCCTGATTGATCCAGAGATGCTGTACCAATTAGGGTGCTGGGCTGTCAAGCTGAAGGTTGTGGGTTCAAATCCGAAGTCCACTGACGTTACCAATGTGTGTTCTTGAGCAAGACTCCAAACCCTGATTGCTCCAGGGATGCTGGACCAATGAGGGTGTTGGGTTATCAATCTGAAGGTTGGGGGTTCAAATCCCAGGTCCACTGAAGTTACCCATGTGGGTTTTTTAGCAAGACCCTTAACCCTCATTGCTCCAGGGATGCTGTGCTCACCTTGTAAGTCGCTTTGGATAAAATGATCTCCAAAATGACCAAATATTCTATTCTATTCTATTCTAACATTATAATTAAATGCACATAAACAAAGGGTAGAAAAATACAGCAGCCAGGGGGCAGTAATGCCGATTTATTAACTATGCCTTGGACTGTGGCAGAAACAGACTCTTCAAAGAAAATCTGTTGACACAAGGAAAACATGCAAATATCAGTCAAAAAAATTCCTTGTCCAATTTGAATAATCATTGTACCCATGACCATTTTACTATGTCGTGAGAGCATTAGCTGTTCCACTGTGTTCCACTGTTCCACTACTGTTCCACTGTGCCACCTGGTGCTAACAATACTGGAACTCTTCAAGATTATTAATAAACCCCTTTAATACCATCCTAAATACAGTACTGGTCATAAGTGGACACACCGCCTTCTTATTTTATTGTCTATTTTCTCCACTTGTAGTTTTACGATTACAGACTGTAGTACCTCTGATTTCTTTTTTTTAGTCAGGACCATAACAGAACAGGTATCATTTGGGTGGTGGATTGTTTATTGGTGTGGTGAGGGGATTTTAGTGCAGCTTTAGTTTTATTTAAAAACCTCAGTGAAACTGCTGGGATAGGAATAATGCACCAAGCAAATAATAGCTGCTCTGTGATGCTAATATTTGGGTTCTGACCATTAGAGAGCAAAGTAAACAGATGGACTACAGTCTGAAATTGTAGAACCACAAAGTCCATCTTTATGGAAATGATAACATGGAAAATACAAACTTTTGAGTGATAATGTATATACACTTAATTTCTGTTACACACACAATGCTGGTGCCCTCAAATAAACATGTTATTCATATCGTAGTTGAGGACTTTATTGTACAAGTACCTTATCTATTTAACTAGCAAATGTAGATAGATTGGCGCCCTGTCCTTGTGTTTCTGCCCAGCGCCCGGGACATTCCCCCCCCCCCCCCCCCACACACACACACACACACACACAACACTAGTAGAGGATTAAGCGGAAGATAATGAATGAATCAGTGAATGAATGAAGGCTTAAGGGTGGCACAGTGGCTTAGTGGTTAGCACGTTCACCTCTCAGTGCTGCGGATTCCAGGGTTGAATCCCCATCTGGGTGGAGTTTCCATGTTCTCCCCATGTCCGCGTGGGTTTCCTCCGGGTTCTCCGGTTTACTCCCACAGTCCAAAAACATGGTACAATGACCCTATATAGTCTGTGCGTGTGTGCCCATTGATAGATTGGCGCCCTGTCCTGGTGTATCTGACCAGCACTTGAAACGTTCTCCCCTGAATGGGCATGGGGAACCCCCCCCCCCCCCCCCCCGCGATCCTAGTAGTTGCATGACAGGATTACCATAGGTCATGTTAAATGTCAATCATGACCTCATTAGGCATTTTAAAACCCTGTATATATATATATATATATATATATATATATATATATATATATATATATATATATATATATATATATATATATACACACCTATATATATTTTTTATTTAATTACATTTAACAGTAATTGTATATATATTTGTCAACTTAATGGGAAAACCAAAAAAATATTTTGAAAACTCTATTGTAATCTACTGTATTATATTTAAGGAAGATCAAAGACGTGCCAGACCAGTCTATTTTACATTTTGACCTGCAGCCAGATATAAATAACAGCCAACTCACTCCGTTTTGTTGCCGACTATTGTGCCTGCAGCCGAGACTCTATCTTCTCTCTTTCAGAGTTTCGTCTCTTCTCAAATCCCTGCACAATACATAAAAACATTTAACACAAACCAGTTCCAGGTGGAAGCCATCACCTCAGCTGTTCCCTGACTTCACCTTTAATTCACAAATCCACGCTCGATCGCAGCTCTGTGTTACACACTCTACTAAAATTACTATTAAATATAATGAGACCATCAGTGAAACTAATGGTGCTGCTAAACTTACCACTGTCAGCACTCCTATCAAAAATGCTACCAAAATTACAGCTATCTCATAAACTACAATTCTAACGTCTTCCATAAACACTACTAAGAAGTGTACTAACAAATCTTTGACTTTTTACATATAATTTCCCAATAATTTATAACCATTGCTACTAATTGTCACTGGTTACTACATAACTACTAATGCATGCATGCTCATTGAGGCACTTTTTTGATGTTAAATACTACTACTACTACCCATTGTTATTCTACTAGTACTAGTACTACTACCACCCTAGTACTACATTTTCTAAAAAAAATTTGACCAAATTGTGTTCATTTAGCAAAATCTAAACCTGCATCAATTTCTATTACTAGAAAACCATAGAAAACCAGACTGTATTGCCACGGGCAACATCATTTTGTAATAATAGTAGGTTTAACTATATCCCATAGTGTTTTAACCCATGATTAAACAGTTATTACAGTGGAACCTAAAACTTAATCTGCATTTTTTCCAGGGACAACCGCTGTGAGTACCAGACTTTTGAGCCAAACGACAGGTAACTTTATTTTATTTGTTGTAACATTATTATATGGAATTAATCTTTTATAAAATCTGGCACTTGTAGAATTATATGCCTGTATACTATGCTTACCCCATTTAGAGGAGCTTCACCAAGCTTCCTTAGTTAATTATAAATAAAGACGTCATAAATATTCATTCATTCATTCATTATCTTCCGCTTCATCCTCTATTAGGGTCGCAATGGGGTTCCCCATGCCCATCCAGGGGAGAACGTTCCGGGCGCTGGGCACACACTCACTCACACAGACACGCACGCATACACACTCTATATGGGCAATTTTGGAGAACTCACTTGACTTGATCCATGTTTTTGGGAAACCGGAGAACCCGGAACCCGGAAACCCACGCAGACACGGGGAGAACGTGGAAACTCCACCCAGATGGGGATTTGAACCGGGAATCCCTAGCGCTGAGAGGAGAACATGCTCAACCACTAAGCCACCGTGCTGCCCACGTTATAAATATGTTTTTATTAAATCAGTCTGAAACATGCTTCAAACAACTGTTAATATTTTAATGATCAGGATATTATGTCATAATAAGCATATGAACTGTTAACTTCATTATGAAATGTTAAATATAAAATGATGGCAATCTTTGTAAAAACAAACACTTGTACACGTTGTACAAACATTTCACAGTAATATTTTTTTCTGTTTAAAACGTAATGATGAATTTTCCATTTGTTTTCCACTAAATGATAAGTAGATAATAATAATAATAATAATAATAATAATAATAATAATAATAATAATAATAATAATAATAATGTTTTTATAGTATTACAAAGTAGTGTTACAAAATGTTATTAAATCCTTAATTTGTCATTGTATAGAAATGATAAAAGTATATTAAATAAATACTGTGGTAAATTCATATTTTGTAGAAAATAATGGGTTTTCTTACATTTTTAATCAGATAAATCAGATAAAACACACAAACACACACACACACACACACACACACACACACACACACACACACACACACACACACACACACACACACACACACACACACATGTAAAAAAATATTGTAACATGTTATAAATCATGTCAGTAATAACAAACCACGTCTCTGTTCTGGACTGTTTCTATGTTAAATCTTGTTTTTAATGCCTTTTCTACTGGTTTTGTTTTCTCTATTTTAGGTAAATCACAGACGTGTGACTGCCAACCCATGTGTAACGACACAGGTGAGCATGCAGGATGTGAACTATATGGTCATAAAGTAGTAGCCAACATTTTTACATGATTTGGACAGAAATCCTTAGTTTTCGACAATGGATATGTTACAGCATACAACTATTGATCAATTTAACATTTTCACAGTCGTCTAAAGATTCTTAGATCTAAAGATGCATAAATTAAGGCCAGTGAATTTATAGATTGCCAGTGGAAATATAAATATATACCTGATAAACAATTTTTTAGAAGTGTTATTGTTTTTATGAGCGCAAACTATTTAATTCAGGCTTTTTTATTAATCACTGACACCTAGTTTGTCTTTCTTCCTGTTTAGGAGGCTTCTATTCCTTTAGCTTGAAAATCACAAGTGACGTGTCATTCACAGAGATCAAAAACAATGTAAGTAGTAGATCCATTTATTAACATCCATTTATTCATTATCTTCCACTTTATCCTCTACTAGGGTCATGGGGAGAACGTTTCGGGCGCTGGGCAGATACACTCAGGACAGGGCGTCAATCTATCACTGGGCACACACTCACACACACACAGACACACACACAAACACACTTCATATGGGGCAATTTGGAGAATTCAATTAACCTTGATCCATGTTTTTGGACTGTGGGAGGAAAACGGAGAACCCGGAGAATACACGCGGACACGGCAAGAACATGGAAACTATATTGAACAATTTAGAGCATCCATCCATCCATTTTCTTCCACTTTATCCTTTACTAGGGTCGGGGGGGGGGTCTCCATGCCCATCCAGGGGAGAACGTTTTGGGCGTTGGGCAGATACACCCAGGACAGGGTGCCAAACAATTGCTGGGCACACACTCACTCACACAGACACACACAAACACACTTTATATGGGGCAATTTGGAGAATTCAATTAACCTTCATCCATGTTTTTGGACTGTGGCTGGAAACCGGCGAACGCGGAGGAAACCCACAAGGACATGGAGAGAACATGGAAACTCCACCCAGATTGGGGTTCGATGCTGGAATCCCCAGCACTGAGAGGAGAACATGCTAACCACTAAACCACCTAACACATAAAATGTTAATACAATTTTTTTTAATGACTGTGACAGATTTTGATGTAGGATTCTTGTATGTTCAGACATCTTCTATAATAAATATATTTATAGGAGTACAATTAAATAAGCTATTATTTTTGTACTGGCCTCACTGTAAATTTTACAATATGTTAATCTCATTTAATATTAATAATGCTGCGTTCAATTTTGCAATTTTTAAAATTTATTTTAACCAAGCTCACATAATTAGACTGTGTTATAGTTAGATTTTATAGGCCAACAAATCTGGGGATAAAATGTTATTCCATATGAATGTTTTCACAGGTTACACAGTTGGCCCTACCTTGCAACTTAACTACAATTCCACAGTATGTCTCATTTATACTTCCCTTAAATCTGTAAACATTAAGTACAGATTAATATACCAGCATCTGTTGTTTATCCCTTTCTTACAGGTCTCTATGTAGCAGTTTTGCCTCTGTATTTGACAGCTATAGAGTAAATCATTTTGAAAACATACATATTGTTTTTCAAAGCAATTCATAAATTGTAATCTATTCTTTTTGTATTTTACGATGTAGGGGGCTTATATACAATGCCGTGGCAACCAAACAAGGTACATATACAGTACATAATACAGCTGTTAAGATGATTGTTACAATTGTACAGTTCAACTGTTACTGTCTGCTAAATTTATCTATCTCTCTATCTATCTAATCTATCTATCTATGTTGCGAGAAAATAAACCCAAATTAGGTACAGTAAAAAAAAAATCATAGAAATAGAAATAAAAAAGAAATGTCTAGTGAAAAATTTATTCTGAATGAAGGGTTCTCTTTAGTTTGTACAACCAATCCATCCATTCATTATCTTACACTTTATCCTATATTAGGGTCGCGGGGGGGTTCCCCATGCCCATCCAGGGGAGAACGTTTCGGGCGCTGGGCAGATGCACCCAAGACAGGATGCCAATCTATCACTGGGCACACACTCACTCACACAGACACGCATACAAACACACTCTATATGGGGCAATTTGGAGAAGTCAATTGACTTGATCCATGTTTTTGGACTGTGGGAGGAAACCGGAGAACCCAGAGGAAACCCACGCGGACACGGGGAGAACATGGAAACTCCACCCAGATTGGGATTCGAACCGGGAATCCCTAGCGCTGAGAGGCGAACGTGCTAAACCTCTAATCCACCATATAACCTTTTTATAACCTTAATATTGTACTTTTTTGTAGGCTGAACGATTGTATGGTAGCAGTTCAGTTCAGTCAACCACTGCAGCTTTGCGATATTTCCAAGCTTCTAGTGATGCTATTCCATTCCGACACCATTGTCTATAATGGCACCCTTTCAAGATTAGGTGAGTTGTAGAGGATTTATATTTGAAATTGTATAACATATTGCATCCAAGTCATGCCGGTACAAGAGAGTCATTGTGAAGTGCTTGTTTCGTTTAGTTGTCTGTGGTTCAACTTTGGTTGCTTTATCTAATCTGGTAAATGCAACATACACATGGGCCACTGTCAACGTGACTTTTAATCAGTTCTGCAGTATGTCACGTCAAGGCATGCGCAGTCTAACCAGCAAGCAAGTTTGGTAAGTCCTATATTCACTACATAATTATTGGAATCATTACTGGAAATTTGAATTTATCTTGTGTATATATATATATAGACTTCTATTTACTTTTTAAAAAAAATCTTTTTCACCTTTATCCCTTCCCTTCCCTTCCCTTCCCCTTCCCCTTCCCCTTCCCCTTCCCCTTCCCCTTCCCCTTCCCTTCCCCTTCCCCTTCCCCTTCCCCTTCCCTTCCCTTCCCTTCCCTTCCCTTCCCTTCCCTTCCCTTCCCTTCCCTTCCCTTCCCTTCCCTTCCCTTCCCTTCCCTTCCCTTCCCTTCCCTTCCCTTCCCTTCCCTTCCCTTCCCTTCCCTTCCCTTCCCTTCCCTTCCCTTCCCTTCCCTTCCCTTCCCTTCCCTTCCCTTCCCTTCCCTTCCCTTCCCTTCCCTTCCCTTCCCTTCCCTTCCCTTCCCTTCCCTTCCCTTCCCTTCCCCTACCCTACCCTACCCTACCCTACCCTACCCTACCCTACCCTACCCTACCCTACCCTACCCTACCTTACCTTACCTTACCTTACCTTACCTTACCTTATGTTACGGATTTAGGCTCTCAGAAGCAATCTTCAGTTGCAATGCTCATCCTAGTATTAATTATTATCACTATGTACATTTAAAATATAATATTTTCTGTCATCCACAGTGACCAAAACAATGTGCTGGCTTTAATTCTAAACGAGAACTGTACTGTTTCACCTCCAATAATATCTCCAACCACAACAACATACCCAACATATACAAGCTCACTAGGCACACGGAATAGCATTACAAATACATCCACCATTCAGAATACAAACACATCGGTAAATACAACTTCTATTCCGCAATTTAATAATCAAACACAAATGACCTCGGTTCTACCGACACCTCATACACTCTCCACCAGTACCAAGTCACAACAGAACCCTACAACTGTTCACACAACCACAAACTACACAGCATATTCTACACAAGAAAACAATGCTGCTAGTAACAATTTGGAAGCAAATCGCACAACCAATGCAGCCAACATTATACAAAGTACCACAGCCAGACCCACGACAACACTCACCACCAACAGTTTGCTACAAAACCATACAACTCATTTAGTTAACACAACACTAAATATTCCAACAAATTCCCCTACAGAAAGTTTAAATCACACAACAACAGTTTATGTAACACAAATAAATACAACACTTCCCCAAAATGTTATCACCTCAGGAACTACTACCAACGTAACACAGGCTGGCAACACTACGATTGGAACAACCAACAGCTACCAACAAACCACTGCCCAGACCACCTCTGAAATTAGAAATATTACAGGAACATACAGTACAGAAGTTCCAGTAACAAACATAAATACAACTGGACCATATGTACAACAGCAAACTACCACCCAGATTATTTCTTGGAATACAACAGTGGCAAACACCACAGAACCATCAACATCTAATATTCACCAGCAAACAAATTCTACTACAGATGTTTCCAAGCCAAGCATATCAACAAGTGCTCCAAAGACAAGTTTAACATATTCAACAGTGAGCCAAGATACACTCCAAAATGTCACCACAGCATTTGTGGCAACAGTGCAAAGCAATGCAACCAGCGGCCATAGCACAACACAGCTTAGCAAAACATCATCTACAATGGCCACAGAACCCTCAGATACCACACCCTTAGATAACACACTTACCACAACACCGTTTAGTAGGCCCATGACCTCTTCACCATCAACATTTGCCATAAACTTGACAACTACCATTGCTCATAACTCTCAACTTAGCACAGCATCTCCAGTTGCCTCAAACTCTACGACACACCACACCACACAGACAACCACTTATATACCTAACACACCGCAGCGTGATACATCCACAAGTTTCACCCCAAATATTACATGGCAAACTACTACTACTACTACGGCATCTAGCACTCAGCATGGCAAAGACATGACGACTTTATCCTACCATTCGTATTCAACAACTACCACGTCTAACACAACACGTCTCAATGCACACGGGACCAAATCTTCCACAGTAGCCACCACAGATCTTTTCAATACACACAGTCAAACATCAACCACAAAAATGACATATAACACAACAACGATCAATGTAACTTCTCCAGTAGTGTCATCAAATCCTACAACCAACATTTCAGGAGAAAACACAACCACTATGAGACCTATCAGTACCCTACTTCATGTAACGTCTACTACACAGTCCTTCGATTCCATGACAAACCTTTTAAATACGTCAAAGTCACCAGTTAGCACACTTATCACAACGAAAACATATTCCACAATGATCACAGAGACCACAAAAGACCATATAGATAAAACAACACCTACAGGTTATTTACTCAATACCACACAGTCTAATAAAAGCTCCGTGACAATATCCGCAAATTTTACCCTTGACAATACAGGATCAAGCACAGCTGCTAGCACCCCGACCAAAGCACAGATTAGCTCAACATATCCCACATCACAGACAAATTTCACTACAAATAATTATGAGACTATAATTCCTGGACAGACCACTACTCAAAATATACATGGTACTGTGACAAATACTACAGAAATTTCAGTAAAAATCATCACAACTACAGCTGATGTCCACCAGCAAACTACTGCTCAGAGAAATGTCACTTCTATCATTATTACTACAGCAGGAACAAACACAACAGATAATTTAGTGAACATCACAACTACAGCGCCCAATGTCCACCAACCAACTACTACTCAGAACACTTCTAACAATAATAATACTACAGGAACAAGCATTACAGATCCTCCTGTTGCAAACATCACCTCACCTACAGCACCCAATGTCCACCAACCAACTACTACTCATAACGCTTCCATAGTTAATAATACTACAGGAACAAGCATTACAGATACTCCTGTTGGACACATCACCCCAACTACACCGTCCAATGTCCTCCAACCAACTACTACTCATAACACTTCTAACAATAATAGTACCATAGGAACAAATACTACACCGCCCAATGTCCACCAACCAACTACAACTCAGAATACTTCCAACAATAATAATACTACAGAAACAAACATTACAGATCCTCCTGTTGCAAACATCACCTCAACTACACCGTCCAATGTCCACCAACCAACTACTACTCATAACGCTTCCATAGTTAATAATACTACAGGAACAAGCATTACAGATCCTTCTGTTGCAAACATCACCCCAACTACACAGTCCAATGTCCACCAACCAACTACTACTCATAACGCTTCCATAGTTAATAATACTACAGGAACAAGCATTACAGATCCTTCTGTTGCAAACATCACCCCAACTACACCGTCCAATGTCAACCAACCAACTACTACTCATAACACTTCTAACATTAATAATACTACAGGAACAAGCATTACAGATCCTTCTGTTGCAAACATCACCTCAACTACACCGCCCAATGTCTACCAACCAACTACTACTCATAACACTTCTAACAATAATAATACTACAGGAACAAATCCTACACCGCCCAATGTCCACCAACCAACTACAACTCAGAATACTTCCAACAATAATAATACTACAGGAACAAGCATTACAGATCCTCCTGTTGCAAACATCACCCCAACTACACCGTCCAATGTCTACCAACCAACTACTACTCATAACACTTCTAACATTAATAATACTACAGGAACAAGCATTACAGATCCTTCTGTTGCAAACATCACCCCAACTACACCGCCCAATGTCTACCAACCAACTACTACTCATAACACTTCTAACAATAATAATACTACAGGAACAAATACTACACCGCCCAATGTCCACCAACCAACTACAACTCAGAATACTTCCAACAATAATAATACAACAGGAACAAGCATTACAGATCCTCCTGTTGCAAACATCACCTCAACTACACCGCCCAATGTCTACCAACCAACTACTACTCATAACGCTTCCATAGTTAATAATACTACAGGAACAAGCATTACAGATACTCCTGTTGCAAACATCACCCCAACTACAGCACCCAATGTCAACCAACCAACTACTACTCATAACGCTTCCATAGTTAATAATACTACAGGAACAAGCATTACAGATCCTTCTGTTGCAAACATCACCTCAACTACAGCACCCAATGTCAACCAACCAACTACTACTCATAACACTTCTAACATTAATAATACTACAGGAACAAATACTACACCGCCCAATGTCCACCAACCAACTACAACTCAGAATACTTCCAACAATAATAATACAACAGGAACAAGCATTACAGATCCTCCTGTTGCAAACATCACCTCAACTACAGCACCCAATGTCAACCAACCAACTACTACTCATAACGCTTCCATAGTTAATAATACTACAGGAACAAGCATTACAGATCCTTCTGTTGCAAACATCACCTTAACTACAGCACCCAATGTCCTCCAACCAACTACAACTCATAACACTTCTAACAATAATAATACTACAGGAACAAGCATTACAGATCCTTCTGTTACAAACATCACCTCAACTACACCATCCAATGTCCACCAACCAACAACTACTCATAACGCTTCCATAGTTAATAATACTACAGGAACCAATACTACAGATCCTTCTGCCACAAACATAACTTCAACTACAGCACCTAATGTCCACCAACAAACAACTACTCATAACACTTCTATAGTTAATAATACTACAGGAACAAATACTACAGATCCTTCTGCCACAAATTTCACTTCAACTACAGCACCTAATGTCCACCAACCAACAACTACTCAGAACACCTCTAACATTAATAATACCACAGGAACAAATATTACAGATTCTACGGTTACAAACATCACTTCAACTACAGCACCCAATGTCCACCAAACAACAACTACTCAGAACACTTCTAACAATAATAATACTACAGGAACAAATACTACAGATCCTTCTGCCACAAATATCACTTCAACTACAGCACCTAATGTCCACCAACAAACAACTACTCATAACACTTCTATAGTTAATAATACAACAGGAACAAATACTACAGATCCTTCTGTTACAAACATCACTTCAACTACAGCACCTAATGTCCACCAAACAACAACTACTCATAACACTTCTATAGTTAATAATACTACAGGAACAAATACTACAGATCCTTCTGTTAGAAACATCACTTCAACTACAGCACCTAATGTCCACCAAACAACAACTACTCAGAACACTTCTAACAATAATAATACTACAGGAACCAATACTACAGATCCTTCTGCCACAAACATCACCTCAACTACAGCACCTAATGCCCACCAACAAACAACTACTCATAACGCTTCCATAGTTAATAATACTACAGGAACAAATACTACAGATCCTTCTGTTAGAAACATCACTTCAACTACAGCACCTAATGTCAACCAACCAACTACTACTCATAACACTTCTTACTCTAATAATAATACAGGAACCAACATTACAGATCGGATTGTTTCAAACATCACTTCAACTACAGCACCTAATGTCCACCAACCAACTACTACTCAGAACACTTCCATAGTTAATCATAATAATACAGGAACAAACATTACAGATCCTTCTGGTACAAACAACAGTACAACCAGAGCACCCATTGTCCACCAGACAATTACTACTCATAATGCTTCTTACTCTAATAATAATACAGGAACAAATACTACAGATCAGTCTGCTACAAACATCACTTCAACTACATCACCTAATGTCCACCAGCCAACTACTACTCAGAACACTTCTATAGTTAATAATACTATAGGAACAAACACTACAGTTACTTCTTTCACAAACATCACTTCAACTACAGCACCCAATGTCCACCAACCAACTACTACTCATAACGCTTCTATAGTTAATAATACTACAAGAACAAACACTACAGATCCTTCAGGTACAAACAACAGTACAACTAGAGCACCTAATGTCCACCAACCAAATACTACACAAACAAACTTTACGAATCCTTCTGTTACAAACATCCCCACAACTAGAGCATCTCATGGCCACCATCCAACTGCTGCCCAGACCACCAAAAATAAGAATACTACAGTGGCAAACAACACAGATCCTTCAAGAAAAAACATAACTACAGCTAAACCGCCTAACATACAAAATACCACCAACAAGGGAACAACAACGACAGGTTAGTTGAAAAACTTCCATCTTTATATTGTGATTGATTCAGTAAAAAAACATAAACATACCAACAATAACACAAATACCATAATGCAGTGAATGTTAATTCCTTTACTGTAAGGTTTTTAGTTTAGAAGTTTCAGGGAAATTTGTCTGTAGGCTTCTTATTAGCAAAGATGGGCAGCATTACACTAAAATAAACCAAATTTCAGCTAGTTGTTTGTTTTTTATTAAAGCATGTGATTTGCTTTCTCGTGTTCCAAGAGGATATGTGAATAACTAAATGCTATTCTAAAATATTGGTAATGTCTATTCCTCATCATATGACTTTATGTTTCAGAGATAAGTATAAACCAGCTCCAAAACCTGAGTCAGAGTGGAGCGACTCTAAACTCTTCTCAAGTAGAAAATATTGTCCAACAAATTGATAGCATTCTGTCCGCGCCAAACATCAGCCTGGATGACGCAGTAAACCTGCTCTCTGTTATTAACAACATGCTAAATTTGTCTTCAGACGCTGTGGCTTCCTCTTCTAATAGGTAAGAGTTCAAGTTCAAGTATAAGCTTGACAAGTTTAAGTATAATCTTTACAATGTTGTAAGCCTTTAAATACCCAAAAAGCAAGCCAAAGCAACAGTGGGAAGAAAAAAGCTCCCTGTTATATTGTTACCTTAAGGGAGAAACCTTTGGAAGACCAAGACTCAGTGGGGGACTCATCCTCCTTGAGCAGCAGGGCGCATCAACAGTGTAGGACAGCTATGTTCAGATTCTGTGATGATCAGGTGACAATTGGAAAACTATATAAGTCCATTGAGGGCGTCCTGCAGGACTGTCAGTCCAATAGATCTCCAGGTTCCATCCAGTAATCGTCGTAGCTGCAGTGCTTCAGCAGAACCAGGGATGAAGATCTGATGACACCTCCAGGAAATTAGCAACACCTCAAAAAAAACAGAAGAAAACAATTAAAAACAGAAAGAAAGTTAGAGCTTATAAAGTTAAAGGTTTAATTCTATGCTATTTTAATGGGAATGAAACAGAATGTTGTAATAAATTAAACTTTATTTCTGTCAATGTAAGATATTAACTTTTCATATCTTTCTTTTTAGCTTGATTAAGGCTGTAGATGAATTGGCATTGAAGTTGGTCATTAAAGACACGAAAGAAACTATTTCTGTGGGATCGCTTTCTTTGGTGGTGAATAAAATCGATGGGAGTAACTTTGCTGGAACGTCATTCTCTATTGCCAGTCCAACCACAGGGGTAAGCTTACACTTGAAAATATAACAGTTTACAATGAGTGGATTAGCTAAGCTAGTCATATATATGCATTTACCCAATTAATCTTTCTGCAATGGTAAACGTTTCAAAAAGCTAGCCTTACTATCTTGAACGTAAAGTCAGAAATGGTCATTTAAAGAAGCTCACACGAAGGTGCATTGCAATCATGATTGCAAGTCATGAGTAAGGTCCTGCTTTACACCCTGCACAACACAAGCTGCCATGCTTATTGCTATCTTACACCCCGACAACAGTCACGGCTTCCATGTGCGGCATTTAAATAGCAACAGTGTTTGCGAATATATCAACATCGATGGCCATGGTGTGCTTAAAATGAGGTGTGCATATAAATTTGTGGTGTATTGCTATCTTGAAAACAAAAAACAGGTGTACTTCTGACTGAAAACAACCCCCGACAAAATTCATCAGTCAATACAGTATATGATGTCATCTCTTTTACAATTCTTTATTAGCATGTCTGGGTGTATCTGCCCAGCACCCGAAACGTTCTCCCATGGATGGGCTTAATCCTCTACTAGGGTCACTGGGGCCCATCCAGGGGAGAACATTTCGGGAACTGTGCAGATACACCCAGGACAGGGTGCCAATCTATCATTGGACACACTCACTCACACAGACAAAAAAATACTTTCACCTTGAATTCATGTTTTTGGACTGTGGGAGGAAACCGGCAAATTGGAGGAACCCCATGCAGACACAGGGAGAACATGGAAACTCCACCCACATTGGGATTTGAACTGGGAATCACTAATGCTGAAAGACAAACATGCTAACCACTAAACCACCTTGCCTCCAACATACTGTATACCGTGTACCATGTACATCATTCAAAGTAAAGTACATCATTTTAGTCCGATTTTTTTAAGCAAAGATGAATTGTAAGACTGAATGAAGAAATTATTACAATAATAAGAAAATTTAAATATAAAAAAAGTTCATTTACTTTTTAAAACTTTGAGGTTGCTTCTGAATGTAATAGGACCCAGTGAATATTTTTTGAAGATAAGCCCAAAGTATCGTCACAAACATCTCATGTTTTATACATTTTTAAGATTCTAATTTGATCTTCTTTATATTACCTGAGTATATGTTTTAATGTCTGAGCAGGGGACTAGCAGGAAAAAGAGATCTGCAGAGAACCCTCCTATGGGCTCCATCACGCTCCCCTCGTCTCTGATGGACAAACTCTCTCCAGAAGAGCGCCATGAAGCCTCTAGACTTCAGTTTATATTTTATAACAACACTAAGCTGTTTCAGGTAAATAAAATCCCAAACAATAAATGCTACATGAGAAACATACAGGATCATTGTCTGAATGCAGATTTTCATTTCCTTTTTTCATGTAAATATCAAAACTGTCTTTAGAGCAAACAAAGCAACCGAATTCTCAACAGTTACGTTCTGGGAACAAGCGTGGCCAACTTGTCTATCACAGGACTGAAGGACAATGTGACATTTTCAATGAAGAAACTAAACGAAACAAAGGTACATGTTCACACACTCATTATATATAATATATATATATATATATATATATACATATATATATATATATATATATATATATATATATATATATATATATATATATATACTTTTGTTATACCTTTTTCCAGCTATATACTTAATGTCCAAGCATGGTATGGTATGGGTGTGGTAGCTCAGTGGTTAGGCTGTTGTGCTATCAATCTGAAGTTTGTGGGTTCAAATCCCAGTTTTACTGAAGTTACCAAAGTGAGTCACTCATTGCTGCAGAGATGCTGTATCAACCCTGTGCTCACTTTATACGTTGCTTTGGATAAATGCTTCTGCTAAATGACCAAATATACAAGCAATAAATTGGCTTTTTAAAATATTAATTTTCTTAGCATTTTATTACAGTTTTGATTATTCGCCCCCCCCCCCCCCCTTTACTTTTTTACAATGAATTACCCTGTTTTTAAACTTCTGTATTGTTAAGATTTTATGTAGAAAAAGAAAATAAATCTTTTTTATAAGCATTGTATTAATCAAGGGATATATACACACACACACACACACACACACACACACATATTCATATATATATATCTATATATATATCTATATCGCGGTGGGGTTCACATGCCCATCCACAACGTATCGGGCGCTGGGAAGATACAGTAATCCATATGGGCCATACACATATATATATATATATATATATATATATATATATATATATATATATATATATATATATATATATATATATCCATTATCTTCCGCTTTATCGTAGGGTCGCGGGGGGGGGTTCACCATGCCCATCCAGGGGAGAACGTCTCGGGCGCTAGGCAGACAGGACAGGGCGCCAACCCATGGCTGGGCACAGACTCACTCACACAGACACAAACACAAACACACTCTGTATGGGGCAATTTGGAGAATTCAGTTGACATTGATCTATGTTTTTGGACTGTGGGAGGAAACCGGAGAACCCGGAGGAAACCCACGCGGACACGGGGAGAACATGGAAACTCCACCCACCCAGATTCGAACCGGGAATCCCCAGCGCTGAGAGGAGAACATGCTAAACCACTAAGCCACAATATATATATATATATATATATATATATATATATATATATATACACTTAATATCTCTGTCTTATTGTCTTACTTCTTTATTTGCAGAGTGTTTACACCTGTGCTTTTTGGGACTTTAAAGAAAATGGTAATTATTTTTTATTATTTGAGTCAATAAAAGTTTTGTGATTTATATACACAGTATGTAAGTAATTTAAATACATGACAATGATTAAATGCAATTATTAATATTGTTTAATAACCTTACAGGTGGGTCTGGAGGATGGAACAGCAGCGGTTGTTTTGTCTTAAACAGTACAGACAATGTGACAACATGCAGCTGCAATCACCTGACCAGCTTTGGTGTGCTAATGGTGAGCGGCAACATACTCTGCTTCAATTATTTATTGACAATTTATTGAATTTATGAGTCACTTAATACCCATATACACAATGATTCATTCATTTATTAATTATCTTCCACTTAATCCTCTACTATGGTCATCCATTCGTATGAATCCGTAATATGTGCAAACGTGATTGAACATTATTTTAAATCATGTAAGACAGTATCCTGTTACTCAGCTTTAAGTGTTCACTTAAAAAAATGAACTAGATTTCGTCGCGGAAGACCAGTTTATCAATAATTTTGTTTTAAATTAACAAATGATTATATTCATTAATTTATTCATTATCTTCCACTTAATCCTCTGCTAAGGTCGTGGGAGGGTTCTCCATGCCTATCCAGGGGAGAACGTTTCCCAGGGTGGCACAGGGTGCCAATCTATCCCTGGGCACCCACTTACACACACATACAAACGCACACTATATGAGGCAATTTAGAGCATTTAATTTGCCTTGAATCCATGTTTTTGGACTGTGGAAGGAAATCGGAGAACCCGGAGGAAACCCCGGGAGAAATCCCCAGCGCTGAGAGAGAACATGCTAATCACTTAACCACCGTACCACCTAAACAATATCATCCATCCATTATCTTCCACTGTATCCTCTATTAGGGTCGCGGGGGGGGGGGGGGGGGTCCCATGCCCAGGGGATAACGTTTCGAGCGCTGGGCAGATACACCCAGAACAATCTATCACTGAGCACACACACACTCACTCACACAGACACACTCTATATGGGGCAATTTAGAGAATTCAATACACCTTGATCCATGTTTTTGGACTGTGGGAGGAAACCGGAGAACCTGGAGGAAATCTACGCGGACAAGGGGAGAGCATGGAAACTCCACCCAGATTGGGATTCAAACTGGGAATCCCTAGCGCTGAGAGGAGAACATGCTAAACCACTAAGCCACCTTGCCGCCAGCGTAAACAATGTCATTCTATTTAATTATATTTAATTCTATTTAATTCTATTTGATTCTATTTGATTCTGTACAGGACATCTCTGGAACCACAGGCTCCGATCGCACGAACGACCTCATTCTCTCCTTCATCTCTTATATTGGATGTGGTATTTCCTCCATCTTCCTCGCTGTTACCATCCTCACGTACCTGGCTTTTGAGTAAGTGCATTAATACACAGTTTCCTTTTCATGCACTGGTGGAATTATATAACATCTGTTTTGATTAGCATATTAATTAAGCAATTAATATGGAAGTACATAAACGTACGTTCCTCGCACTTGGTTAAAGACTCGGGGAGATCTAGCATTCGAGGTTGTTGCTCCCAAACTGTGAAACTCTTTGCCCCCTTTTTTAAGATTGGCGGACTCTGTGGACTCTTTTAAAAAACATTTAAAGACTTATCTGTTTAAAAAGGCATTTGGGCAAATGGGCTAGCCAGTAGTCTTGGCTGTTTGTGTTTTTATGTTTTTAATGTTGTGTAAATGTGCTTCATGTGTTTCTTCTCTTTTATACTTTATGTTTTATCCTTTTTGTAAAGCACTTTGTGGCCTGTGCCTAAGAAAATAAATAAAATGTACTTACTTACTTAAAACGTGCCAAAAATTCTAACTTGAAAGGTGTGAGGTGGTCCTTATGAAAATACTTTATTTGATTTTTTAATCCCTTAGTAAACTACGGAAGGATAATCCATCCAAGATCCTGATTCAGTTATGTTTTGCCCTTCTGATGCTCAACCTGGTCTTCCTGCTCGACTCCTGGCTGGCTCTCTACCCCGATGCCGTGGGCCTCTGTATTTCAACGGCTTTTTTTCTGCACTACTTTTTGCTCGCATCCTTCACATGGATGGGCCTGGAGGCCTTGAACCTGTACCTGAGCATCGTCAGGGTCTTTAGCAGAGTGTCCAAGTACATGCTTAAAATCACATTCCTGGGATGGGGTGAGTTCCATAACCATCCATCCATCCATTATCTTCTGCTTTATCCTCTATTAGGGGCGCAGGGGGGGGGGGGGGGGTTCCCCATGCCCATCCAGAGGAGAACGTTTCGGGCGCTGGGCAGATACACCCAGGACAGGACGCCAATCTATCACTGGGCACACACTCACACACACAAACACACTCTGTATGGGGCAATTTTGGAGAATTCACTTGACCTTCATCCATGTTTTTGGACTGTGGGAGGAAACCGGAGAATCCGGAGGAAACCCACACGGACACGGGGAGAACATGGAAACTCCACCCAGATTGGGATACAACCGGGAATCCCTAACGCTGAGAGGAGAACATGCTAACACTAAACCACCGTGCCGCCCGAGTTCCATAACCATTGGTAAATAAATTCTGTCTGGAGTTGTAACTATCTATCCTTCCATCCATTATCTTCACTTTATCCTCTACTAGGGTCATATGGGGGGGGGGGGGGGGTTCCCCATGCCCATCCAGGGGAGAACGTTTCAGGCGCTGTCCAAATACACCCAGGACAGGATCACTTAGCACACACTCTCTTAAACAGACACGCACACAAACACACTCTATATGGGGCAATTTAGAGCATTCAATTGACCTTGATCCATGTTTTTGGACTGTGGGAGGAAACTCCACCCAGATTGGGATACGATTGGTGAACATGCTAACCACTAAGCCACCTTGCCGCCTAAGTTCCATAACCATTGGTAAATAAATACAGCTGTCTGGAGTTGTAACTAATTAATAAAATTGTGTTTTTTAAGGTTTACCATTACTTGTGGTTATCATCGTGATTTCAGTGGATAAAACCAACTACGGCCTCATCAGCTATGGAAAGTATGCGGGTAGCATAGACGATTTGTAAGTTGGACCTCATTATGGAGGATTGTCAGCTCAATTTTCAATTTGGATTTTCGAAATCTATGAAAGCCCCTCATTTTCTCTTTTCTAATTTCAGCTGCTGGCTCACGAGTGAAATTGCATTTTACGTGGCAGTGGTGGCCTATTTTTGTGTTATATTTGTAGTCAACTTGATCATGTTTGTGGTGGTCATGGTACAGCTCCGACGCATCAAACGACAGAACCCCCAGAATAACGTTTATCGCAATGGGGTCCACGATCTGCGCAGCATCGCTGGCCTCATCATCCTGCTTGGCCTCACTTGGGGCTTCGCTTTCTTTGCGTGGGGTCCGGTCAACTATGCTTTCATGTACCTGTTCACCATTTTTAACTCCCTGCAGGGTAAGAGCGGTTTAAATTAGATAGTAAATCCTTTGATATGGTGTTTTTATGGATGGGTATGGCCTTTGGCGCCAATTTCCCTATTGTGGGACCAATACACCCTTATTTTATGATACACCATCATGCATTTAAAATGAAACATCTAATGTGTTATTATGTCTTTGTTCTCTTTTCAAGGTTTCTTCATCTTTGTGTTCCACTGTGCCATTAAAGAGAAAGTCCGTACTCAGTGGCGAATCTACCTGTGCTGCGGCAAGTTAAGACCGACAGATATCTCAGGTACAGACCTAACTCTGGTCTTACTATGCTACTATGGTATCTGGAGAAATCTTGGTCCATGTAGAGCAAGGCAAGAGCTGAAATGTGACTCTAGAAATGACTCTAAGGTGGTAGTGTTTGAAAAGCCTCTACTGTGTTACTGTAATAAATATAGCCACATGGACTCGGGAGTAACCAACATCACCCAACAGCACACTGTAGCATTAAGAAACGCTATAGTTATATTTAAGGAGAAGCCTTGGCTCATCCCCAATGATGTGAACAGCAGTGGACACTTGTACGATACAGTATATTTGTGAAGAAAACATACCAAATTTTCTGTGCCAAAGACGTCTGTGACTTGTGACACATCGACATAGAGAAATATACTGCGAATTAAAATAACCATATGATGACATCAAAGCATTGTTCTTTCCTAGGTAGCTCATGCTTATTTTAGCAGGACAATGCCGGGTCCTATATTACTTATGTTATAATATCTTATTCCACATCCAGCATGCTGGATTAGACATCGACCACTGAGTGTTGAGAAGTTAGTCTTAAATTAAAAACAATGAAATCGTGTTAGTTAATCCAATTTGTAGGAAAAGAAAATATTGTAACCAACTCTTCACACTGGTGTTAATAGGATTGCAGAGTTTTAAGTTCACAGCTTTAATACCTGGTTTGAACATTTGGCTTCGTTTTTGTATTTGCAGAGTCAAGCCGGACGGAATACACAAAGAAAACTTTACTTCGCAGACGAGGCCTATCGAATTCCACTAATACTCAGACTGATTCCAGAAACTCTTCAATGAGCTTTGGCAGCTTTGGGCAATCATCCCTCATGAGTGAGCTTCATTTATTCATTATTTTCTGCCTAATATTCTACTAGGGTTGCGGTAAGGGGTGAGGGGGTCCATCTGGGGAAGAACACTTCGGGAGCTGGGCAGATACACCCGGGACAGGGCACCAATCTATCACTGGTCATACTCACTCACGCAGACACACACACACACTGTACGGGGCAATTTAGAGCATTCAATTTACCTTGAATCCATGCTTTTGGAGTGTGGGAGGAAACCAGAGAACCCAGAGGAAACCCACATGGACACGGGGAGAACATGGAAACTCCACAGATTGAGATTCGATCCTGGATCCCCAGCACTGAGAGGAGAACATGCTAACCACTAAGACACCGTGCCACCCAGCTTTTAAAATATCTCGTTAAAAACAACAGTACATATTTGAAAGTATAGCATCACCTCCTTTATTTAACAATTTATATTTATTTATAATAAATAATATTTTTATAGCTACAGCATATCATAAAAAAATATTTAGTATATGATTGCTATGGAAGCACAGAGAGGACATGTGATATTGTTATTTTTTTTATTGTTATTGTTAGCCCTAAATAACAAGTCTTGTTACATTGTGATAACGCCTTATTTTTGAGCGGCCGGTTTGGTCACTACACCTGACATTATGTATACAGGGGTTGGTTTATTGATATTTAAATTGAAAAATTATATTTAATTTAGCAGTTGCATAATAAATGAAGTGTTTATGGCAGTTTTATGGTAACGTTGATAACGGGGTGTTATTGGGACAGGGTCTCACCTGCCATTAGATTGGTTTTGGATGCTGGATCACAACATATAATAAAAAAATATATATACAAGTTATTATGACAGCATAACAAAGCTTGTTATGTTATAATCCAGTATCCACAACAAGATTTGTGTTAACTAAATGATAACACGTTCTCTCGGTTTTCCATAGATTGCAGCTTCATTGCAACAGTTTCAGAGCACCCTTCGTATTTATAAGTGCATCTGTACTGCTGTTTACATAGTGAGGTTCATAACTGCAGTACACGATTTGATGAGTTTGGTGTCTAACACACATATCCACAATAAACTACGCCCGTATTTTTAAATAATTACTATCATTTTGGGATAGATGTTTCAGCCAGCTCCTCCTGGTGTTATTCTATGAGTCATATAATGAATTTCACAGTAAGAATCTAAGGTTATTACGCCATGTGAACTGCGTTATCCATCCATCCATTATCTTCCTCTTTATCCTCTATTAGGGTTGCGGGGGGGAGGGGGAGAACGTCTCGGGCAGATACACCAAGGACAGGGCGCCAATCTATCACTGGGCTCACACTCACTCACACAGACACACTCTATATGGGGAAATTTGGAGAACTCAATTGACCTTGATCCATGTTTTTGGACTGTGGGAGGAAATCGGAGAACCCGGAGGGAACCCACGATGACACGGGGAAAACAACTACTGACTGACTTGTGATGTTCTCATTTGTATGTCGCTTTGGACAAAAGCGTCTGCTAAATGACTAAATGTAAACGTAATGTAACATGGAGACTCCACCCAGATTGGGATTCGAACCGGTAATCCCCAGCTCTGAGAGGAGAACATGCTAACCACTAAACCACCGAGCCGCCCTGTACTGCATTATTATTTATTATATTTAGTTCAAAAGAAATAATCACATAATCTATTTATTGTTTTTGTCTTGTAGATGGAGCTGTGAACGATGTGTTTTCACCTGCTGCACAATAGTCCACCTGTCACAAGCTTCTTAATGATCTTGGTAATCATTGTGTTACAACGTCGACACAAATCCTGTCTAAACCTGATTTAATACAGCGTAATGATGACAAATGTAAACGATTCCTTATTGCTTTTCCTGAAGCACTTGTCCCATTGTGAAGTTTGGTACACAATGTCTCTTTTAACATCTAAATAACTTAATCACTGTACTCCATAAATGTATCCTAAACACTTGTATATATATATATATACTATATAAAAAAGAGTTTTTACCTTTCAGTTGTCTTGGCAATGTTTTTCCACAGACCTTTCTATATGACACAAAAAGTCTTTAAAACAATGTTTAGATTCAGATCATTGATCAGAGGATATAAACATAATCTTGGTTTTTCTACCAAAACAAATAAAAGATTTAAAAAATGCAATGGATTATCAGAAAGGACAACAGCAAAATATTGTGCAATCGTCACACATACAAATACATAACTACTGCCTAACATTTAAAGCAAATAAATCTCAGCATCCGGCTGTAGGTCTTAACCCAATGTCTTTTTTGGAATGTATTAGTCCCATTAGACCGATCTTTTATATTGTGTTTAATATGCTAGATTGAATTGATTGATTGATTGATTGAAGGTAAGAGGGGGCAGATCCAGAGATTGTCCTGTAGGTCAGAGTCAGTGTCTTGTACTGAATGCAGCAGCTACAGGGAGCCAATGGAGAGAGAGGAGTGATGGAGGGACTGAGTTCACTTGGGCTGGTTGAACACAAGTCGGGCTGCAAAGTAGAGGTCTGATTGAGCAAGCTTAGAGAACAACAAGCAAAGCATTACAAGCAATGCATTTGTCATCAGTACAAGTCACTGAGTCTGGAATACAGGACCATTTCTGGATCTGCCCCCTCTAACCTTTACTTTGATTGCTGCCTGGTGATTCCACCTCACCAATGGTGCAAAATGGTGGAACAATCTTCTCAACTCTGTCCATAAAGCAGAATCACTAAGCAGTTTTAAGAAACTACTGAAGACGCATCTCTTTAACAAATACCTCCATCCATCATCTTCCGCTTTATCCTATATAAAGCGGGGGGGTTCCCCATGCCCATCCAGGGAAGAACGTTTCGGGCGCTGAGCAGATACACCCAGGACAGGGCACCAATCTATCGCTGGGCACACACACTTACACTTTATATGGGGCAATTTGGAGAACTCAATTGACTTGATCCATGTTTTTGGACTATGGGAGGAAAATGGAGAACCCGGAGACACAGGGAGAACATGGAAACTCCACCCAGATGGGGATTCGAAGCGGGAATCC
This sequence comes from Corydoras sp. C115, assembly GCA_019802505.1. Classification (NCBI taxonomy): domain Eukaryota; kingdom Metazoa; phylum Chordata; class Actinopteri; order Siluriformes; family Callichthyidae; genus Corydoras; species Corydoras sp. C115. Next base: position 2,293,859 of record JAFMOC010000066.1, on the reverse strand, counting down.
GTAGCGCTGAGAGGAGAACGTGCTAGCAACTAAGCCACCAAGCCGCCCTAACAAATACCTGTTGTAAAAAAAAAAATAAAAAAAAATAAATAAAAAAAAAGGGGGGGGGGGTTTCTTCATAGCTTAAGACTTGTAATGTTCTCATTTGTAAGTCGCTTTGGATAAAAGCATCTGCTAAATGACTAAATGTAAATGTACACTAATCGAGCCGGGATAGGATGAGGGCTTGAACTACCAGCTGAACAGCATGAATTTCATTATAAATGAGAAATTAGAACTGAGTTGTGAAAAACACATACACCAGGCAAAATATCTACAATAGTTCTTAGGACAATTCTGTAAATATAATCAATGCTGCTGCCTTTACAGCAGAACTTACCTGTGCTACCTATTTCAATAATAAACACGTAGAATATACCTTTGTGAACATCATGTCCATGGCTTGTGACTTAACACACACCCTTCAATAAACTGGAATGTGCTCTGACTTGTTTGTGTCCTGCAATCAAAGCAAAGTGAATCCTTTTGCAAGACCTTCTCCTTTTAGCCTTATTAACTATCAATTACTATGACCTGAAACGATAAGCTGATAGTCACGCATTACTGGAATTTAGTAATGTCACTGTGGTGTTACTATGACAACAGCATTTTAAAGGATAAACAAGGAAACGTTTAATGTACAAGCATCAGGTAAATGATTTTTCACATTACAACGAACTCTGAGCATGGCAACAGGTTTCAGCAAGCCATGAGATTCCTATAAAGAAATACAACTGAAATAAATGAATGAAATTTTTTTGTTATTATTGTCCGTTGGGTCAAAAAAATATATTACAAAAGTAAATACATTCTATTTCTTTGTTTTAAATGTTATTTAATATATATTTATTATTTAAATATTTAATATTAAATCAATTTTGGTAACACTTTCTATGAATCTGATATTTATAATGCATTAGAAGTGCATTCATAAAGCTTTATAATTCATAGAGCTTTAAAACATTTGTCATAAGCATGTATCAAAGTACATAGATGTTCATAGATGTTCAGTCATAAATTGTTTATATATATATATATATATATATATATATATAATCTGAACTTATTTAAATGTTTGATTCTTTGGATGTTTAGCCATTCTTACCTAAAACAAGCTGATTACACTTTACTTAAAGTCTGTAAAGAGCATTTATAAGCTTTCATAAGTCATATACTACTATGTATGCAGTCTCTTTCAACGCGGTAGGTAATGCCAACACTTTACTTTATGCCTGCAAAGAGAGCTTATAAAATTTTATAAACAGTTATGAGCACTTATAAAGTCATTTTCAAGAGAAGTGAAGTTAAACACAAATGTTATAAGGCTTTATGTCACTGGTCTCTATAATAATTCGATGAACAGTTAAAATATATAATGCTTTATGCCACTTAGTGTTATAAAGCCTAATGGCATGTTCCTGTAATACATTACAAGTGTGGTTATGTACATCTATGGACATTAACAAAGGCCTATGACAACTATTATAAAACATTATGAACACTTTATTAAGCTTTATATACATGTGTTAATAATGCATTTAATAATAATACTGGATTTAGGTAAAGTGTTACCTCATTTGATTTTTTTTTCTTGTTAAACCAATTTTACTAAGGAATTAAATAAATTTAACAATATATTTTATAATAACCATTTAAGTAACTCTCTGTTTCTTGGAAAAAAGAGCTTTGTGGCATGAAGGAAAGCATAAAGCATGACACATCAAAATAAAACACTTTAGCTTTAAATAAACAAAAAAGAAGAAATAAGTATATTTTGTCATCATTTAAATCTATGAAGTGTGATGTTTGTTGTGACACATGAGCACAGTATCTATTAATACAGACCGTTTTAAAAAAAATAGAATATGGAAAAGTTTATTAAGTTCCAAAATTCCATTCAAAAAGTTCAACTTTCATAGATTATAGATTCAGGAACCACAATTTAAACCATTTCAAGTGTTTATTTTCTTTATTTTTTATATAATTTGGGCTTCCAGCTCATAAAAGTCATGAAAACATCTACTAAACAGTGGAGCTGAGGAACAGAATCAAACTGCTCGAGGTCCAGTGTGAAATCTCCAGTCAGTCATGATTTGGGTTCAATGTCCGGTGCAGGCGTTGGAAACTCTACTGTTTTAAATCAAAGGTCAGTGCAACAGTCTACCAGAATGTGGCATTGCCTGTGAGTTATGGAAGCCCAGATTTCCTTGATGCTTGCTGTCAGCTCTTCTTTGTGGTTGGGTCTGGTGTCCCTCATGTTCCTCTTGAGAACACCTCATAGATTCTGAATGGGGTTCAGGTCCGGCATGTTGGCTGGCCAGTCAAGCACTGTGATGTCATGGGCATCAAACCAGGTTTTGGTTCTTCTAGCATCATGTGCAGGGTTCAGGTCCTGATGAAAGATGAAATCTGCATCTCCATACAGATCCTCAGCAGAAGGAATCATGAAGTCCTCTAGAACATTCTGGTAGACTGTTGCGCTGAGCTTGGATTTAAGAAAGCAGAGTTTCCAACACCTGCACCGGACATTGAACCCAAATCATGACTGACTGGAGATTTCACACTGGACCTCGAGCAGTTTGATTCTGTTCCTCAGCTCCACTGTTTAGTAGATGTTTTCATGGTTCTTATGAGCCGGAAGCCCAAATTATGTAAAAAGAAACAAACAAATACTTGAAATGGTATAAATTGTGGGCCCTGAATCTATAATCTATGAAATGTGAACGTTTTGAATGGAATTATAGAAATGAATCAACATTTCGATGATATTCTAATTTTTAAGAACGGGTCTGTTATGTCTAGGTTCAGCATTGCTGTGAGAACGTGAGATGTGAATGCTAATAAGGCTAATATTATAAATGAGTACCGGTTCTATTAAAAGAAGCTGAATTTTCAGGCTTAAGTGTAAATGGTCCAGTATACAATGTTAAAGGTGAGATAGGCCAGAGGGAAGATCAGCCTGGAGTATGAGTCGATCATGTAGCTGTTGCTCATTAGCAGCTGGAGGTGGTAGAGCAGAGGGTGCGTTCGCCGAAGTCGCGTGCCCAGAACAGGAGGAACCTGCGGCATGGAGGAGTTCTGCGAGGGTACATGCTGCCCCACACCAAGGTCTGCCAGCTGAGGAAAAGGGCTGAGCTCAATGTCCGTGTCATGAAAGCAGCCATCGAAGGCCATCGCCTGAGAAGCATCATACTCTGAAACCTAGAGAAAAGCAAACAGGGGAGGTATGAAAAATGACCACAATCAGAATTTCATCCATCCATCCATTATCTTCAGCTTTATCCGCAACTAGGGTTGCGGGGGGGTTCCCCATGCCCATCCGGGGGGGGAGGTTTCGGGCGCTGGGCAAATACACCCAGGACAGGACACCAATCTATCGCTGGGCACACACTTACTCACACAGACACACTCTATATGGGGCAATTTGGAGAAATCAATTGACCTTGATCCATGTTTTAGGACTGTGGGAGGAAACACATGAGGACACGGGGAGAACATGGAAACTCCACCCAGATTGGGATTCGAAGCGGGAATACCAAGTGCTGAGAGGAGAACATGCTAAGCACTAAGCCACCGTGCCGCCCTACAATCAGAATTGACAAACAAATATTGAATGCTATGATGAGCGCCACGTTCTCCTCTCAGCGCTGGGGATCCAGGTTTGAATCCCAATCTGAATTGAGTTTCCATGTTCTCCCCATGTTCCCATGTCTGTGTGGGTTTCCTCCAAGTTCTCCGATTTCCTCCTACAGTCCAGAAGCATGGATTTAAGGTAAGTTGAATGCTCTAAATTGCGCTATGTAGTGTGTGTTTGTGTGAGTGAGTGTGTGCCCAGCGATAGATTGGCGCCCTGTCCTGGGTGTATCTGCCCAGCGCCTGAAACGTTCTCCCCTGGATGGGTATGGAACCCCCCCGACCCTAATAGGATGAGGTGAAAGATAATGAATATTCTGAATGAATATTTAGTTAAAGATTAACATGCTACTGGTTTCAAGCAATATTCAGTATGTCAAACATTTCTAAATACATTTATTCATTCATTCATATCTTCCGCTTAATGCTCTACTAGGGTTCCCCATGCCCATTAAGGCACTGGGCAGATACACCCACGACAGGACGCCAATCTATCGCTGGGCGCACACACTCACTCACACACTCACTCACACAAACACACTCTATATGGGGCAATTTGGAGAATTCAATTGACCTTGATCCATGTTTTTGGACTGTGGGAGGAAACCAGAGGAAACACACACAGACACGGGGAGAACATGGAAACTCCACCCAGATTGGGATTCGAACCAGGAATCCCTAGCGCTGAGAGGAGAACATGCCAACCACTAAGCCACCGTGCCGCCCATATAGTAAATGCTTTCAGAATTATGATTTGTAAAAATTGCTGTCTACCTTCAGCTTCTTCAGCTTTTTCATTTCCTCCACAGTGGTGAAGTAGTTGACTGCAGCGTACTCGATGACGGACAGGAAGACAAACAGAAAGCTGACCCACAAGTAGATATCTACAGCTTTGACATACGACACCTGGGGCATTGATGCTGACACTCCTGTTATGATGGTGGACATAGTCAGGACAGTGGTGATTCCTAAAATGTAACAAAAAACCCACACATTGGTTTAAAGCTTTGTACTGGATTGCAGCTTATTAATTAGGGGTGTCTTCAACTAAGGATTTTCATAGTCGAATCTGATTCGTCAATTTTCCCTATAGTCGACTGATAGTCGAATCAGTTAAAATTTCACCACAAGATGGCGCTATAAGCGTGGTTTTTAAAAAATATTTTTTTTAAATATATTTTAAAAGAAAACCTTTTTTTTTTTTTTTTTTTTTTTCCCTAGAAATTAGGATGATTTTATTTGACAAAAGGCTATATATATAACGAGAACAAAGACATTTCATGTAAAAACTAATGCTTAGCAGCAGCCATGGACACCCCCATGTGGTCAAAATGGTACATTCGACTATGAGGTTCATAGTCGACTACGGTTCTCCGAATCGAATCGTCGAATCAGCGAATATTGCAGCTCACACCTAATATTAATACCAAAAATGTTCATGTGCAATAATAGAACCCTTTATGAAATCACATACTGTACATCATTATGTTACTGACTAGGGGTGAGCTGCAATATTCGATGATTCGACGATTCGATTCGGAGAACCGTAGTCGACTATGAACCTCATAGTCGAATGTACCATTTTGACCACATGGGGGTGCCCATGGCTGCTGCTAAGCATTAGTTTTTACATGAAATGTCTTTGTTTTCGTTATATATAGAGCCTTTTGTCAAAAAAAATCATCCTAATTTTTTTTTTTTTTAGGTTTTTCCTTTGAAGTGGAAAAAAGTCCAGAACAGGGATCCCATTTACGGTGCTCTAGAAAAACATGTAAAATATTTTTTTAAATCTTTTTTAAAAACCACGCTTATAGCGCCATCTTGTGGTGAAATTTTAACTGAATCGACTATGAAAATCCTTTGTTGAATACACCCCTATTACTGACAATATCGTATGTTTTTACAGAACTATTTTATAAGATTTGCATGGCCTTCAAGTGGTGATACATTAGAAACTATCTGTACAGTACAACAAGTAAGAGACAGACAATGTACCAAGTGAAACCCGGGCTGGCACAGCACGCCTGTCGATCCAAAAGGACACCCAGGACAGCACCACCATCAACATTGTGGGGAAGTAGGTTTGTAGCATGAAGAAGAAAATGTGCCTTCTGAGGAGAAAGTTGATGTAGAGTCTGTTGTACCAGCCTGAAAGAATCAAAGACATCAGTTACATCAAAAATGTCATTTCTTCTAAGGCGCCCTGTCCTGGGTGTATGTGCACAGCGCCTGAAACGTTCTGCCCTGGACGGGTATAGGGACCTATAGGGACCTATAACGTTCTGCCTGAAACGTTCTGCCCTGGACGGGTATAGGGACCTATAGGGACCTATAGGGACGGGTATAGGGACCTATAGGGACCTATAGGGACCTATACCCTATGATCCTAATAGAGGATTAAGCAGAAGATAATGGATGAATGCAGGGCGGCACGGTGGTTTAGTGGTTAGCATGTTCTCCTCTCAGCGCTAGGGATTCCCAGTTCGAATCCCAATCTGGGTGGAGTTTCCATGTTCTCCCCGTGTTCACATGGGTTTCCTCCCACAGTCCAAAAACATGGATCAAGTCAATTGAATTCTCCAAATTGCCCCATATGGAGTGTGTCTGTGTGAGTGAGTGTGTGCCCAGCAATAGATTGGTGCCCTGTCCTGGGTGTGTCTGCCCAGCGCCCAAACGTTCTCCCCTGGATGGGCATGAGGAACACCCCCCGCGACCCTAATAGAGGATAAAGCGGGAGATAATGGATGAAAGATGAATGAATAATGGATGAATGCTACATCTTGTATCAGTCATGTTTTCACTGCAGCTTAAATGAGGAAAAGGTAATATACATTAATTCATTATCTTCTGCTTAATCCTGTACTAGGGTCGAGGGTGAGGGTCCCCATACCCATCTGGGGAGAACATTTCGTGTGCTGGCCAGATACACCCAGGACAGGGCACCAATCTATCACTGGGCACACACACACACACACACACAACTCTCTAGAGGGGCAATTTATACTATTCAATTAACACTGAATTTTGGATTTCGGGAGGAAACCTGAGAACATGGAAACTCCACCCAGATACGATTCAAACTTGGATCCCCAGCACTGAGAGAGGAACATGCTAACCACTAAGCCACTGTTAAGGATCAATCAAATACATTACATTTTAGCTTTATGCATTTTATTTGCTGTAATATCATAATAATAAGGAAAGTCAGTTGATATCTGGGATTTTTGTTGTACTGTGGATTCAAAAGCCATCAATGCAATTTACTCAAGACCAAAAACAAGTAAACGAGACCTGTACTGCTGTAGAACGCCAGTCCGCTGGAAGGGTTGAATTCTTCAATGAAGAATTGTGAAAGCACGATCTCATCAGTTCCTAAGGAGCCATTCCCATTTTTCCAGTAAAGCATGAGGTCTTTCTCATTATAAGCATCTGCATGACGAAACAAAAGAAAGCTTAAGCACTCGAAACTGAGAACACTACACTTTAAGTGGAAAAGTTGGATGGATTTGGATTGGGTTCTGCATATATAATAATAATTGGTTGTCAGATATCATACCATGTTATTGTTCTTGTCATTGTGATCAATTATATGTTACATTTACATTACATTTACATTATTCATTTACATTATTCATTTAGCAGACACTTTTATTTAAAGCAACTTACAAATAAGAGAACAACACAAGTCTGTAGTTGCGGAAAAAACAGCTACACTGTAGAATTATCAAACCTGATCATTTTCCGATCCTGTCTCTTTCATTTATTTTTATAATAATAATAATAATAGTAATAGTAATAATAATATAGGATAAAGCGGAAGATAAGAATTGGATGGATAATAATAATCCATCCATCCATTATATTCTGCTTTATCCTCTATTAGGGTCGCGGTGAGGTTCCCCATGTCCAGCCAATGGAGAACGTTTCGGGCGCTGGGCAGATACACCCAGGACAGGGCACCAATCTATCACTGGGCACACACTCACTCACACAGACACACTCTATATGGGACAATTTGGAGAATTCAATTGACCTTGAGCCATGATTTTGGACTGTGGGAGGAAACCAGAGAACCCGGAGGAACTCCACCCAGATTGGAATTCGAACCGGGAATCCCTAGTGCTGAGAGGCAAACGTGCTAACCACTAAGCCACCGTGCCGCCCTTATTATTATTGTCATTATTATTATTATTATTATTTCTTTATATCAGGTGTTTGTGAAAGAGATGTTGTCAGTCGTTTCTTAAAAATGCAAAGTGATTCTGCCTTACAGACAGAGTTGGGAAGATGGTTCCACCATTTTACAGCAGTGAACAATATGGAGTGAGAATCAGCTCCTCCGTGAGGTGGAATCACCAGGTAATGTTCATCACTGGAGTGAAGTGAACGAGTCGGAGTGTATTTTGTAAATATAGAGTGAAGGTAAGAGGGGTCAGATCCAGAGATTGTCCTGTAGATCAGAGTCAGTGTCTTGTACTGAATGCAGCAGCTACAGGGAGCCAATGGAGAGAGAGGAGTGATGGAGGGACTGAGTTCTCTTGGGCTGGTTGAACACAAGTCGGGCTGCAGAGTTCTGAATCAGTTGTAGAGGACTGATTGTGGAAGCTGGGAGACCAGCAAGCAACACATTACAATAATCGAGCCAGGATAGGATGAGGGCTTCAACTAATAGCTGAGTAGCATGTTTAGTCAAGAAAGGTCTGATCTTCCTGATGTTCCTGATGTTGTACAGAAGGAATCTGCAGGAACGGGACGTTTTGGTGACCTGATCAGATTTAAGATTTAAGTTTTAGATTATTAATTATGAAACCAAAGGTTACGGACCGAGTCGGATGGAGAGATTATGGAGGTGAGGTCAGGTCATGATGTTTAATGCATAATATTATATTCATTCATTCCTTCATTATCTTCCGCTTTATCCTCTATTAGGGTCGCGGTGGGGTTCCCCATGCCCATCCAGGGGAGAACGTCTCGGGCGCTGGGCAGATCCATCGCTGGGCACACACTCACTCACACAGACACACTCTATAGGAGGCAATTTTGAGAATTCAATTGACTTGATCCATGTTTTTTGGACTGTGGGAGGAAACCGGAGAACCCGGAGGAAACCCACGCAGACAAGGGGAGAACATGGAAACTCCACCCAGATGGGGATTTGAACCGGGAATCCCTAGTGCTGAGAGGAGAACATGCTAACCACTAAGCCACCGTGCCGCCGCATCATATTATAATTTTCATATTATAGTTTTCTATCATATAAATGTTCTAAACAACCAAAAAAATCATTCTAACAATTATGAAAGAAGATTTCAGTACATTTCTATTACTAAAATAATAGATAAAATAATAGTAGATAACCACTTGCATAATATTATATCCCAGTTATTATATATGTTATTGTATTAGTGGGCATTTGGCTATTTATGAATCATAAAATAAGAATAAATAACCATGAAATGAGCATAAATAAGTTAAAGCCTTACAGCTTTCCAGTTCCAAAGAGCAGTTCTGAGTGTCCAGAGGAAAGCTGCTGAAGTCCATGGAGCACAGCGCTGTCACTGTAATCCTGCCCAAATTGACAAAGACATTTTAAATACTTAAATCCTACAATAATTATATTATTAAATGGGCTTTAAATAGCATAATCATACACAATGTGTACAATCTTGCACCTGACACTGTAGAGAACATTGCCATCTGGGTAGACCCTCAGCATTATGTTCTCCATAGTGGTATCATGAATGAATGAGCGTTTGGAATGGACAAAGAAAACATCTGGCACCCAGATCTTCTTCACCAGCCGAGAATCGAAGGTACGACTTAGATTGTTTCCCGAAGGAAAAGCCAGGCGCTCATCCTTCCAATAGTGCCGCAGATAAAGAGTCATTGTGAAGTCCTGAAGGGGAAACCCGAGACCGAGGATAATGCTTATACACTACAGTTACACATTGGTTTACACATTGGACAAATTGGTTTGTCTTTAAATAAAGGCTGCTTACCATATTGACCTCTGATATGCTGTCTAAGCTCTCCACCTGGACGTCTATACCAACAGGAATGGCAGAACCTATGAAAAAAAACAAAGTAGGGTGATAAAAAATATAAAAAGTATGAACTAGTTTGGTGTTTAAACGCAACTTTCTCACACATATCAAATCCAATTCAATTTAAAGTCCTCCTTCTGACTTATAAATCCCTTAATGGAATGACCCCTGTTTCTCTATCACAACTCTTACATCCATATACTCCAAATCGAACACTCCGGTCCTCTGATACTGGTCTCTTGGTGGTCCCAAAATTCAAATTGATCACTGATGGTATGAGATCTTTTTGTGTAAAAGCACCAAAACTGTAGAATGCCCTTCCTCAAGCTCTGAGCATCTGCTCGTCTTATTCCACCTTTAAAATGCAACGCAAAAGCCATCTGTTCTCCCAATACTTCCTCTCACCCGTTATCCTGTGATATCCTGGGTTTTAGAAAGGTGCTAAATAAGTCAAATTCATAATAATAATAATAATAATAATAATAATAATTATTATTATTATTATTAGGGTGGCACGGTGGCTTAGTGGTTAGCACATTGGTCTCTCATCTCTAGGGATTCCCGGTTCGAATCCCCATCTGGGTGGAGTTTCCATGTTCTCCCCGTGTCCGTGTGGGTTTCCTCCGGGTTCTCCGGTTTCCTCCCACAGTCCGAAAACATGGATCAAGTCAATAGAGTTCTCCAAATTGCCCCATATAGAGTGTGTGTGTGTGTGAGTGAGTGTGTGCCCAGTGATAGATTGGCGCCCTGTCCTGGGTCTATCTGCCCAGCACCTGAAACGTTCTCCCCTGGAGGGGCATGGGGAACCCCACCACCCCCCGTGACCCTAATAGAGGATAAAGCGGAAGATAATGGATGGCAAGATGGCGTCGCGATCACACCGCGAGGCTCGGCGTCTTACCAGTTATAGTAATACAACACTTATTTACTTAACTATCTCCTGTTTATTTGCTCGAATCACTCGTGCGAACTACAGTTACGACAGACAGACACTTTCGGACATTAACATTCACTGCACAAACATCGGATTCACGCTTCAGTTTGACCCACACCCTTCTCCTATTAGACAGGGATGCATTCTTAAAGGATGCTCTAGATGGCGCCAGAGTTCGTTTTTCAAAATCTGCTGTGCCAATCTCATTTTCTAAATCTCTTTCTAAATCCTGGGAATGAGGACACCAAGAAGCTTTCTCTTTTTCCAGGGGTAAGATTGATGAAGTGGAAAGTACAGCTAGAAACTGCAAACGTCAATCACATCTTTCCTCATTTTGTTGAGTTTTGAAGCTTGACATCATATCAACTTTTTTGGGCTACTTTTAATTATAATTTATTAGGCCTGCCAGTGGAGTATTATCTTCAAACTTTATGAGAAAGTTCAGTATCTGCCACACAGTCACGTGCAAATGTAAAAAAACAAGGTAGAGAGTACATTAAAGGTAGTAATTAAGCAATTTTCATTAATTACTACCCTTCATAGAGGGTTCATAGAGGGTTAGGGTTAGGCTTAGTGATAGATTGGCGTCCTGTCCTAGGTGTATATGCCCAGTGCCCGAAACGTTCTCCTCTGGATGAGCATGGGGACCCCCCCCAAAAAAAAAAAAATAATAAAAATAAATAAATAAATAAATAATTGCCCAATGTCACGAATATCACTGACCTGGAATGAGGGACTATAGTGTTGAAGTTGAACTGTAGTCACTAAACAGCATCTTAACATAGTTCTCTCTGCTGATGTTGAAGTGAGAGATAAGGCTGTGATTCCAGGTTCGAATCTCAATCTGGGTGGAGTTTCCATGTTCTCCCCGTGTCCGCGTGGGTTTCATTCGGGTTCTCCGGTTTCCTCCCACAGTCCAAAAACATGGATTCAAGGTAAATTTCATGCTCTAAATCGCCCCATATAGAGTGTGTTTGTGTGAGTGAGTGTGTGTTCAGTGATAGATTGGCACCCTGTCCTGGGTTTATCTGCCCAGTGCCCGAAATGTTCTCCCCTGGATGGGCATGAGGAACTCCCTTCCCCCACAACCCTAATAGAGAATTAAGAGGAAGATAGTAAAGAAATGAATGAATGAAAGAAAGAGTTATCTTTATGCTGCCAAAATTATAATACAATAAGTTTAAAAAAGTAAAAAAAAAAAATAATAATAATAAAAAGGAAGCTCAGAAATTATAGTATATATATATATATATATATATATATATATATATATATATATATATATATATATATATATATATATATATATATATATATATACTATAATTTCTGAGCTTCCTTTTATTTCTTAACTCTAATTTCTAATTTTATAGTAATAGTTTATAGTTTGATTTATTTGTATAGTCTGTGTGCTGTTTTGTTGATTCAGTTTGTTACATGTCATAGATGTGTGCACTCACCAACACAAATCCCTTCTATTTATAACTTACTTAACTAACTTACTTGAAGCAATAAAGTGATTTTAATTCTGGATTACTGGATTATTTTCTGAATACATACATGAGCAAATATTAGCTTTTTCATTTAGTTGTTTAACTATATTACTGTTTAAAACACACTTAATTGGACATAACATGTATGGCGTCACCACCTGGTAAGCAGTCTGAGGGTCTTTAGACTGTCTAGGACGTTATAGGTACATTCTCAAACCCTAAGGTCACGGTACATAAGGGAAGTTCATTACTGAGCTGTGCGCAGGACTTTATTAAAAGATGTTGAGTAAGAGGAGGATGGCAGTCATGCTGTCCTCTATCATGATGCTGCGGGAGGTTTATTCAGTTTCCTCATTTCAGATTAATTTAATCTCATGTTCATTATCCTGTCAGCAATTAGAATTTATAACCGTGTCCTAATATACAATTAATGCTTTTTTTATTGCCACAACTATACCTTTTATTTTGCATAATACAACCTCATATACAGTACCAGCCTGATGGACTTTGTAGATCTGTGGTGTGGCACGGTGGTTTAGTGGTTAGCATGTTCTCCTCTCAGCACTAGGGATTCCCGGTTCAAATCCCAATCTGGGTGGAGTTTCCATGTTCTCCCCGTGTCCATGTGGGTTTCCTCCAGGTTTCTTCCCACAGTCCAAAAACATGGATCAAGGTCAATTGAATTCTCCAAATGGCCCTATATAGAGTGTGTGTGTTCTATATGGGGCAAATTAGAGCATTCAAACCGGAGGAAACCCACGTGGACATGGGGAGAACATGGAAACTCCACCACCTGAATCCCCAGCGCTGAGAGGCCTACGTGCTAACCATTAAGCCACCGTGTCAGCCCGTATCTTAATTCAAATTAATCTAATAAGCTAAATTATAAAGCAGTTCACAAAAACATTACAAATTCATTCCCTCTTTGAACTCATCCTTCCAATTACCAAAGACCAAAATATAAGTCAGAAGAGAAGTGAGACTTGTGCCCTATGGTTAACCTTTACCTGGCAGTGGATCAAACCAGACCTTTAAACTCTTTACATGCGTCATAATTACTCTTAATCACATAACTCTTATCCATCCATCCATCCATTATCTTCCGCTGGGCAGATACACCCAGGACAGGACGCCAATCTATCGCTGGGCACACGCTCACTCACACAAACAAACTCTATATGGGGCAATTTGGAGAATTCAATTGACTTGATCCATGTTTTTTGACTGGGGGAGGAAACCGGAGAACCCAAAGGAAAACCACGCGGACACGGGGAGAACATGGATCATTTTTTAGTGAAAAAAAAAAGTGGTCGTGGTCTATGTAACAGACATAAGGCAGCAATGATGGCTGAAACGGCTGCTAATGCTTGCGATGGCAACATACTGTATGTAGTTTGAAGTTGTGGGTATGATGAGTGTCATTGTGGGAGAACAAAATTCAGACTTATAACTTGAGAAGCTTTTAATATGTTGCACCAGGCCACCTCTGCATTTAATTAAAGGACTCCAAAATGGCTTGGTTCAGGATACCTGCTATAATATACAGTGGTAATTAAAAGGCTGTAAACCCTTTACATTTTTTTTTACATTAAAATTACATTACAAATGAGTCTAACATGGCTATTATATTACAATATTACAATATTATTTTGTGAGAAAATGCAATATGGCATACAGGATCAAAATGACGGGGAATTACTGAAATTTGAAGATAATTTAAAGAGGAAATTTGAGTCAGGAACAGCGATCTATTATGCTATACGAATGTATACCTCAATCCACCCACATTTGTATAAGTGTATCGGGTGGCAGTTCTCTAATTGCTGTGCCACAGAAGCTGGATCTTCTTTTCAGGAAACGGTATTGATCAGTATTGAGTTGCTTTAGAACGTTACACAACCTGTCTAGAGTAATTTAATAATCATGTTGCATAATAGTTGTGGGTTTGGGGGTTTTTCCCGGCATGAAAGGCCTGTTTATGTGCTTGCTCTTAATAGTACGAATGCCAGACAAGTTGTTTTTTAATGCATACATTCACATTAAACCAAGGGAAAGCATTTAGAAAACACTTGCTATAAAGAGTACAAAATAACATTAAGTCAGTGCTTCTCAAATAGTGGGGCGTGCCCCCCTGGGGGGGCGCAGTGCGGTGCCTGGGGGGGCGCATAACAAGATATCACAGAGCAAGTGATATTAAGTGTACTGAACAAACCCTCAAGAGACGACATGGAAAAATATTTAACAGAGACGAGGAGAAACGAAGAACGAGACCAACAAAAATCAACCGAAAGTTAAAACGAGGAAAGTGTATGTAGCGCTTGGTTTCACTGTAACGAAGGTGGGAGACGAAGAATGACCGGCGTGTCTTCTGTGTCTTTAAATGTTGGCAGCGGACAGCGTGAAATAAATGAAGGCGTCACTTAAAGACATTACACCCCGATCACGCTGATAACCGCTTGAGTTTTTAATCGAAAACGTGACGCGTACAGCAAGCAATTATAATGCGTTATGAAAGCTACTGCAGAAAAGCTGTGCGCTGCTAAACGGGCGCGTTGGAGACATTAGTTCTGATTTCCTTATTTTGATTTAAAAAAAAAACAGCACAAAATGTTGTATTCATTTTTGGTTTGTAGGTTAAAGTGTTAATGAATTGTGCTCCTGAATTAATGTTGCTGATGAATTTGAATTTATTATTATTTATTGATTTTATTTCATTTCATTTTTCAGTATCAAATGCCAGTCAGTTCAAAAATATTTCTAGTTTAAATAAGGATTTCATTCATTCGTTTCTGTTACAAACTAAAAAACAAAGTTAAAATGATTCTTTGTTCTAAGTTGATCTATATTTCTTTCTTTTTTATTTTCTTTATTGTTAATAAGGAGACATTGTTATAAAAGAGCTGTACTTATAACAAATTTATAGACAAATCATACTACAGTGGGTATAAAAATAATTTTTCATCCCATTTTGTCATGTACGGGGGGGGGGGGAGTGTGTGTGTGTGGGGGGGGGGCGGGCGCAAAAAGTTTTCTTCTTCCTAGGGGGGGCTTAACAGAAAATAATTGAGAATCACTGCATTAAGTGCAAATGATTGCGCATCATAAAACGATAGTCCTCAAATCTGATTGGCTGAGTTAGTGTGCAGCTGTGTATTGACACTTAGTGTATTGACAATAATGCACACTAAACATTCGTATGAATCTGTGACATGTGTGAATGTGATTGAATATTATTTTACATCATGTACCATTAAAGTATACGAAATTAATATTAATGTAAACAGCAAGCATTTTCCTAATGAGCACTAAGCCGGTATCTCGTTACTCAGCAATCAATGTTTATTTTAAAAACCGGACTAGATTACGTCAGGGAAGACCAAATTATTGTTCATTCATTCATTCATTCATTATCTTTGGCTTAATCCTCTACTAGAGTCATGGGGGAGTTCCTTATACCCATCCAGAGGAGAACATTTAGAACGCTGGGCAGATACACGTAGGACAGGATGCCCTATAGCTGGGCACACACTAACACAGACACACACTAAATGGGGCAATTTAGAGCATTTAATTTACATTCAAGTGTTTTTAGACTGTGGGAATAAAACATGAGGAAACCCATGCGGACATGGAGAGGACATGGAAACTCCACCCTGATTGGGATTTAAACCTGGAATCCCCAGCACTGAGAGGAGAACGTGCTAACCACTAAGCCACAAAGCTGCTTTAATTGTTATATAATAAAGCAATAAGGCCCAAGAGGGCATGTGTTATTGTGAAGTGGTAAAAACGTGTTAGGCCTGATGCGTAGCGGAGTGCCATTACACCTCTTTCCTGTGATCTATTCACAGTAATGCAAATCCTCGAGTGACTTATTGCTTTTATAAAATTGTTACAAACACACCATAATAAAAAAAACAATGTTTGATTCATAAATGCATTTATTGAAATCAAAATTGTTAATAAACTGTTTTTTATAAAGTGAACTGAAGAACAGGTTTCTGGTTTGTCTAACAATCAAATCAAATTACAGATTGCACTTTATTAAAAATAAGGTATTGTATATCAATCATTGATATAAATGTGAAGTAGTCGGAGGTCTGTGTTATTGTCAATAATATCATTTATTCATTCATTATCTCCCGCTTTATCCTCTATTAGGGTCGCGGTGGGATTCCCCATGACCATCCAGGGGAGAACGTCTCGGGCGCTGGGCAGATAGACCCAGGACAGGGCGCCAATCCATCGCTGGGCACACACTCACACAGACACACTCTATATGGGGCAATTTTGAGAATTCAATTGACTTGATCCATGTTTTTGGACTGTGGGAGGAAACCGGAGAACCCGGAAGAAACCCACGCAGACACGGGGAGAACATGGAAACTCCACCCAGATGGGGATTCGAACCGGGAATTCCTAGCACTGAGAGAAGAACATGCTAACCACTAAGCCACCCAATAATATCATAGCTGGACAAATGACTCAGATTTAAGAACTCAATCAGATTTTAAAACCGGAACTCCTTATTTAATAATAATATAAAAGGCTTTCAAGGTTGTGCATTATTATGAATCATGGGAAAATGGTGTAATTTTACGATGCATAACGCCCTCCTAACCTAATCGCTTTAGTGAGATTTCGAGTAAATACTAACATTTTAAGGCCTCCTATGTTTTTCTTTCCAAATGGTAGTAAAGAAATAAGTTTAGTGTTAGTGTTTAGTCTACGTAGGTCAGCCGGGTTTCTAAAACAAGGTTAGTGTTATTTAGGAATTATCTCATTATTAGGTTTGGATGATACACAGCAAAACAAAACAACGCCCCCCTTAGGACATACGGTAGGTGCTACATAAAACAACAACCCACACAATATGACATGAAGTGAGCGTATGCAAGAGAATGTTTAATTAATAAACTGATCATGTGGCAGTGCAGCACTTCATCACTTCTAGTGTTGTCATGTTCATAATGATTAGAATTATTAATATTAGAATTATTTGTAGTTTTGGTCTGTTTTGATATGGATTACCTAATATAAAACCCCTCTTAATTTAATTGACAGGGCAGATCTTCCCTTATTCCTAATAAACCAGCTTAGCAAAATGAATAGAATGGGTTCTGACCTCCAAAGCCCGGCCGCATGGCAAAGTCGTGCTCCTCGATCCTCAGCAGTTGTTCTGTCTTTATGAGCAGAGACTTTGTACTGTCCTGTTTTTTTAACTTGAAGTCAATCCTCCTAAATGCAAGCAAACAAGCAAAATATATTAAAAATATTTTTTAAAGCACCCCTATATCATGTTAAATGACTTTATCCTAAATTCATTCTGCATTCATTCATTAGTACAACATGGGCAATTTATCCACAGTCCAAAAAAAAAAAAACATGGATCAGGGTCAATTCTCCAAATTGCCCCATATAGAGGTTGTGTGTGTGTGTGTGTGTGTGTGTGTGTGTGTTTGTGTGTCTGTGTGAGTGTGTGCCCAGCGATAGATAGGCGCACTGTCCTGGGTGTATCTGCCCAGCGGCTGAAACGTTCTCCCCTGGATGGGCATGGGGAACCCACTGCGACCCTAATAGAGGATAATAGACGGATGGAAAACTAAATTAATTATTTACCACTAATTAGTATTTAGTAATTTCTGACTTAATACCTCCATCGATCCATTATCCGCTTAATCCTCTACCAGGGGGGAAGAATCCAGGGAAGAACATTTCAGGCATTGGGCAAATACACCAAGTACAAAGTTCAAATCTGTCGCTGGGCAAACACTCATTCGCTCAGACACACACTAAATGGGGCAATTAAGAGCATTTAATTTACCTTGGAAATTGGGATTCGAACTTGGATCCCCAGCGCAGAGAGACGAACGTGCTAACCACCAAACCACCGTGCCACCCAGAATTGAATATAAAATATATTAAAAATATTAGAATTTTGGGCGGCACGGTGGTTTGGTGTTTAGCACGTTCGCCTCTCAGCACTAGGGATTCCCGGTTCAAATCCCCATCTGGGTGAAGTTCCCATGTTCTCCCTGTGTCCACGTGGGTTTCCTCCAGGTTCTCCGTTGTCCTCCCACAGTCCAAAAACATGGATCGAGTCAAATGAGTTCTCCAAATTGCCCCATATAGGGTGTGTTTGTGTGCGTGTCTGTGTGAGTGAGTGTGTGCCCAGCGATAGATTGGCACCCTGTCCTGGGTGTATCTGCCCAGCACCCGAAACTTTCTCCCCTGGATGGGCATGGGACCCTAATTAGGATAGGGGCGATTAGGGGCGACCCTAATATAGGATAAAGCGGAAGATAATGGATGGATGGATGGATATTATAATTTTTATATAAAGCATGGTACTCATCAGATTTACATGTAGTGTTTGTATAGCAACTACAACGAGTGGAGACCTGATCTCTGAACATATTGAGTGTTGTATTTAGCATTCCTGAAATGATTCTGGGTAAGCTCTCGTGCCAGGATGTGGTAACTCTTTATAGTATAGTTATTTTATGTTGTAATAATGAACCATAAAGTATGAATGAACGTGAGTCAGTGTGTGATTGTGTTTAGTGATGTGGTTAGAGATGAAAAATAAAAAAAAAAACATAAGAAAAAAAAAAGCTAGTGATTCAGTAATTTACCTTAAAAAAAAACTCTAAAAAAATCTCTAAACTACCTCAAATGGAAGTCAAATTATCTCGAACGCATTTTTAATTGATCCAAACAGATAAAATGTATCCTGATGTTGCACGTCCTGCTTTACTAGCGAAACCCTGAAGTGAAAATGTGAGGTGAGCAACCAAATGTCCAGACACATTTACAAAAGAACTGGGTGGCAGTGAGCATTTATTGGAATGCCCACTGAAATGAGTCTATTTAAGAAAAGTTATTTAAAGAGTTTAACAGGTTGCTGTGGTCCTTTATCCTGCTGTGGTATTTTGACCAAAGCATGCTAAAGGCATTTTATTCTATTTCGGTATTTTTTTTATTTGTTTGGGGCTATAATGAAAAGAAATCACGTTTTTTATATTTGTTTGTTTTTTTAAAAGCCCCACGGTTCTGCACCAAACCTTTAAAACCCCTCAAAACCACAAACATAAAATCAGATTGATAATATTTTTATTCATCTTCTATTATCTTCCATTATGGTCGCAGTGGTGGAGGGGGCGGTCTGGTTCTCCATGCCCATCCAGGGGAGAACCTTTTGGGCACTGGACAGATACACCCAGGACAGGGCGTCATATCTATCACTTTACCTTGAATCCATGTTTTTGGACTGTGGGAGGAAACTGGAGAACCTGGAAGAAACCCACGCGGACACGGGGAGAACTCCTGGGAACTCCACCCAGATTGAGATTCAAACCTGGAACCCCCAGCACTGAGAGGAGAACATGCTAACCACTAAACCACTGTGCCACTGTGCCTCGTACATCTAATAAAATAATAATTATAATTGGCGCCCTGTCCTGGGTGTATCTGCCCAGCGCCCGAAACATCTACAACCCCCCCACCACCATCACCACACTTGTAGAGGATTAAACAGAAGATAAAAATGTAATGTTAATGAATCTAAATTGCCCCCATATAGAGTGTGTGTATGTGTGTGTGGGTGTGTGTGTGTGTGTGTGTGTGTATGAGTGAATGTCCCCAGCGATAGATTGCCGCCTTGTGCTGGGCGCCCCTGGATGGACGACCCTTGTCCCCGATATAAGATTAAGCGAAGGATAATGAATTTAAGGTGTAATAAGATAAAAAATCCAATACCTCTATTAAATTCTCTTATCATAAAGAAATCTGGGAAGAAATAAGAAAAATCAGGTTGATTTCAAAATTTTGAAAACACTAAACAAGTAACCGTGTTCACTCTTGTGGGTACACTGAAAATATATGTTTTGGGCATGTGTAAAGCACATGTAATGATATTTAGAGTATATATATATATGTGTGTGTGTGTGTGTTACATATATACATATGGGCGGAACGGTGGCTCAGTGGTTAGCACGTTCTCCTCTCAGCACTAGGGATTCCCGGTTCTAATCCCCATCTGGGTTGGAGTTTCCATGTTCTCCCCGTGTCTGTGTGGGTTTCCTCCCACAGTCCAAAAACATGGATCAAGTCAATTGAGTTCTCCAAATTGCCCCATATAGAGTGTGTCTGTGTGAGTGAGTGTGTGCCCAGCGATGGATTGGCGCCCTGTCCTGGGTCTATCTGCCCAGCGCCCGAGACGTTCTCCCCTGGATGGGCATGGGGAACCCCACCGCGACCCTACTAGAGGATAAAGTGGGAGATAATGAATGAGTATATATATATATATATATATATATATATATATATATATATATATATATATATATATATATATATATATATATATATATATATATATATATATATATATATATATATATATATATATATATATATATATATATATATATATATATAGTTTGTCCGCTGCTATTTTATTAAGTATAATTCTTCTATTAGAACCATCGGGAGTGTTGTCCTTTCCTCCAGACATCAAACATGTCACTGTTTTTACATATGTAATGCCACACAGTCCGCAGATGAAAAGCAGGAGGCGTTGTGAACCTCCCCTCCTCCACAAAGGGCTAAGTAACAGCAACGTTGACAGGAAACCACTAATTGTATATGGACAGATCAAAGGCACAAGGAAACATCATACACCAGATGTTGGCGCTCTTCTTATTAACTGATTTGGTTACAGTACATAAAAGTACAGAAGTACGTCTTAAAAACACAAGTACACATTCCAAGGTTTGATTCACTGGGACATGATAGAAAAGATTTAAAAGGTCATTAAATGTAAAGAACTTTAGATAAATATCATGACATAACTTTCTTCATGTCTTTATTTATTTGGCAACTGTAGGAGTGTAAGTATGAGAAAGTAAATCCATTTTGAAAGGGATAATTGAATTTGGTTAGGGATTCCCTGTTCGAATACCAATCTGGGTGGAGTTTCCATGTTCCCGCCGTGTCCACGAGGGTTTCTTCCAGGTTCTCTGGTGTCATCCCACAGTCCAAAAACATGGATTTAAGGTAAATTAAATGCTCTAAATTGCCTCATATAGAGTGTATTTGTGTGTGTCTGTAAATGAGTGTATTTGTCTGTGTCTGTGTGTGTGTGTGTAATTAAGTGTGTGTGTGTGTGTGTGTGTAAGTGCTCTCAGTAATAGATAATAGAGAACCCAACAGAGCCCAAAACGTTCTTCCCAGGATGGGCATGGGAACCATGGGAAATTGTACTATAAACTGTAAATTGTACTATATCTATCTATCTATCTATCTATCTATCTATCTATCTATCTATCTATCTATCTATCTATCTATCTATCTATCTATCTATCTACACACACACACACACACACACACACATATATATATATATATATATATATATATATATATATATATATATATATATATATATATATATATATATATATATATATATATATATACATACATAGAACAGTGAAAGCTTTATATCAAATCTAACCAATTTTCTGTTCCTTTCTTTAAATCAGTGCACCTTATTACTATTAATTATTCCCTTTATGTATATTTTGTATATATATATATATATATATATATATATATATATATATATATATATATATATATATATATATATATATATATATATATATATATATATATATATACTGTATATATACATACATAATATATGTAATATAAATATAATAAAGTTAAAAATAAACAACTTTAAAAAAGCAATGTACAAAATATAAGATTGACTTAAATTTACTTATATATATAAATTTAATTATATGTATTTATATATATATATATATATATATATATATATATATATATATATATATATATATATATATATATATATATATATATATATATAGTACAATTTGAATTGTATTTAAATAATTTAAGTCAATCTTATGTTTTGTACATTGCTTTTTAAAGTTGTTTATTTAACTTTATTATATTTCAAATTATATTATTTCTCATTGCTTACTTTCACTGTTTTTATATCAGCTGCGGCAATATGCAAATTTCTATTATTTAACTTATTTTATCTTATTTTTGGTCGAGGCTTATCAGTTCCATTACTAATCTGAAATTACAGGATATTGCAAATGGGAAATGACACACATATAAATATAAACACTGCATTGCAGCAGCAATGAAATATTGTAAAGCATTACAGACTAAAGCTGGTTTTGTCCGCTGGGATGACCGAAGTCTAAAACCATGCTCACATCCTGTAAATACAGCCTTACTTGCTATTTCCTTTTAAGGATACAGCTTACTTAAAGAAATCCCATGCTTACATAAAATGAACCACAATGTTAGAAAGTTAAAGCTAAACAGTACAAAGTTTTATTCCAGCAAATGAAGATTCCATAGTTACCCTCTGTATTTATGCTTGGCATGCTCTCCCAGGTAAACATCCTTGTTCTTCTTCCGGCTGGGGTAGCGGTTGTTGAGAAGAGTAACAGGCCACAGACAGGCAAGGCACATCAGCCTTAAACTCAGCAGATTCAGCTTCATGGTCATGCTTAGGTTTGGAACTCAGGACCCTCGCATATTTTTCCCAGTATCCACACCGGCGTGAAGATGTGTTGCTCCAGAGACATATCCCAACCCCCACGAGCTTACATACAGAGAGATGGAAGGGCGATGTAGCAACCTGCACACGGGAGTCCTAAATCAGACCCGGCACTTTAAATCTGGCTGGCACGAATGTCTTATTTCTCTTCAATCCAAATTTACCAGCATCCGTAGGTAGATCCATGTTTCTGGACGTTCACATTCCACTGGCTCGGCACCTGCTCTCTCATCGACATTTAAATCAATATGATTTTATGCGTAGAAAATAAAAGAATGGAATTAATTCCCCTGAAATCCTCTTATGTTGGTCACTGAAATCGGTCTGTAACCTACAAATGGGGCAGGATGACACAGAGCACGCCTTCTAATCAGGATTTTTTCACAGACCAGCACTACACAATATGTGGAATTGTAGCTTAAAAGAATGTACGCATCGTGACCCTGTGCAGAACTCACTAGGTACAGTTAAGAGTGTGAGAGAACACGGCCATCACGATCTGGTAATATGAACCTGTACTTTAGGGCTAAGAGGTAACTTGTTTTAAACATGCGCTAAACCTAGAACACTCAAATAACACATGGACAAAAATGAATACTCTAACTGAAAGGTCACACCAGGTAAACAGTCCTGTCTTTTTAACCGTGGCAATGTGTAAGGTTTCCAGCATCCTCCATCATGCAACCAGCACTTTCTATGAATCCGGTATTCATAATGCAGTATAAGTGCATTTATAATGCTTTAGAACATTTGTCATAAGCCTAGGTTAATGTACATAGAGGTTTATAATAAGTCATGAATAATTATAACAATTTGACATAAGGCTTTATAACACAAAGTGACATAATGCATTATAATAGGAATTTATTTTAACTTTTGATTCTTTGAATGTTTAGACATTTTTACTTAAAACTTTGTGCATTAATAAGCTTTCCTAACTCTTTATGTAATACTATGTATCCAGTCTTTTTAAAAGGTAATAAATGCCAACACTTCACTTTATACCTGCAAAGAGAGCTTATAAGCTTTTATAAATAGTTTTGAGCACATTATTTTTAAAACTATAATAAGTTGGTGAACAGTTAAAATATATCATTTATAATCATTTTGCCACTTTGTGTTATTAAGCATATATTTAGCATATCCTATAATACATTATAAGTGTGGTTGTGTACATATATGGACATTAACAAAGACTTATGACAAGTATGATAAAGCATTATGAATACTTTATAAAGCTTTATAAATGCACTTATAAAGCACCATGAATACCTGATTTAAGTAAAGTTTGAACATTTTTTCTTTTTGAATTTGTGCAAATTCTTAATCACACCTACGACACTAAATACATTTACCTCTCAGATTTACCGGACTTATATGCATTACATTACATTACATTGTATTACATTACATTACATTACATTACATTACATTACATTGTATTACATTACATTACATTACATTACATTACATTACATTGCATTACATTACATTATATTACATTACATTGTATTACATTACATTGCATTTCATTACATTACATTACATTACATTACATTGTATTACATTACATTGTATTACATTACATTACATTACATTGCATTTCATTACATTACATTGTATTACATTACATTACATTGCATTGCATTACATTACATTACATTACATTACATTACATTACATTACATTGCATTTCATTACATTACATTGTATTACATTACATTACATTACATTGCATTTCATTACATTACATTGTATTACATTACATTGTATTACATTACGTTACATTACATTTCATTACATTACATTACATTGTATTACATTACATTGCATTGCATTACATTACATTATATTACATTACATTACATTGTATTACATTACATTGCATTGCATTACATTACATTACATTGTATTACATTACATTACATTACATTACATTGTATTACATTACATTACATTACATTGCATTACATTACATTACATTGTATTACATTACATTGCATTACATTACATTACATTACATTGTATTGTATTACATTACATTACATTACATTGTATTAAATTACATTACATTGCATTACATTTGGTCATTTAGCAGACTCTAAGTCCAAAGCGACTTATAAGTATCCCAACTTGGTTGAGATCATAACACAGGGTTGGTGATACATCATCTCTGGAGCAATGAGGGTTAAGGGTCTTGCTCAAGGACCCACCGTGGTAACTTCAGTGGACCTGGAATTTGAACCCCCAACCTTCAGATTGAAAACCCAACACCCAACTCACTGAGCTAAACACTAAGCTACACAATGGTTTTCCAATTGTGCCTTTTTCAATTGTTAAATACGGGCGGCCCCGCTCAAGGAGCACGAGTCCCCCACTGAGTTTTGTACCTCACAAGGTTTTCTTCCAACATAACAGGGAGTTTTTTCTTGCCACCGTCACTTCAGCTTGCTCTTTGTGGATTTAAAGGCTTATAAAAGATCATCACCATGCATATTTGTTATTTGTACTGTGCAAAATGTGCATTACTTAATTACTATTTGACTTAGATCCTTAAATATGGTTTATTTTATTTAAGTAAGACATTTTATTCTTTTTTAAATGTATTCCATTCATTCGCTTTTCTACATCACTGTGTAAGTATGTCAGTAGGTCAGAGATAAGCACTGTTTTAGATGCTAGACCTGCACTATTACACCACACATTTTATTTCAGTTTCACAAGAGATTTAGAGATTATGCGGCTTGCTCATCATCGTGTGAAAACCCCATTTCATTTTTTCTCTCTTGGACTAATCACTTTTCATTAACTCAATTCCATCACAAGTGAGAGAGAAAGAAAGCCGTGGCTGAGCGAGGGAGGACAAATTAAGAAGTGCAGAGCTGGAACATCATAACCCCGTGGTCACAGGTCTGCTGCATCCAGTAATCCCAGTGTGCTGTCAAATCTGATGGATTATAGCCTGATGAGGACCGGTGAAGCAGAGATTTCTCAGCACCCACCCTGCATGTCACTAATCTATCCAATCACATCACAGCATGGCCGGTTCAGCAGCAGGTTTTCTAAGACTTTCATCATTACATGTTTGGTATTTTAACAGCTAGTTGTTGTTAAAGAGACACTCTTGGATTAAAAGACGTCGTGTAGAGGTTCAGATAACGTCATGTAGGGATTTAATCTCCAAAATCAGATTGTCTCTGTTTATGGCTCGTTCATATATAACTCTGTTAGGGTTCATGTCCTAAATCTGCTTAATCTGTTGTTGTGTTATGTCCAGGCGGCACTGTGGCTTAGATGTTAACACGTTACCCCTCTTAGTGTCTGCGTGGGGTCTCTTACCCCTCACCGTGTCTACGTGGGGTTCCTCAGGGTTCTCCGGTTTCCTCCCACAGTCCAAAAACATGGATCAAGTCAATTGAGTTCTCCAAATTGCCCCATATAGTGTGTGTGTGTGAGTGAGTGTGTTCCCAGCAAGAGATCGACGCCCTGTCCTGGGTGTATCTGCCCAGCGCCCGAAACGTTCTCCCCTGGATGGGCATGGGGAACCCCCACCCCCACGACCCAAATATAGGATAAAGCGGAAGATAATTGTGAGGACCAGTGGTGTTTTAGCTTTAGCAAAGTCCTTTACCCTTAGTTAGGGTTGCTGAATCTGTCTAGTTTTTCAGATCTACTTAATTCTGATTGGCTGTGCCGTTTGTCCAGCTGTGACATGATTTACCGTAACGTGCACCCCTGACGGCTTCACATTCGTATCAATGTGTGATATACATTATTTTAAATCCATCCATCCATTATCTTCCACTTTATCCTCTACGAGGGTCGCGGTGGGGTTCCCCATGCACATCCAGGGAAGAATGTCTCGGGCGCTGGGCAGATAGACCCAGGACAGGGCGCCAATCTATCGCTGGGTACACAGACACAAACACAAACACACTCTATATGGGGCAATTTGGAGAATTCAATTGACCTTAATCCATGTTTTTGGACTGTGGGAGGAAACCGGAGAACCTGGAGGAAATGCACGTGGACACGGGGAGAACATGGAAACTCCACCAAGATTGGGATTCGAACCGGATTCCCTAGTGCTGAGAGGACTAGACTTCTCTGTAGCATTGCTATGCCTCACATCGTGCTTAAAAACACTGCTTTCCCATTATTCATTCGCAATAAAGCTCCCCCTCTTGTGTGTTATGGCTTGAAAGGAAAAGAAGAGAAATAAAGTAAAATTATTTCATTCATTACATTCCTCTTAATCCTCTACTAGGGTCGCGTGGGTGGAGTTCCCTATGTCCATCCAGGGGAGAATGTTTCCGGTTCTGGGCAGATACACCCAGAACAGGGTGCCAATCTATTGCTGGACACACACTCACTCACACAATGGTCTGTTTTATGTTTATAAACTTCCGTTTTCCGTTTCCGGCATTGTTTAGAGTCACGCGTTGTCCTAGTCCCTGTGTTCTTTTGTTTCGATTCAGTGAATCAATAAATACCGTCTCTCTTACCTGCGTCCTGGGTCCTCTCTGCACTATGGAAATTATTTTTTGCTGCAGTGGACATGTTCCTGACACATTGAAGTTATCAATGTGGGTCCTTCAGCAAGACCCTTAACCCTCATTGCTCCAGGGATGTTGTGATGAACCCTGCGCTCACTTTGTAAGTCACTTTGGATAAAAGCATCTGCTAAATGACCAAATGTAATGTAATCTCAGACCCTCACGCACATGGGGAGAACATGGAAATTTGGAATCCACAGTGCTGCGAGGTGAACGTATTAACCACTAAGCCACC
This sequence comes from Corydoras sp. C115, assembly GCA_019802505.1. Taxonomy (NCBI): domain Eukaryota; kingdom Metazoa; phylum Chordata; class Actinopteri; order Siluriformes; family Callichthyidae; genus Corydoras; species Corydoras sp. C115. The sequence goes on along the minus strand of JAFMOC010000066.1, from coordinate 2,266,316 downwards.
GCACCACAACCATACCAAACCAAACTTGAAAAAATTAATTCTTTAGTTTGAAGTCATTGTCAGTGTAATTTCAAACCGGTGTGATTAACATACTGCATCTCAACGTGGCACAACAGTTGTTCAGCAGCAGAAAGGAGAAGATCACCCAGAAGATCAGCGGCTGTCCACTGCCCAGTCTGGATGACCTGTTCAGCTCTCGCTGCCTCAGTAGGGCAGCTAACATCCTGAAAGACTCTTCCCACCCTGGACATCATCTATTCCAGCAGCTAACCTCGGGAAAACGCTTCAGGTCCATCACATCCAGGACAAACAGACTGAAAAACCGCCTTTATCCCAGCGCTGTACGCGAACTGAATACAGCTAAGCATGCACAACCCACAAAACCAACCCCCCCCCCCCACCCCCGCACTGATAACTGGACTCAGCATTAACCACATTAATATTGTACTTATGTGCAATATAATTCATGTGCAATATAATTCATTATGTATATATAATTGTGGCGGCACGGTGGCTTAGTGGTTAGCACGTTCTCCTCTCAGCACTAGGGATTCCGGGTTTAAATCCCCATCTGCATGGAGTTTCCATGTTCTCCTCGTGTCTGCGTGGGTTTCCTCCGGGTTCTCCGGTTTCCTCCCACAGTCCAAAAACATGGATCAAGTCAATTGAGTTCTCCAAATTGCCCCATATAGAGTGTGTCTGTGTGAGTGAGTGTGTGCCCAGCGATAGATTGGCGCCCTGTCCTGGGTCTATCTGCCCAGCGCCCGAGACGTTCTCCCCTGGATGGGCATGGGGAACCCCACCGCGACCCTAATAGAGGATAATAGACGGATGGAAAACTAAATTAATTATTCACCACTAATTAGTTATTAGTAATTTCTGACTTAATACCTCCATCGATCCATTATCCGCTTAATCCTCTACCAGGGGGGAAGAATCCAGGGAAGAACATTTCAGGCATTGGGCAAATACACCAAGTACAAAGTTCAAATCTGTCGCTGGGCAAACAGTCATTTGCTCAGACACACACTAAACGGGGCAATTAAGAGCATTTAATTTACCTTAAAATAAAGCCTTAGAGGATAAAGCGCAAGATAATGAATGAATGAATATATATATATATATATATAAAATTATATATATAATTTTTAAACTTTTTATTCTTTTGTTTACCTAAGATTGCTCCTCAAATCTCGTTGCACATGTGCAATGACAATAAAAGGTATCTATCTATCCTTCATCAGTTTAAAATTGTCTTGGTCCTGATACACAGCGTAACAGCTTTAGGAATTAAAGAGGTTTATTGAAACTGACTAAGCAAAAGACAAACAACTGGTTGGTAAAGAAAAGCCATTTGAACAGCCAGTTGAACAGGATTTGTTCCATGTCCCTCAGTCCGAGTAAAGATGAATGTTTGAGCTACGACGCACAAAGACATTTTGAATAAATATGTGCGTTCAGCTTTGAGGCGGCAGTTTGGAGAAGGCCCTTCCCCAGCAGGACTGTGCCAGTGTACACACAGGTTCAGTGAGTGCGTGGTTTTCCGAGTCTGGTGTAAAAATTTCACTGGCATTTCAGATGAATAAGAACATTATTTGTTTGCCAAAGGTTTTGCCAGAACTTACATATTCTAATGTAATTAAATCAGAATACAGTTAATGTTCGAGCCGACGGTAAGACTTTCTACAAATCAATTTATTTATTACTTAAATCAATCACTTATTACTTAAACACTGTGATTTATTTGCTCTAACTGCTTTCCTTGTCTGTTTCTTTTGAGGTGTGGCCGGTTTCCTGGAGGTGTCATCAGATCTTCATCCATGGCTCTGCCGAAGCACTGTGGCTACGACAAATGCTGGTAGGAACCTGGATATTAATTGGACTGGCGGTCCTGCAGGACGCCCTTAATGGACTTATAGAGTTTTCCAGTTGTTAATTTTTCCATTTGTTAAATACAGTCACCCGATCTCAACACAATCTGTACAATAGTATCCTACACTGTTGATGCTGCCCGGCCGCTCAAGGAGGATGAGTCCCCCACTGAGTCTTGGTCCTCACAAGGTTTCTATCTTAAAATAACAACATAACAGGGAGTTTTTTCTTGCCACTGTCGCTTTGGCTTGCTCTTTGGGGGTTTAAAGGCTTTTCATTCTGTAAAGCTGCTTTGTGACGATGTACTATTGTAAAAAGTGCTCTATAAAGTATAAAGTCCAGTATTCATAATGAATTATAAGTGCATTCATAAAGCTTTATAAAGTGTTTATAAGCCATTAGAACATTTGTCATAAGTCTTAGTTAATGTACATAGATGTTCAGAATCACAGTCATAAATTGTTATGACAATATGACATAAGGGCGGCTTGGTGGCTTAGTGGTTAGCATGTTCTCCTCTCAACACTAGGGATTCCCGGTTCGAATCCCAATCTGGGTGGAGTTTCCATGTTCTCCCCGTGTCCGCGTGGGTTTCCTCCAGGTTCTCCGGTTTCCTCCCACATTCCAAAAATATGGATCAAGTCAATTGAATTCTCCAAATTGCCCCATATAGAGTGTGTTGTATGAGTGAGTGTGTGCCCAGCGATAGATTGGTGCTTTGTCCTGGATGTATCTGCCCAGCGCCCGAAACTTTCTACCCTAGATGAGCATGGGGAACCACCCCACGACCCAAGTAGACAATAAAGCGGAAGATAATGGATGGATGGAACATGACATAAGGCTTCATAACACAAAGTGACATAATGCATTATAATATAAATACATTTCAACAATTCTTACTAAAAACAAGCTGATTACAGGTTATGTACTGGTTATGTACTCATTATGTATTTACCTTGATCCATGGACCGTTTTTGGACTGTGGGAGGAAACTGGAGAACCCGGAGGAAACCCACTTGGATATGAGGAGAACATGGAAGCTCCACCCAGATTGGGATTCAAACCTGGATCCCCAGTGCCGAGAGGCAAACATGCTAACCACTAAGCCACCATGCCTAGATGAACAGTTAAAATACATATTTAAAATACATAATACATGTCATTTGTGTTATAAAGCCTTATGGCATTTTCTTATAACTCTTTATGAGTGTGTACATCAAAGCATTATGAATACTTTATAAAGCTTTATAAATACACATATAATGCATTGTGAATACCGGATTTAGGACAAGTGTTACTCCAACATTAAGACTCCTGCACTTTAGCTATATTTCCATCTTTATCTCAGGTTTTCTGAACCATGTGAAGAGTAGACCTGATTCTGAAATACCTCCTAAACCCATTCACTGTGATTATATTCCCTTCTTTACTTTGTTACACCCACCTGTACTTACCTTCCCACATACACACACATTTCATTCTAGAAACTCGTTCAAAGCTTAGGGATCATATTACAAACAAAAATATCAGTGTGGACCTGAACGTGATGGATTGCTTTAACTGCTGCTTGTTAAGACACCATTATTATTAAATCGAACATTACTCAATACAAATGCATGCGCTGTCTTTAATTTAGTTTTGTATTTTTGCATTCAGTACAAGACACTGGCTCTGACCTACAGGACAATCTCTGGATATCTGCCCCCTCTCACCTTCACTCTATCTTTTTAAAATACACTCCGACTCGTTCACTTCGCTCCAGTGATGATTGTCAGGTGGAACCATCTTCCCAACTCTGTCCGTAAGGCAGGATCACTGGCCATTTTTAAGAAACTACTGAAGACGCATCTTCTTAACAAATACCTGTTGTAAAAAAAAAAGGGGGGGGGGGGAGGCACAGCATCATATAACAATCAGGTTTGGTGATTTTACAGTATAAAGTAATAAAATAGTGAAATACATCCATTTAAACATTTTTGAACATCTAAAATATGATTTGTAAATCCATACATCCATAGATGTACCACTCCAGTACTTTTCTGTCTGCTGAAACATTTACAGACCTCCTTTACATAGAAAAGGTACGATTGGACAAAAACATTGTGGAAACTGACTGAAAGACCAATTGTAGGAGGTCAGTTGGTTGGGGGGGGGGAGGCGCAGCATCAAATAACAATCAGGTTTGGTATATTTTACAGTGTGGTTGGTTTTCTTCATAAATACAGACTTGTGATGTTCTCATTTGTAAGTCGCTTTGGATAAAAGCTTCTGCTAAATGACTAAATGGAATGTTATGTAAATGTAAATGTAAAATGTCGCAATAAATAGCCAGCTCTACAAAAATCTTACACCTATGACCACACTAAAATATATTTTTAAAAATCTCAGAGATCCTTGACCTTGATTTGGACAATTTGTCTCATTCTGTTGGAATCTGTGGAGCGTTCTCCTATTGTGTTTATCTACTCCGTGTTATCACCTTTACTGAAATGGTCTACGGAGACATTCTTTACTGCTGTAATCATTAAATAGTGGGAACAACTTACTAAAGAGTAGGATGGCTTGATAAAGTAGGAACATTTAGTACTAACCACTGGTTAGTAACATCAGGCACACAGTATAAGATACAGGAGATTTATTTAAGGACTCAGTGAGACTTTATTGTCATTTACATAACATGTGGTACATGGAACACAAATAAAATGATGTTCCACGCATCCAGTTTTGACCCTAAGCATTATTGGATCTGTAAAGCTTGCTTTCAGGTTAGTATTTAAACAGAAAGATTAATACAGTACATCCGTCCATCCATTATCTTATTGCTTTTATAAAACAAACACAAACACACTTTAATAAAATAAACAAGGTTTGACTTATACATACAGTACATGGGAGTGCAGGGAGAACATGGAAATTCCATCCAGATTGGAATTTGAGAACGCTAATCACTAAGCCACTGTGTGGCCACTAGTGTTAAATTATATCTAGTATTCCCCAATTACAAATTTTTCACTATAATGCCAACAAAAGCTCAAGTCTTTATGTAACACTGGCTTTAAATGATATCACTTTATATTTAATCCAAAGCAGCCACAATGCTAATTTATATTATGTTGTAACGTTTGAAGATGTAACATTCACTGTATTATTAGATAGGGCCAGGTGTAACGCCAGATCCAGCACCAACAAGTCAGGCACTGGCAACATGTCACAACATATACTGTCTCTAAGTAAAGAGTGAATTCAGATGTGGAACCCTAGGTCTGCACAGAATATGGTCAGGCTCATTCACAAAGACCTGGTTTATATATGTATGTTTATATATATATATATATACCTCACATAATTTTTATCTTAAATTTAAAAGCGTGTTGGGGTCTGGGCTCCCAACCATGCCTTTGCTGACCTTACCTATACCTATACATATATATATATATATATATATATATATATATATATATATATATATATATATATATATATATATATATATATATATATATATATATAATATATATGTATATATATATTTCCCACGACATCTAATGGTATCCGTAGTGCTGAATAACCACTAGATGTATCGTTTTCATTCACTTTCCCTCCCACGACATCTAATGGTTCCGACCCACACTCTATATGGGGCAATTTTAAGAATTCAATTGGGCACTTCACACAGATCCAGGTTTTTTGGACTGTGGGAGGAAACCGGAGAACCCGGAGGAAACCCACGCAGACATGGGGAGAACAGGAAACTCCTCCCAGATGGGGATTCGAACCGGGAATCCCTAGCGCTGAGAGGTGAATGTGCTAACCACTAAGCCACCGTGCCTCACATCTAATATCATATTATATATTAATAGAAAAAAAAAAAAAATTATTATATATATATATATATAGGTGGCACGGTGGTTTAGGGTTAGTATGTTCGCCTCTCAGCGCTAGGGATTCCCAGTTCGAATCCCCATCTGGGTGGAGTTTCCATGTTCTCCCCGTGTCTGGGTTTCCTCCGGGTTCCACCGTGCCCAAAAACATCACATTGAATTCTCCATATCATATGTGTCTCTGTGATATTAATAGAAAAAAAAAAATAGATATATATATATATGAATAAATACTACTGTCACTTTTGCTGCTGGGAATGTAAATTTCTCCCATAGTGGGAGCAATAAAGGACTATCTTATCTTATCTTTCTTATCTTATCTTTGTATATGCTTTTAATTGTGTGGAAGCAAGGTAAGTAAAGGAATGGTTGGGAGCCCTGACCTCAACACGTTTCAAATGAAATAAAATGAAAATTATGAGAGGTTTGGTTTGACTGTACAATTCTTTTCTGTAATATATAGAAAAAAGTCCATCAAACATAGACACAAACTCTGTGGAAATCTTGTTTGAGGAGCAGCCCAGAAACAGGTATCATAAAATCTCCTGTAGATGTAATATTCCAGTAATATTCCAGTAATATTGTACATATTAGCGCACAAAGAGTGATAAACACTGACTATGAGATATGAGTGCAACAGTTACATTTTTAAAGTATGAAGTTCCTTGTTGCCTTTGTTGTATTTTATGACTAGTTTCTAATCTAGCAGCGTGTTATCAGTGATGTGTACTGTCGTGTTTTCAGTCTGGTTCTATCAGAGTATGGATTCAGTGAGCAGGTTCTTAAAAGGGCTGGTAGAACCGCATGCCTTCCACCCACTGTACCACACACCGGTCAGACACAGGAGCACATTCAGCCTAAGACTCATTCCACCCAAATGCCCCACAGAGCACCACAGGAGGTAATTCTTACCTGTAGATATCAAACTATATAATCAGTCTGTTTAACTCCTCATTTACTAAAACAACTTTGATGTACAATAACGCAATCATGATAAGTAAGCCATATTATTATAATACTAATAATATACTAATAATAAATTATAATCACATGACGTGGCTTAGTGGTCTGGGTGGAGCAATCTGGGTGGAGTTTCCATGTTCTCCTCGTGTCCGCGTGGGTTTCCTCCGGGTTCTCCGGTTTTTATTTCACAAAAACATGGATCAAGTCAATTGAATTTCCCAAATTGCCCCATATAGAGTGTGTCTGTGTGAATAAGTGTGAGCCCAGCGATAGATGGGTGCAATATATATGTATATATATAATACAATACATTGGTAGACACAGGGGTGTGTGTCTTAGTAGTTTAGCACGTTCACCTCTCAGCACTAGGGATTCCCGGTTCAAATCCCCTGCTCGGTGAAGTTTCCATGTTCTCACCTGTCCGCGTGGGTTTCCTCCGGGTTCTCTGGTTTCCTCCCACTGTCCAAAAACCTGTATCAGTCAATTGAATTCACCAAATTGCCCCATATAGAGTGTGTCTGTGTGAGTGAGTGTGTGCCCAGAGATCGATTGGTGTCCTGTCCTGGGTGTATCTGCCCAGCACCGAAACGTTCTCCCCTGGAGGGGCATGGGGAACCCCCCCCCCCCCCCCCCCCCCCGCGACTCCAATAGAGGATAAAGTGGACATGTTCATATTTATGTATATACATTTATACACTTCTCAATGCACCAGTCCCTGTTATTAATGCACTCTACATAAATAATGTATATATTGCACTTCTTGTTAGATGCTAACTACATTTCATTGGCCCTGCACTTGTACTCTTCTCAATGACAATAAAGTTGAATCTAATCTAAAAATCTAATCTAATATTATGTACTTTACACACAATTTTGGTATTTTTTAGCTTGGTTTATCTGTGTAGATATAAACACAACAAATAGAGCATCTGTAAAAACTACAGATTCCCCCCAGGGATTAATAAAATATTCTCATTTTGATATGCACTTCTCCAGGACTTAACTTCAACAGTGACTAAACACTTCACCTTTAATAGTTTCTTACTGAACTAATCTGAAAACCAGCAGGAAGTGTAAACAAACTCCTCCCAGGGGTGGGAACCATGTGGACTGAGCCACTACACTTCATGTTCTGCAGTGCAGATCTAACAGACCTTGGTTTGGGAAGAACCTGTCCATCTTGCTCCTGTCCCACGGGCAGTTCCCAAGAAAGAAGCTCTGTGACTCACTGCGTCGGCAGCCTTCAAACACACACATGTGAGTAATTTTCATTTATACACCACCACTGAATTACACTGAGCTCTACCATGGCAAAAATAATCAAACGATGCACGATTGCCAATTAACTAAATTTATATGTTTAGTGCTTTTTTTTTAACGTTGCATGTTGATCCCAAAGTCTGATCCGCTGAATCAGCTCTTTTTACCACCGATGACAGTTTGTCATCTATGATGAATTCTTTTTTATATTAAAAAATTAGCCCTCAGATTAACATCATCACAGACACCAGATACAGAGTTTTAGGAATCCTGCATCCTAATCCTGTAATGAGAGTGGACATGGGGAAAAAGTCTTTTCTTCTTAATTTAAGCATGGGCTACACACCCAGACTTTCCAAAACCCAACTTTACTGAAATTTAAGAGGAAAAAAAAATACCATCCTAAAAAAAAGATGAATAAGCTGAGGTTAAAGGCTCTAGAAAATAGAAACTGTATTTTAAAAAAGATTCATCATTCGGCTTATTTGTCTTGGAAATCGGATGAATCGACTAATGTCTCTTTTGGCAGCCGTAGCCTTTGGTGACTGCATACTGCTAAACATCTTTCTGTGTGTGTGTGTGTGTGTGTGTGTGTGTGTGTGTGTGTGTGTGTGTGTGTGTGTGTGTGTGTGTGTGTGTGTGTGTGTGTGTGTGTGTGTGTGTGTGTTGCATGAGAGCAACAGTTTTAAAAAATGTGCTTTGACAGTTTTAGGCCCAGCACCTGGTCTTTTCTCTCATTCCAACCGTAATCATAAACAGCTGAAGTGCTTTTAGCTAATCTCTAAAGTAAGCATAACTTGCGTAATGACAGCATTTGTTAATTTAAATAGTTAGTCTTTCCAGCTAAGCCACGTGTGCTTTGCCACTGTGTACAGACGTTTGTAAACGTTTGATGTAAATGACGTTAATTTTAACGTACTGACTGCTGCGGAAAAATAACCACCCGTTTTTTCACACTAAGCGTTTTTGATGTGAATGTGTTCATTAACTGGATAATTGTTTGGAAAATGTATAATTCTTAGTAATCATTTAAATGACCAATTACAATGTATGTGTAAATGGCTAGGGTGGCACGGTGGTTTAGAGGTTAATATGTTCTCCTCTCAGCTCTAGGGATTCCCAGTTCGAATCCCAATCTGGGTGGAGTTTCCATGTTCTCCCCGTGTCCACGTGGGTTTCCTCCGGGTTCTCCGGTTTCCTCCCACAGTCCAAAAACACGGTCAATTGGATTCTCCAAATTACCCCATATAGAGTGTGTGTGTGAGTGAGTGTGTGCCCAGTGATAGATTGGCACCCTGTCCTGTGTGTACCTGCTGTACATTTCCCCTGGATGGGCATGGGGAACCCCCCCGCGACCCTAATGGAGGATGTAGCAGAAAATAATGGATGGATGGATGGGTGTAAATGGCTACTTTAGTAAACACGCAAGAGTGTGGCAGCTCAGTAGTGGGGTGGTTCACATCCCAAAGCCATCCACATTAGCGATGTTGGTCCTTGAGCGTGGCCCTGAATTCTCATTGCTTAAAGAGATGCTGTATCGTGGTTGACGGTGTGCTCTGACCCCAACCATTGATTACACTTGTAAACTTTAGTAATTCTGTGGGATTATGTTGTAAAGGTTACTGAACACAAATGAAGCGGGCGGTTGTTACATTATCTCATTATCTCCCGCTTTATCTCTATTAGGGTCGCGGTGGGGTTCCCCATGCCCATCCAGGGGAGAACATATCGGGAGCTGGGCAGATAGACCCAGGACAGGGCACCAATCCATTGCTGGGCACACACTCACTCACACAGACACACTCTATATGGGGCAATTTGGAGAATTCAATTGACTTTATCCATGTTTTTGGACTGGGGGAGGAAAACCGGAGAACCCGGAGGAAACCCACGCGGACACAGGAAGAACATGGAAACTCCACCCAGATGGGGATTCGAACCGGAATCCCTAGCGCTGAGAGGCGAATGTGCTAACCACTAAGCCACCGTGCCACCCGGGCGGTTGTTACTGGTCCTTTAAATTCCGGCTGAAGCAAGGAGTCACAAGGAGTCGGTTCTTTTTTGGCGGGAATCCACGGTGCAGTCAGTGATTCAGTTAGCGAGGTTTTTGGCTTGAAATCAATAAGGTTTCCCTCCTCAGGATTTTTGGGTTAACTCAAGCTGGCATTTTCACTTTTGTCTCGTTTTTGTTCCATACTACTTCTCCCAAGAACTTTTAGAAGAAACATCTGTGACAAAGTTAAATTAAATTAAACGTCCATCCATCCATTCATCATCTTCCGCTTTATCCTGTACTAGGGTTGCGGGGTCCAGGGGAGAACGTTTTGGACGCTGGGCAGATACAACCAGGACGGGACGCCAATCTATCACCGGGCATACTCTCACTCACACAAACACACACTATACGGGGCAATTTGGAGAATTCAATTGACCTTGATCCATGTTTTCGGCAGAAACCCACGCGGACACGGGGAGAACATGGAAACTCCACCCAGATTGTGATTCAGGAATCCCTAGCACTGAGAGGCTAACGGTCTAACCACTAAACCACCGTTATAACCACCGCTATTAAATAAAACATAAGTGAGAATAAAAATAAGTCTCCTAAATTTTCTTGAGAAACTTCTCTCTGGTTTATGTTAAGCCCCATTGAGGGTTAACCAGGACATTCATTGGCTTGTGGTAAGGAATCAGCCCTGCGACCTGAAGGTCCCCGGTTCGACTCTTGATCCCACCAAGTATTATGGCTGAAGTGCCCTGGATCCAGACACCTAACCCCAGTTGCTCCCCAAACGCTGGATACAAGGCTGCCCACCATTCAGTGCTTGTGTCACATAGTCTTTAATGTACCTCATGCTTTTTGGTGTTACTGCACCTTTAAATAAATCTGTTCTCACTACCTGCGTGCCTGGCTCCCTTCAGCGCGTTAATACGCCGGTTTTGCGCGTCCGATGCGCTTCCGCTTTTGCCCGAGGTAGACTACCGTGACAGCTTGTATGTGTGTTTCAAATTAATTCAAATCAAATCATAGTTTATTTGTAACATGCAGTTATAGATGATTATAGATTGAAATGCATTGCAATGCATGCATGCAAAAGCATTTACATTTACCTTAAATCCATGTTTTTGGACTGTGGGAGGAAACCTGAGAACCTGGAGGAAACCCACACAGACACGAAGAGAACATGGAAACTCCAGAATCCCCAGCACTGAGAGGAGAACATGCTAACCAATAAGACACCGTGCTTCCCTAGGAATAAAATAATTAATAAAAATAATGGTAATAAATAATAATAAAAAAGGTATATTACAAGGAGTGGAACAGTGGGTTAGTACTTAGCATGTTCTCCTCTCAGTGCTGGGGATCCAGGTTCGAATTCCCATCTGTGTGGAGGTTCCATGATCTCTCTGTGTCTGTGTGGGTTTCCTGTAGGTTCTCTGGTTTGCTCCCACAGTCCAAAAACATGGATTCAACGTAAATTGAATTCTCCAAATTGCCCCATATAGAGTGTGCTTGTGTTTGTGTGAGTGAGTGTGTGCCCAGCGATAGATGGCGCTCTGTCCTGGTTGTATCTGCCCAGCACCTGAAACGTTCTCCACTGGATGTGGATGGGGAACCACCCCCCACCCACACACACACACACACACACACACACACACACACTTGACACTAGTAGTAGGATTAAAAAGAAGATAATGAATGAGAATGATGCTGTTTGTTGTTAAATATGTAATGCTTCACCTTTTAGTTTAATTAGTCATTAGAAACTGTATGTTTATACTGGGGATTTTTGCAAAACAGTAAAAAAAAAAACATCATCTAAAAAGTTCTACAAATCAAACTGAACTTTTTCTCCAGAATTTTTTTCTCCTGAAAATTTTCTCCAGAATTAGTTGCATGATATTAAAATTCATCATATATAATAATTTCCCTACGTCTGGATGTGATGTTATGCCACAGAGCGAGAGAGCGTTTACTATGAGTGCGGCTCATGTATGGACTTGTTTTCTGCTTGCATGGCTTCTCATGAAGACCAAGGGAAAAAATCAAGGTGAGATGTTTTTTCTTCTCTTTTCAGTGATGACAAGCCCATTGCATCACTGTGTTGAGCAGCGTGAGCTATTCAGTTGAATTATTGACTCCTGAACAATAAATTGTTTTCATATGACAGCAGTCCGGGGCTTTCATGTACCGACATGTCTGAACTAAGGTGTTGATCGCAGGTCCAGACGTCACAAAAAGTTTCTCTTTCACACTAAAAAAAGGCATTACTGTCAAAACAAATGTTCCTGAATATTCATGTTAAAGACATTTTTTTACAACATAACTTCAGAAAAGTAAAACATGTGAGTCCTAATGTCGTCACATCTAGATGTGTGTTGTGTTTTGCGGTGGTTTGATCAGACTTGTTGTTTTACAATTTGTTTTTTATCAGTTTACTATTAAGTTAAATTAAACTTTAAGAAACCTTAAAAAAAAAAAGATTTGTATTTTTGAAAATAATAAGATTTTAGGGTTTCACTCCATGACTCGATTAGTCCTTTAATAACAAACCCATCTGTAACATTCATAAAGGATTTAAAGATTAAAATTTTTTATTGTCAGTCCTTAATATGTCTAGGGCATAGGTGTCACACTCGAGGCCCGCATCACACTTATTGCCCATCATTGTTTGTTTATATATATTATTTATTATTATTATTATTATTATTATTATTATTATTATTATTATTATTTATTTAATTTTTTTTAAGTTTAAGTAGATATTTTTTTTTGACAAGAGATATTTTTGTAGAGAGCAAGGTATTTTGAGTTCTATAAATTTAAGTTTATTTATTGTGAAATAATATTGCTGCCTGTTTTCATTCCTATTTATGTTCCGAAAACATTTAATTTCAGTGTGTTCAATAAATGCTTCTTTTTTCGGCCCGCGACATAAAGTGTGCTTTGAGTTTTGGCCCCCGGTGCGATTGAGTTTGACACCCCTGATCGAGGGACATAAAAGAATGAAAATATAATTTCTCTTTCCCATAAAAACAAATAAACATAAAAAACACGAAAGAAATAAATGAAAATATAATGGATTATAAGATAAAGAAATACGGAAATAAGCACGGTGGCTTAGTGGTTAGCATGTTCAAAATCTGTCAGCAGACATTTCTCCGGTTTCCTTCCAAAAACATGGATCAAGTCAATTCAGTTCTCCAAATTGCCCCATATAGAGTGTGTTGTGAGTAGTGTGTGCCCAGCGATAGATTGGTTTCTATCTGCCCAGCGCCCGAGACGTTTCCCCGAGACGTTTTTAATGTACCAATTATAGCAGACATATTAGTATATTGTCAATTGTTATGCCCTGTAATTACCAATATTCAATAAATAAAGTATTTAGATTCTAAAATAATGCAGCATAGTCTGCAGCATAGTCAGTATAGACTTTAATCTCAGTGATGCTAAAATTTGACATTTAATAAAAGTAACTATTTTTTAATTAATTCTTTATTGTGTATTGTTATAATTAATTACATTGCTTCTCTATCTTTTGCCAGATGTGTACGTGACGTGTCAGTTCTCTGAGAACTGTGTCCTTCCTTGTACATTTAACCCCAGAGGAGGTGAGAAGATCTACTGGATTAAGCAAGGCTCTCAGATCTACAGTCATCCCCAAGAAAGTAACCAGGACATCGCCCAGTTTAAGGGAAGGACCTCAGTAGCCACAGGGCAGCTGGCAGTTGGTAATGCCTCACTAGTCCTGAAGCACTGTGGCCGGCAGGACAGGGGGCGCTACACATGTCGTGTTATTGAGGGGGAGAAGAGGAATGACAAGGTCATAATCGTCAAAGTGGAGGGTAGGTTTCTATCTCATCAAGTAATGAAGTAAATCTACTTCGTTAATGTACTTAAGTATCTGTACTTTACTAAGGATTATTCACTTAATACTTTTTACTTCTACTCACTACATTTGAAAATTTATCCATCCATCCATTATCTTCCGCTTTATCCTCTACTAGGGTCACGGGGGGGTTCCCCATGCCCATCCAGGGGAGAACGTTTCGGGCGCTGGGCAGATACACCCAGGACAGGACACCAATCTATCCCTGGACACACACACACACACACACAAACACACTCTATATGGGGCAATATTGGAGAATTCAATTGACCTTGATCCATGTTTTTAGACTGTGGGAGGAAACTGGAGAACCCACACGGACACGGGGAGAACATTGAAACTCCACCCAGATTGGGATTCGAACCGGAAATCCCTAGCGCTGAGAGGCGAACGTGCTAACCACTAAGCCACTCTATATGGGGCAATTTAGAGAATTCAATTAACCTTAATCCATGTTATTTTTGGATTGTGGGAGGAAACCGGAGAACCCGGAGGAAACCCACATGGACATGGGTGCAAACCACCCAGATTGGAATTTGAAACTGGAATCCCTAGCACTGAGAGGTGAACGTGCTAACCACTAAGCCACTGTGCCTCCTGTATAAAGATTTGTACCCAGTAAAAATGGAATTAGAAGTGATTTTTATATAAATACTTTTAATTTTTTTTGTTTAAGTACACATAGGTGCAGGTACTTTTAGACTTTTACTTTTACTTAAAAAATTATTAAAAAATTTATTAATACTTTTACGTACATCTGCCACTTCTGTATGTCATAGCATATTTATCACACCCTAAAGCATATTAAGATACTCCATTTATTAAGTATTATTTAATTATTTGGTGAAAATGTAGATGTACTGTAATATGTGATAATAAACTGCATATTGGGAAACCAAATCCATCTATCCATTATCTTGCCCATGCCCATCCAGGGGAGAACAGGGTGCCAATCCATCGAACAGGACAGGGTGCCAATCCATCGTTGGGCACACACTCACTCACACAGACACACAGACACTCTATATGGGGCAATTTGGAGAACTCAATTGACTTGATCCATGTTTTTGGACTGTGGGAGGAAACCGGAGAACCCGGAGGAAACCCACGCGGACACGGGGAGAACATGGAAACTCCACCCAGATGGGGATTCGAACCGGCAACGTACTAACCACTAAGCCACCGTGACGCCTTGATTTAATTAATTTATAAATAAAATCTGTTGTTGATCTTTGAATGATCTTTTAATTATCTATCTTTTTAGCTCCGATACGTTCCATGAATCTGCAGATGAGCCATCTGAGTGGCTATGAGGAAGTGGAATGTTCTACCAGTGATGTCTACCCTGCGCCTCAAGTGTTCTGGTCCACTGATCCTCCCACGCCAGGAGAAAATCTCAAATACACCACACGAATGACAAGTGATGTCCATGGTCTGTACGTCATCGACAGTAAACTGAGGACACTGGAAAACATTTCAGACCTTACCTACATCTGCACCATCAACTCATCCTCGCAGTCCTGGACAGCTTCTCTTACAGATACAGGTCCTAACATCATGCTACAGAATGACATCCAATTACATCACATTTCTGTCGTACGGGACTTTATTTAAACCACATTTTGCTCTTCAATCAGTCAATTAAAAAAAAAAAACATGCAAACACTTTGCAAACAAGATAACAAACTAAAAAAAGGTTTTGCCAACAAAAGTCAGGTAACACTTTATCTAAATCCATCCATCCATCCATCTCTTCTGCTTTATCCTCTATTAGGGTCATGGGGGGGTTCCCCATGTCCATCCAGGGGATAATGCTTCGGGCGCTGGGCAGATACACCCAGGACAGGGCGCCAATCCATCGCTGGGCACACACTCACTCACACACACACACTCTATATGGGGCAATTTGGAAAATTCAATTGACCTTGATCCATGTTTTTAGACTGTGGGAAGAAACCGGAGAACCCGGAGGAAACCCACAGGGAGAACATGGAAACTCCAACCAGATTGGGATTCAAACCTGGAATCCCTAACACTGAGAGGAGAACATGCTAACCACTAAGCCACCGTGCCATGCATTATTAACAGATTTATAATGCTTCATAATGCTTTATAATACTTGTCATTAGCCTTTGTTAATGTTCATAGATTTAGATACTCACACTCATAAAGTGCTATAAGAACATGACATAAGGCTTCATAACACAAAGTGGCATAATGCATTATAAATTATATATTTTAAATGTTCATCAACTTATTATAGAGAGCATGGATGGATATATATATATATTCTTGTATTTTGCCTGATAATTACCAACAAGGCGGCACGGTGGCTTAGATTCCCGGTTCGAATCCCCATCTGGGTGGAGTTTCCATGTTCTCCCCGTGTCCGCGTGGGTTTCCTCCGGGTTCTCCGGTTTCCTCCCACAGTCCAAAAACATGGATCAAGTCAATTGAATTCTCAAAATTGCCCCATATAGAGTGTGTCTGTGTGAGTGAGTGTGTGCCCAGTGATAGATTGGCGCCCTGTCCTGGGTGTATCTGCCCAGCGCCCGAAACGTTCTCCCCTGGATGGGCATGGGGAACCCCACCGCGACCCTAATAGAGGATAAAGCGGGAGATAATGAATGAATGAATGAATGAAAATTGCCCCATATAGAGTGTGTCTGTGTGAGTGAGTGTGTGCCCAGCGATGGATTGTCCTGGGTGTCCAGCTCCCGAGACGTTCTCCCCTGGATGGCATGGGGAACTTCACCGCGACCCTAATAGAGGATAAAGCGGGAGATAATGAATGAATGAATGAATTACCAACAACCCCCATGACCTTAAGTAATATCAACAGCTTAGAATATGAATTCCTATGTTTTACTAGATTGCCTTCTTGAATTAGTCATGAGTTTTATTTTATTTGTGTTTTGCAGTCCAGAAAAATATCCGGATTGCATCCACATCTTATACATCCATTAAATCCACGGTGATAGTTTCCACTGAGGGTCAAGAACTAACTATTCCCTGCAAAATCCCACTGGACGTCCAAAATATTTCCCTAACCTGGTCATTTACCAGAGCAGGACAAACAGCAGTCATATGCTCTTATGACAGCAAAAACCAGCATGTCATCAACAAATGGAATGGCACTGCATGGCTCACAGCTCAGAGGGTGCAGACAGGGGATGCATCGCTACGACTCCCCAACCCTCAGAGTGTGGAGCACACAGGAATCTACACCTGCAACATCTCAGCCTCCAGGCGGACACATGTGGAACAGACAGCGGTTAATATCACCATAAAGGCTTCAGAAAGTAGGTCAAAGGGTATCGCTTTCCTTTTTCTTCTTTAAACCTTGGATTAACTCTTGTAATTTTAACCTGCAGAGAGTTCAATTACTCAATGAGTAAAATTTGAAACCTAATATTTAATCCTACATCTGTTTTCTCTTTATTAATTTATTAATAATTCCTTCAGCATTTAACATTATAAATATACTTTTATATGTATTTTAAAATTTTGTAATATGGTTATTTAAATATTAAGTAGTTAATAATAAGTAGAAAATTAGATAGCTATAAATATTATTTAAAATCCATTCATTAATAATAAATGACAATAATATATTAGTATTTTGGTACGTTTTTTTTTTTTTTTAATGAAGACATTCCACAACTATTTTTCTGTTTATCAGTCGAGCATTTTACATATTTCATGTGCAGAAATAATGTCATTAATGTCATAAATTGTAATTCATGACAAAGTGTCAATAACTTTTTAAATAATTATGAATAAATAAATGTATGTATTGTTTCACTCGGCTGTCAATGAGAACCAATTATCAGTTTGTCTATTAACATTTTAAATAATCATGATTTTTGGAAAGGTTTTAAAAGTAAATTTTAGTTTTTTTTTTTTTTTTTATAGAAATATAAAATAATCTGTAAATTGTTATTTGATGTTAAATAAGCTATAAAGTTTAAATTTTACTTAAAACTCTTTGAACTGTGAAGTAAAGTCATTAATTGCAGTCAAGCTATTTAAAAAGATCAGTATATATATGTATATAAACAACATATGAAATCAATTTCATGTTTAATAAGACTGCAGTAATATATATATATATATAGTGTTGACCAGGTGCATTTCATACTGGCCACATAATGCTTGATATTATACACAAGCATTACACACACTTTAACTCTAAAGTATTAATAATTATGTGGATTTGTACCATTATGCTGACAAGTGTATATATTTCTTGTTCTTTAATAGATCAGAAGATGAGCACCAACAGCACCACACAGTGGTGGATCCCTGTCATTGTAATCGCCCTACTTGTCTTGTTAATAGCAGCAGTAGTTGGAATAAAGAAACTAACAGGTAAAAACAAATCTGTGAATTCATTGCATAAATAAACAGCACAAAAATATCCTGAATATTATTTAATTTAGTTAATTTAGGCACGGTGGCTTAGTGGTTAGCATGTTCTCCTCTCAGTGCTGGGGATCCAGGTTCGAATCTCAATCTAAGTGGAGATTCCATGTTCTGCCAGCGATAGATTGACCTCCTGTCCTGGGTGTATCTGCCCAGCACTAAAATGTTCTCCCCTTGATGGGCATGGGGAGCCCCCCAAAAATGAATGAACTAATTTATGCTAATTTATTCATTCATTCATTCATTATCACCCGCTTTTCCTCTATTAGGGTCGCGGTGGGGTTCCCCAATGCCCATCCAGGGGAGAAATAAAGATATTCGTCTCGGGATTCGCTGGGTTCAGATAGACCCAGGACAGGGCGCCAATCCATCGCTGGGTACACAAACTCACTCACTCAAACACACTCTATATGGGGCAATTTTTAGAGAACTCAATTAATATTGATCCATGTTTTTGGACTGTGGGAGGAAACCGGAGAACCACGGACACAACACACCCACGCAGACACGGGGAGAACATGGAAATATATCCACCCAGATGGGGATTCGAACCGGGAATCCCTAGCGCTGAGAGGCGAACGTGCTAACCACTAATATGCTAATTTATATATATATATATATATGTGAGTGTGTGTGTGTGTGTGTGTGTGTGTGTGTGTGTGTGTGTGTGAGTGTGTGTGTATATATATATATATATATATATATATATATATATATATATATATATATATATGTATATATATATATATATATATATATATATATATATATATATACTTTATATAGGACAGGGTGTCAATCACTCGCAAACTCACACTATATGGGGCAATTTAGAGCACTAAATTTACCTTCAATCCATGTTTTTGGACTGTGGGAGAAAACTGGAGAACCCTAGTCAGACACGGGGAGAACATGTAAACTCCACCCAGACTGGGATTCAAACCTGGATCCCCAGTGCTGAGAGGAGAACATGCTAATCACTAAGCCACTGTACCGCCCCCTTCATACTTCAATTGTTTAAAAAAATCTTTGTGAAATTCAAATCATTAAAATAAAAAAGCAAACTTCTTTTCTGTTAAACTGATTTCTAACCGCTGTTTCATGCTTCTAGACGATCGTTCACAAAAAACCCCTCAGAAGGAGGTGAAGGGTAAGTCTGTACACTCTGACATTTAATGAACTAAAGCAGTAATTCCAGTGGGCTGGGGGTGAGTGTACTGGGGTGCTATTGTGTGGTGAGGATGGGAACTATGACTCGGTCACTGAATACATCCGCCCTGGTCAGCATCCACCCTGATCTAAGATGATCTGTGATATAAAGCAAGCCCACAAAAGTCACTGAAATGATGTGGGGATTAAAGGTGTAATTTTAGCAAAGCAAATATTTTTTTTCTGTTTTAGCAGGGAGTTGATTAAGCTTTAAAGCTGTTTTTACTTTCAGAAAAAATATTGGGAGCAGTGATTTCTGTTAAAATATAAGGTGCATAATGCATATCACTAAATTCCATTATAGGCTGTCACTTTTGCTGACTACAAAATGTAGTTTTGTATGTATTACAAAGTTAAAAGTGAATTCCACATAGCTTAGATTATGTGTGTGTGTGTGTGTGTGTGTGTGTGTGTGTGTGTGTGTGTGTGTGTGTGTGTGTGTGTGTGTGTGTGTGTGTGTGTGTGTGTGGAGGGGGAGGTGAGGCAATAAAAAAAGGTTGGGAAGCACTATATAAAATAAATAAGGCAGCTTTATCAGATGTGTTTTTTTTTCTCAACATCTGTAACAGGGAATGAAGATCCATTAGAGGAAGTCCAGTTAACATCTGTTGAATCCAAGGAGCATACATGAAAATGAAGACTGGGACTTAGTTTTAATTTCTTCAGCTCAACTCATCTATGTTCATGCTGTTTCATCAGAGGTGCAGCTTTATGAAATACTGGATGAAGAAACATGGTCTAAGAACAAAGTTTACAAGTTACTCTTTTTTTGTTCGTTTTGTATTTTTTTTATGGACTTGGCACTTATTAAAACAGTAAGTGTAGATATATATATATATATATATATATGTATATATATATATTATATATATATATTTTATATATATTATATATATTATATATATATGTATATATATATATATATATTATATATATATATATATTATATGTATATATAAATAATTTTTTTAATCTTTTTTAATGGACTTGTTACTTCTCAAAACAGAAAGTGCACGTTTTTATATTTAATAAATCTTTTGAAATGTTGGATTTTCATGTTTATCTCAGGACATATAATAAAGGGGTTTTTGCCATTTTAACCATATTTTGAAAAATATTTATAAAAAATACAAATCTGTAGTTGAACTGAAGCTGAGAACTTTTCTACTGTTTGTAAGGAGCTCTTTAATAAACTTGTGTCCTCTCTTCACAGTTTAACCTCAAATATTGTAATTTTAGTCTGAAATTACTCTAAAAAGTCTAAAACTCTCCCTAAATCCAGTATTCATAACGCATTATTAAAACATTTATAAAGCTTTATAAAGTATTCATAATGCATTATCATACTTGTCATAAGCATTTGTTAATGTTCATAGATGTACAAAACAACACTAATTAAGTGTTATAAGAACATGCCATAACAAAGTGGTATGATGCATTATAAATTCATTCATTCATTCATTATCTCCCGCTTTATCCTCTATTAGGGTCGCGGTGGGGTTCCCCATGCCCATCCAGGAGAGAACGTTTCGGGCGCTGGGCAGATACACCCAGGACAGGGTGCCAATCCATCGCTGGGCACACACTCACTCACACAGACACACTCTATATGGGGCAATTTTTGAGAATTCAATTGACTTGATCCATGTTTTTGGCTGTGGGAGGAAACCGGAGAACCCAGAGGAAACCCACGCGGACACGGGGAGAATATGGAAACTCCACCCAGATGGGGATTCGAACCGGGAATCCATAGTGCTGAGAGGTGAACATGCTAACCACTAAGTTACATAAAGCCTTATAACATTTGTTTTTAACTAACACATTTTATACAAATATATGTAAATATATATATATATATATATATATATATATATATATATATATATATATATATATATATATATATATACATGTAGTCCATATACTGTATAGTGTGTCTGTGTGATGAGTGAGTGTGTGCCCAGTGATAGATTGGCACCCTGTCCTGGGTGTATCTGCACGGTGCCCAAAACGTTCTCCCTTGGATGGGCATGGGGAACCCCCCCCCACCCCCCCGCCCCTATGTATGTATATATATATATATATATATATATATATATATATATATATATATATATATATATATACACACACACATGCATTAGATACATTTTTGTTGTTTTATAAATGTTCTTCAAAATGATTGCTGTGGACACTCCACCATTGGTGGTCTGGATCCCCTCTGTGTACAGTTTGCATGTTCTCCCATTTGTGTGTAACTCTTCAAACTTTTTATAGTGTATAGACATACAAGATAGGTCAACAAACAGCGGTAACACAGATTTTTTATTATTTTTTAATAGGGTAAATTAAACAAGTCTTACAAATCTGTGTAAATAAAATTCTTGCATAGACTAAGAATAATGTATATTTAGTGCCGAGACACAATAAGGAAAGATTAAAAGATTAAAAAGGAAGAACAAATGGGTTACACTGAACAGGTTAATTGCCTGGTTACGTCGGTATGCTGATTCCCTCCCTCTCCTTAGCTATGCTGTAAAACCGGCAAAGTTTCAGTGAGAAAGAAATCAAATCACTATCAGTCCACAGTCCACAGAGAGGACTATGAAGCAAGTTTTCAGGATTGGAGTGTTGCTGTGGTCAATTACGTCCATTGTGGTGAAAAGTGAGTAAAAGTTTTTAATTCAGTTAATGTTTACACTCGAGACGACATTTTATTTATATGGTTAATATTATATGGTTAAGTGAACACTGTCAGCTACACATCCACTATTTAATCCATGAACATGAACCATGAACATGCTAAATAGACTTATTATGGTTATAAAATTAAAAATGATCTGTCACTTCAGCTTAATTTGAATTGAGATATTTAATAATGCTGGAAGTGTAATGCTTGATGTCAGATGTATTAATAACAAAACTAAAACAGCTGTTAACCTTCACTATCATGATCTATGAACAGAATTCCAATTTGTTCCAATTTATCTCTGACCTTTGAGTGGAGTGAGCGTCGTGCCGTTCACGTGGCTTTATTACAGTAATTAAATTACAGTCACCACAATCATTTAAAGACCTTACATGGACATTTTTTAAATAAAAATCAGATGTGACTCAGTGCCCTACCTTGCCTCAACTTGAAAAGCTGCATTCCAGATCCTATCTTATATTTTACTTTCAGTATCTTTAAAACTTTTACCAAAATTTATGTTAAATATCTTTAAAAAAAAAATAAAATAATATCTGTATTATTTATGTATTTAATATTTAAATGAACAGAAGCTTCAAATATTTAGGAATTAACTATATGAGAGGAGGGCGGCATGATGGCTTAGTGGTGAGCACGTTCGCCTCTCAGCACTGGGGATCCAGGTTTGAACCCCAATCTGGATAGAAGGATCATATTCTCCCCATTTCCACATGGGTTTCATCCCACAGTTTAAAAACATGGATTCAAGGCAAAATTGACTGTCATAATTGCCCCATGTAGTGTGTGTGTTTGTGGGAGTGAGTGTGCCCAGTGATAGATTGGTGCCCTGTCCTGGGTGTACCTGCCCAGCACCCAAAATGTTCTCCCCTAAAACCTCAGGCCTTGTTCATGAGCATATTGATGATTAAAATAAATAATTTTACAGAAATACATACTATATAAAGCACAAGGGCGGCACAGTGTCTTAGCATGTTCTCCTCTCAGCATAGGGGATCCAGATGGAATCTCAATCTAGTTGGAGTTTCCATGTTCTCACTGTGTCCGTGTAGGTTTCCTCCGGGTTCTGCAGTTTCCGCCCACAGTCCAAAAGTATGGATTCAAGGCAAAATTGAATGTTCTAAATTGCCCTGTCCTGGGTGTATCTACTCAGCTGCCGAAAAGTTCTAAAATGAATGGGCATCTTTTCTGGGCACACACACTGACACAGACACACACACACACACACACACACACACACAAAACAAACTCTAATAAAGGACAATTTAAAACCTTCAATGTACCATGAATTGGACTATGGAAGGAAACCAGAGAACCCGGAGGAAACCCATACAGACACGGGGAATACATGGAAACTCCACCCAGATTGGGATTCGAACTGGGAATCCCTAGCGCTGAGAGGAGAACATGATAAACACTAAACCACCGTGCCGCCATTATATTCTTATTTACCTTAAATAAGTCTTATGTAAATTCCCATATACTCATGTTTTAAGGACAAATGGCTAAACAATTTAAAAACACCAATCTTGTTACAGGTGCCTGGGGCAAAAGTTGGGTGATTGGTTTGTTTTTGTGCACGTAATTGGGTGGTTTTCTAAACGTCTGATTGGTAACTGTAAACCATTGCATGGACATGTTTTGGAAATCTAATACGCATCTATTATCAGCCGAGTAAATAACTGACATCCAAAAAACGTACTTGTTGTCAAGTAAGTGCATGAATCAACATTTCAGTTTTAATACTGAAACAAACGCAGAATAGGATGCCCTGAATAACATGTTTTTACATATAGTTTTATAAAAGCAAAGTTAAATGAATTGGGTACAATTTGTTAAACATGTAAATATAGTTTTTGTGACCTATACCTCCTGCAGGCTTTGTATTTGATCCCCTGGGTGAATACTTGGTCCAGTCAACTTTAGCCTCAATAACAGCTGCACTTTTTTTTAACCCACTCTCACACTGAATTTTTTATTGATGGCTTTTTATATTTTATTCATTCATTATCTTCCACTTAATCCACTACTATGATCATTGGGGGGGGGGGGGGTTCCCCATGCCGATCCAGTTTGTTTCGGATGCCAATCTATCGCTGGGCACACTCACTCACACAGACACATATACATTATATGGGGCAATTTAGCATTTAATTAATCTTGAATCCGTGTTTTTGGACTGTGGGAGGAAACCGGAGAACCTGCAGGACACCCACACGGAAACAGGGAGAACATGGAAACTCCACCCAGATTTGGTTTCAAACCAGAATCCATATTGCTGAGAGACGAACGTGTTAACCATTAAGCAATGTTATTTATGGGATACCATATTAAGTTGTATCACTGTATTAACTGATTTGCTTAATCTACAGCGACCAGCATCACCTGCATCATCAGTGAAGATTGTGTGCTTCCCTGCACTTCTGAGTACCATGACATCATCCACTGGTACAATGGCCAAAGGGTTGTGCATTCATTCTATGAGCAAAAAGATCAAGTGGGTTACCAAGATGCAGACTACAAAGGAAGAACCTCTTTGTTCTCTGAGCAGATCCCAAGAGGAAACATATCTCTGCTTCTAAAACAAGTCAGGGTTAACGATAAAGGAACGTACAAGTGCTACACAGCCAACCAGAATAAAAACAATGAGGCCTTAATCACTCTAAATGTAAAAGGTATGAAGTGATTACATTACATTTTCTCGTAGAAACTTTTTACAGTTAAGAATTAATAGCTTCATTCATTCATAATGTTCCTTTTAATTCTTAATTGGGGTCCCTGAGGAGGGGTTCCCCGTGCTCATCAAGGGGAAAATGCTGGGCAAATACACCATGGCTGTGTATTGGCTGTGTACTGTGTATGACTGTGCACACTCACTCACACACACTACATGGGGCAATTCAGAGTATTCCTTTAACCTTGAATCCATATTCTTGGACTGTGGGGAAGAACCCTGTACTCATAAGAAACCCAAGTGGACACGGGGAGAACATGGAACCTCCACCCAGATTGGGATTCATATCATAATAATTATTATGCTAATGAACAAGATATGAGGTTTTAAAAGATGAAACATAAACACTAAGTTTTTTTTTACCCTTATTGTTTAATTAATTCATTGCATTCGGCTTTATTCTCTACTATGGTAATGGGGGGGGTTCCCCATGCCCATCCAGGGGAGAACATTTCGGGCGCTGGGCAGATAGACCCAGGACAGGGCACCAATCTATCTCACACACATTCACACAGACACACACGCATTATATGGGGCAATTTAGAGCATTCCCTTTCCTTGAATCCGTGTTTTTGGACTGTGAATGAAACCGGAGGACCTGGAGGAAACTCACATGGACGAGAACATGAACACCACCCAGATTGGGATTTGAAATTGGATCCTTAGCGCTGAGAGGAGAACGTGTAACCACTAAGCCACCGTGCTGCCAAATTAATAGTTTAAAATATAACAGACCATTTAAGCTTTTGTAATAATAAAGCAAGTATGTGAGGAATACGGGGAGCAAAGTGGAGAGAATTAGGACTTTGTCATTTTAATAGAAATCCATGTTGCATTCATACAATCACAACAATAGTAATATATATATATATTGTATACTGTATACAGGCGGCACGGTGGCTTAGTGGTTAGCACGTTCACCTCTCAGCGCTAGGGATTCCCGGTTCGAATCCCCATCTGGGTGGAGTTTCCATGTTCTCCCCGTGTCTGCGTGGGTTTCCTCCGGGTTCTCCGGTTTCCTACCACAGTCCAAAAACATGGATCAAGTCAATTGAATTCTCAAAAAATTGCCCCATATAGAGTGTGTGTGTGTGAGTGAGTGTGTGCCCAGCGATGGATTGGCGCCCTGTCCTGGGTCTATCTGCCCAGCGCCCGAGACGTTCTCCCCTGGATGGGCATGGGGAACCCCACCGCGACCCTAATAGAGGATAAAGCGGGAGATAATGAATGAATTAATACTGTATATATTGTTATATGTATAACAATAGGTGTCTTGTTGGACCTTTTGGCGTAGCTTTGGTTTC
This sequence comes from Corydoras sp. C115, assembly GCA_019802505.1. NCBI lineage: Eukaryota > Metazoa > Chordata > Actinopteri > Siluriformes > Callichthyidae > Corydoras > Corydoras sp. C115. The sequence goes on along the minus strand of JAFMOC010000066.1, from coordinate 2,240,070 downwards.
TACTTTCTACCCAATAACGTGCATTTCAGGTGAATTGATGACTAATTGCTTTGTCAGCCCTTTAATGGATTGGTGAGCTGTCCAGGTTGTTTTTACAATCGAGCACTTTCTGCAATCAGGAAAAAGACAGTGTCATTGGGTGACTCACTAAATTAATTTCACAATGTGGAAATACACCCTGAACATACACCCTGATTTACATTACATTACTGAGGCACACAAGCTTAGTATTAACTAAATATGGTGTTATGAATTGCGTTGAAAACAATAATTAGACTGTGGGAGGAAACCAGAATCAACAAACCTTTCTTGCGAAAGGGCAACAATAGTACTAGTATTCTTCTACTGTAGTATTCGTAAGTAGGGCTGTATTCAACTACAGATTTTCGTAGTCGAATCTGATTCGTCAGATTTTCCCTATAGTCGACTGATAGTCGAATCAGTTAAAATTTCACCACAAGATGCCGCTATAAGCGTAGTTTTTTTTAAAAAAAAAATTTAAATATATTTTACTTGTTTTTCTAACAAAAGAAAACCTTTTTTTTGTTTTTCTTTTTTTTTCTAGAAATTAGGATGATTTTATTTGACAAAAGGCTATATATATATAACGAAAACAAAGACATTTCATGTAAAAACTAATGCTTAGCAGCAGCCATGGGCGCCCCCATGTGGTCAAAATGGTACATTCGACTATGAGGTTCATTGTCGACTACGGTTCTCCGAATCGAATCGTCGAATCAGCGAATATTGCAGCTCACCCCTATTCGTAAGTCTTCACTATAAAATAAAAAGCTATTAAATAAGACTTAAACTTAAACTTAAACATCTAAAAATTCAAAAGTTCAACTTCATTCATTCATTCATTATCTCCCGCTTTATCCTCTATTAGGGTCGCGGTGTTGTTCCCCATGCCCATCCAGGGGAGAACATCTCGGGCGCTGGGCAGATACACCCAGGACAGGGCGCCAATCCATCGCTGGGAACAATAAATTAAACCACATAAAATATATACATTTGTTTAATCTGTTATCCGAAATTATTCCTTGAAGTTTCTGGCCATGAAAATTCGGAATTGAAGTATCATTTACACTGAAAATTACAAAGAAATAAATAAAATAATAACATTTGAATGCATGCTCAAAACTCCTCTGGATTGCAGGTTATGCTACTGAGACCTTGCACATGTTATCTAGTGATAATCTGTTTCAACAGGTACCATATCAGTTTTTCCATGACTGGAAAAATCATTAACAGAAAGCACATATTTCTTTAATTAATCATTAATAGTCAGCAGTGGGTTAGGGTTCTTTATTTCTGAGTAATTAATGTCCAAGTTCTAGCCCTATTACAAAAAGATTTTGTAATGATCTTAACATTAATTTCGTTAGTCCACATGTAGTCACTTTACATTATAGCATCTGTTGGATATTGTTTAAAAAAATGTTGTTATAAAAGACTAAAGAACATTGAAAAAAGCATTTACATTTCTTTGCCATCCATTCCGGGAATATAAATAATCACTGCATTCGTTAAAAAAATGTAAAAAGTAAACAAAACCCACTTGGCCACACACCAGCAGCTGCCTGCATTCAGCACAGTGCACTGACTCTGGCCTTAAGGACAATCTGTGGATCTGCTTCCTCTTAATACAACTCTATTTTCCAATTTTACACCCGACTCGTTCACTGCACTCTAGTGACGAAGGTTAACTTGTGCTTTAACCTCATTTCATTCCACTGAGGACGAGCTGGTCAATGACCTGAAGAGTTTCCAAGGTTACTGTGGGTAATATACAAAGCCATAAACACCCCTACGGGTTTAATATATATATATATATATATATATATATATATATATATATATATATATATATATATATATATATATATATATATATATATATATATATATATATATATTATTACACACACACACATACATACATACAGTATATATATATATATATATATATATATATATATATATATATATATATATATATATATATAGTGTGTATATATATATATATATATATATGTATATATATATATATATATATGTATATATATATATATATATATATATCGGCGCTATGGATTCCAGGTTCGAATCCCAATGTAGGTGATGTTTCCATGTTCTCCCCGTGTCCACGTTGGTTTCCTCTGGGTTCTCCGGTTTCCTCCCACAGTCCAAAAACATGGATCAAGGTCAATTGAAATTTCCAAATTGCCCCATATAAATTGTGTGTGTGTCTGTGTGAGTGATAGATTGCCACCTGCTCTGGGTGTTTCTGCCGAGCGCCAAAAATGTTCTCCCCATTGGCTCTAGTAGAGGATAAAGCGGTAGATAATGGATGGATGGATGGTGTTTTTGGAAAACGTGTTTGAGTTGTTTCTTAAAGATGTTAAATGACTCCGTCATACAGACAGAGTTGGGAAGATAATCCCACCATTCAGCAGTGGTGAACGCAACGGAGTGAGAATTAACTCCACAGTGCGGTTAAATCACCAGACGACATTCGTCATTAGTGCAAGTAGGGGTACCGACACGCAGTGCATTACAATAATTGAACTGGGATAGGATGAGAGCTTGAACTAATAGCTGGGTAGCATTTTCAGTCAGGAAAGGTCTGATCTTCCTGATGTTGTTCAGAAAGAATCTGCAGTAACCCGTTTTAGTGACCTGATCAGAGAGATTACAGACCGATTCTGTAAATGTAAACGTCTGTATCCAGGAAAAAAACAAATTAATTAGGAAACCATATGCAGAATTGTGTTTGAAGCTGGATTATTTAGGAAAATAATGACAGAATGTCAAATACATTGAATAATTCTTTCATTTTATTATTTTGTTTCTGATAAAGCGCCAATAAAACAGGTGGATATTAAAGTGATTGATGACACAGTTACCTGCACCACAAAGAACGTTTATCCAAAACCAGACATCACTTGGTACATCGATAACCAGCCAATGATTTCAACAAATGTTAACGTAACAAAAGATGAACAGGGTCTGTTCACACTGCAGAGCAATTTCACACTTCAACCGACTCAAAACAACCTCACATGCAGCTGCATCATCACCTTAAATGACCAGAGTGAAAGATACACAGCCAGTCTGAGAGCAGGTGAGCTTTGTTCAGTCAATGAATTCAATATACGGAATAATTCCAAATATGACAAATATGATCAATAACATTCCATTTTCTTTCAGTTCCAGAAAATGTTACCATTTCTTCTGGAAATGAAGCTTCTATCAGTTGTCCTTTCCTCCAAAACAGCAAAGAAACATTTAATATTTCATTAAGCTTTAAGGATTCCGCTACGGATCTGATCTACATCAACCAGGTGTCACAAAACCAATACCCCTCCAAACCGTGGAGGGACATAAATGTCCAGCTTACTTCTAAAGGAAAACTGAACCTTCGTAACCTGGATCTTGCAAAACATGAGGGGATTTATACCTGTGAGATGACAACAGCTCAATCTAAACGTTATATACAGACCTTACTGCAAATCCAACCAAGTAATACATTTAGAATTAAGTCAGTAAATTAATCTAGTCATTTTAGCATTACTATTGAATTTTTTGTGTGTGTGTGTGTGCAGGTCAAAGCACTGACTCTGTTCTTTGGATTATAATTGGTGTCGTCAGCATCATAATTTTAATTATAGCAGCTGTCTGTCTTATAATCATTCTTAGAAGAGTTTGCGAAAAGGTAAGATTTAAATAGTGATACAGGGCGGATAAAATTTTCATTTTTGTAATTTTGCTGTTAATCTAAAATATCAAAATATATATAATTAAAGATTTTGATTAGAAGTGTTAGACATTGATTTTATTTTAAATCTCTTTACAGAAACCAAAAGAATCCAAAAAGGAAAATGGAAATAGGCAAGAACTCAATCTTTTAAAAACTAACAGTGTCAGTGACACAGATGATCCTTCAACATAACATATCACGTATGCCACGAAAAAGTCTTTTTAATGAATTTATGTATGTAGCTACTTGAAGAGAAGATACGAGAGGAAACAAGATGACGTGCTGATACAGTGGTAAAGAAATGTCACATCATTGAAATGTAAATGTTAAAATGTGGGGTATATCTTAAGCTCCATCCATCCATCCATCATCTTCCGCTTTATCCTCTATTAGGGTCGCAGGGGGATCCCCATGCCCATCCAGGGGAGAACGTTTCGGGCGCTGGGCAGATACACCCAGGACAGGGCGCTAATCTATTGCAAGGAACACACTCACTCATATGGGGCAATTTGGAGAACTCAATTGACTTGATCCATGTTATAGACTGTGGAAGGAAACCGGAGAACCCGGAGGAAACCCACGCAGACATGGGGAGAACATGGAAACTCCAACCAGATTGGGATTCGAACCGGGAATCCCTAGTGCTGAGAGCAGAACATGCTAAACACTAAGCCACCGTACCACCCAACTTAAACTGATATTTAACAACTTTGATCAGATCTTTAATGGAATCTTACTTGAATATTATTTCTCTTCTTATTATTTCATCTTTTCAAGCAAAAAACACTAAACCACCAAGTGTGTTCAGACTAAACCACCACAGATTTACTAATTTAAAAGTACAGGGCACCTTAAGTACAGCATTTGGCAAAGAAATGTATTTAAAGTCTGTATTAATGGTTTGTGGGCTGTTTAAAGCAGGTTATTCATAAGTTCCTGGTGTACTTCATGATTAAGCAGAGAATATTAAAAATGAATTATCTTCCGCTTAATCCTATATGTGGGTGACGTGGGTGGGGTTCCCCATTACCATCCAGGGGAACGTTTTGGCTGCAGAGAAATACACCCCGGACACGGTGCCAATCTAACACTGGGCCTCAATCACTCACAGAAACACACTCACTCACACTCACAGACACACACTCAGTCACTTGCTCACTCACACAAACACTCCCTCACACAAACACTCCCTCACACACTAAATGGGGCAATTTAGAGCATTCAGTTTCCCTTGAATCCATGTTTTCAGAGTGTGGGATGAAACTGAAGAAAATCTACACAGACACGGGGAGAACATGGCAACCCAGCCAGACTGGGATTGGAACCAGTGCTGAAAGGAACAACATTCTAACTTTTAAGCCACCGTGCTGTCATGATAAATAAATGATTATACTCATTATATTTTAACAATGTTATTGTTAATAATACACTGCGACAGTCGAATATATTTAATTTGTAATTATAAATCATGTTTGTAAAACTGGACTTTTTCATACTAAGCAATTTGTTTTACTGTTTTTTGTAAACATTCATGTGTGTATGTATGTTTGTGGTGAAGACGTGATGACGGCAGTAAATGGGTGACAGAGGCAAAAAGGCAGATTAGGTCAACTGAAACACCTGCCACCCCTCAATGTAATTCCCTCTGTGATGTAAGAATAGTGGAAATGGCAACCAAGAGACAAAACAGGCAGAAATGAAGTTTATACTCATATTCAATTGTTTTTTAAGTCTCTAAACACACACACAGCACAGTTGGCTTATCTCTTATCTCTTCTTCACGCCTCTAACTTCACACAGAAGTGGTGGCTGGTGTTTCTATTCACCTGATCTGCCTTCCAGCCCCCGCCTCCCATATACAGGTTCTGCACAATTACCCCCTGCTGCCACAATGATGTTGTTTGTATATTAGAGCTATACATAAAGTCTGAACTGCAGTTATATTAACTGTATAAGTGGCTTTGCATCTTCCACAATACCTTAAGAAAGAGACACAACCTTCAGATGCAAACTACAAGATGAAACTGATGAAAAGGTCAATGAAGTTTGTGCATTTAAACATGTGAATAAATATAAATGTTAAATGAAGGAAACATTTTGTGTTTATATGCAAAATGGCAAAATAATGCTAATTTATTTTACACATTTGTCTTTTAAAATGTCCAGTAGTCTATTACTGTGTTTTAGTATGCCTGTTATTTTATTTTGTAAATGTTATTGTAAACAAAGTCACTGATTTACATTGTTTATAGATGATGTTGTGCTGCTTTATGTTAGAAGACATTATTAATGTAAAAAGATGATGTGAATGTATAAATCTACTGACAGTGAACATGAATAAAGCAGCTGATCTGTTCAGATCAGTAATTTAAAAGCTCCTGCACTGTGGACCTCACATGACGAAGTAAAATATTCAAGTATTGAATTATTTCATTTGTCATTCCAACAATATAAAGTACAGTACAGTATATGTGGAACGAGACAGCGTTCTCCAGGAACAAGGTGCTACACACAACAGTTACTACACAACCAACATAAAGTGCACGTGTGCAAACACAAGGATCACAATAAATACAGGACGATACACAGTACAATAAACATTCAAGTAATGGTACGAAGTAAACACTTAGTGAGTTTGTAAACAGAGTGAGTATGTAAACAGCAACAGGTAACAGTGCAGGTCGCCTCCTAGTGGTGTGAGCCACATGTGCCAAAAAAATGTCCCTGATTGTCAAACCTTAAGAGTTTGTAACTGCAGCAGTTATTTATAAATGTGCAAAAAAGTGTGCAAAATGTGTGCAAATTGTGTGTGCAAACGTTAGCAGCGGATAGGGTGACCAGAATCCAATTCACCAGACAAAGGGACAATGTCTATGTTTGTGTGGGACAATGTGGGACACCAATGCATAGTCTACAATAACTTTTAAAAAAAGAAACAGCTCTACTCTGCGGCTTTAGCACATAACAGACTGCAAATAAAAACGTATACACACACGTGTACAATTAAACAGAACAGACAGTTCATTAATGTGCTTCAAAAAGGGTATGACGTTCCTGTATTTCTCCAAACAGTATTTGTATATATAACTTGTATATCTTATTTAAATGGACCTTTCTTTAACGTAAGAAAACAGAGTAAACATTGAGCTTTTATACTATTTCACAATGATTCCCAAATTAAAACACCCGACTGTGTACAATTAAACAGAATGGACATGCATCCGCGTTCCCGATTGGTTGAAATTCAAACAGCCCGCCTCTCCCCCGATAACAGACAACACAGCCGTCCAATGGCAGATTATAAAACATGTGTTTCACAACTGCAGTCTGACTTTCAATAACAATGCGGGACAACATCTCAATTTGCGGGACTCCTGAAAAGTAATGAAATTGCGTGACTGTCCCGCACAAAGCGGGACATCTGGTCACCCTAGCAGCGGATACGTTCATATTTGGTCGGATTGTTCAGGAGGCTGATGGTCTGGGGAAAGAAACTATTTTACAGTCTGGATGTGTTGGCCTGGATGCTCTGGAACCTTTCCCCCCGGTGTTAACAAATTATTCTAATTCTGATTCACGCACACACAAACAAACACACAAAAAACACACACAAACCAGAGTATACACACACACACACACACACCAAAACACACACACAGCAGGCAGAGTAAGACATGACATACCACAAACACAGGAATATGCTCAGTTTACAATTAACATTAATTAGAACTGCTATCAAGATAAAATATTTAAAAAAAACACTGTAGGAGCCATTTTGATCTTTGTTTGATTTGTGTTATTTGTTTTATCATCATTGTCACATTTCTGTTTCTTAGACTGTGCTCCCCCTACAGGTAGAGTGAGAGTTCCAAGGCCATTAAGAGTCTACAAGGCCTCTGAGGTACCAGCTGACAGTCTTTAACCATGTGGTGCAACAGAGTTTGTTTGTCAAGTTGATAAAGACAATCCACTAAACACCTTTTATTGTTATGTATTTTTGGTCGAATTAAACTACAAAGCATCAGAAAAAAATAAACATCAGCCTGGATCTGTATTTTGTGGTGCTTTGCACGTGTTAAAGCCACTATCAGCAGTTACTCCCACACTGGATTTGTGTTTTCAAGAAGCGAGTTTTGTTTTGGTGGATAAAACAGTTATTGCCAAAACAATCCCTAACTATTTGTGAGTAGTGTAGAGTAGAGTAGAGTTAAATATATATATATATATATATATATATATATATATATATATATATATATATATATATATATATATATATACATCCATCCATTATCTTTCGCTTTATCCTCTATTATTATCCTCACTGGGGGTTCCCCATGCCCATCCAGGGGAGAACGTCTCGGGCGCTGGGCAGATACACCCAGGACAGGGAGGTCAATCTATCACTAGGCACACACTCTACTGGGGCATTTGTACTCTAATTCAATTTGACTTGATTTATATTTTTTGACCATTGTGAAACTCCACCCATATGGGGAAACCAGAAACCCGGAAACCCTAGTGCTGGACATATATAGAATATATATATATAAACTCCACCCAGATTGGGATTCAAGCACAGCATTAGAATCCCTTTTTTGTGCTTTTTTATAAAAAGTTCTTCAAAATGTTGCTGTGGACACCACTAAATGGTGGTCCATCCCATCTCTCTGTACTTTGCACGTTTTCCCATTTGTCTAAACTTCTTTTTATCTTTAAAGATATACATCTTTTTTTTCTCAGCCATTTTCTCTCCTAGGGCGGCACACATGGTTTAGTTAGTACATGTTTTGTCAGCGCTATAAAAGTTCCGGTTCAAATCCCCATGGGTGGAGTGTTCCACACTCAACCGTGGTAGTCTGGGTTTCCCCAGGTTAGTTTTCCTTTTTCCAAAAACATTTCAAGTCAATTGAAACTCCAAATTTTTAGAGTTGTATGTGAGTGAGTCAACAAATTGGCATCTCTTTTTTTTCTGCCCAGCCCCGAAACGTTTTCTCTCCTGAATTTCCACTGGGGAACCCCACCGTTTTTTAATAGAGGATAATTTAACAAGATAAAATGAATCAATTTGATAACCTGAAATTTTTTTTTTTTTTAAATAGAGTAAATTTAATAGGTCTTAAAACTTTGTTTTAAATAGAATTCTTACATAGACTAAGAATTAAGTATTTATAGTGCCAAGACACAATAAGGAAAGATTAAAATAACAAAGGAAGAACAAATGGGTTACACTGAAGAGGTTAATTGCCTGGTTACGTCGGTATGCTGATTCCCTCCCTCTCCTTAGCTTTGCTGTAAAACCGGCAATGTTTCAGTGAGAAAGAAATCAAATCACTTCATCATACATAATGAGGACTATGAAGCAAGTGTTCAGGATTGTAGTGTTGCTGTGGTCTATAACTTCCATTGTGGGGAAAAGTGAGTAAAAGGTTTTAATTCAGTTAAAGTTTAGACTCGAGACGACATTTTGTTTTTAAATTGGTTAAGGAAACACTGTCAGCTACACATCCACTATTTAATGACACCATGTTCATGCTAAATAGATTTATTATGGTTATTGTATTAAAAATGATCTGTCACTACAGTTTAATTTGAATTTAGATATTTAATAATGCTAGAAGTGTAATGCTTGATGTCTGATGTATAATTAACAAAACTAAAACAGAATTCCAATTTGTTCCAATTTGGGAAACATTTATATTCTTTACTTAGACTTACTTAGAGACTTAGATAACCTTTATTGTCATTTAGTTATACACTTGGTGTACGCAGAACGGAATTTCAATGCATTTCGTCGCAAGTATAAAAAGACAGTGAAGATTGTAACGTGTAGAAACATGGGTATAAAGTATACAGAAAAAAAATAAAATATATATATATAAAAATTAAAAACAATTTAAAAGAGTTAAAAACAAGTATACATGTATATATAACTATAAATATGTAAATTATATCATATATAAATATATAAATTATAGCTATAAAATATAGATAAAAGATCTATTTAACAACGAAAGTGATGTCTAAAATCACGTGCCCGTTCACGTGGCTTTATTACAGTAAATGAACTACAGTCAGCACAATAATTTAAAGACCTCACATGAACATTTTTGAAATGAAAATCAGATGTGACTCAGTGCCCTACCTTGCCTCAACTTGAAAGGCTGCATTCCAGATCATATCTTACATTTTACTTTCAGTATCTTTAGAACTCTTACCAAAGTTTACGTTAAATATTTCTTAAAAATAAGAATAATATCTGTATATCACAGGTTTTCTTATTTAAATGAACAGAAGCTTTAAATATTTAGGAATTAACTATATGAGGAGACGGCGGCACTCGGGATCCAGGTTCGAATCCCAATCGTGGTGGAGAGTTCATGTTCTCTCTGTGTTTGCGTGGGTTTCCTCCCACCATTCAAAAACATGGATTCGAGGCAAAATTGATTGCTCGTAATTGCCCCATATAAGAGTGTATTTGTGTGTGTGTGTGTGTGTGTGTGTGTGTGTGTGTGAGTGTGTGCCCAGTGATGGATTGGCGCCCTGTCCTGGGTCTATCTGCCCAGCACCCAAAACTTTCTCCCCTAAAACCTCATGTCTTGTTCATGAGCATAGTAATTATTATTATATGATTAAAATAAATAATGTTACAGAAATACATACCATATAAAGCATATTGGTGGCACGGTGGCTTAGTGGTTAAGACGTTTGTCTCTCGATGCTGGGGTTCCAGGTTTGAATCCCAATCTGGTTGGAGTTTCCATGTTAACCCCGTGTCCGTGTGGGATTCCTCTGGGTTCTCCGGTTTCCTACCACAGTTCAAAAGTAGGCATTCAAGGCAAAATTAAAAGCTCTATATTGCCCCATAGAGTGTGTTTGTGTGTGTGTTTGTGTCTGTGTGAGTGAGTGTGTGCCCAAAGATAGATTGACACCCTGTCATGGGTGTATCTGCCCAGCACTCAAAACATTCTAAAATGAATGGGCATGGGGGACCCATGTTTTTGGACTGTGTAAACCAGAAAACCCAGAGGAAACCCACACGGACATGGGGAGAACATGGAAACTCCAACCAGATTGGGATTACAGCGCTGAGAGACAAACGTGTTAACCACTAAGCCATGTTATATTTATGGGATACCATGTTAAGTTGTATCACTAATTAACTGATTTGCTTACTCTGCAGCGATCAGCATCACCTGCATCATCAGTGAAGATTGTGTGCTTCCCTGCACTTCTGAGTACCATGACATCATCCACTGGTACAATGGAGAAAGGGTTGTGCATTCATTCTATAAGCAAAAAGATCAAGTGGGTTACCAAGATGCAGACTACAAAGGAAGAACCTCTTTGTTCTCTGAGCAGATCCCAAGAGGAAATATATCTCTGCTCCTAAAACAAGTCAGGGTTAACGATAAAGGAACATACAAGTGCTACACAGCCAAAAGGATAAAACCAATGAGGTCTTCATCACTCTAAATGTGAAAGGTATGAAGTGATTGCATAAAATGTTCTCATAAAAACTTTTTTACAGATAATCATTAATAATTCATTCATTCATCATCTTCCCCTTAATCCTCTATTGGGTTTGTGGAGGAGAGGTTCGCCGTGCTCATCCAGAGGAGAACGTTTTGTGCACTGCGCAGTTACAACCAGGACAGGGCGCCAATCTCTTACTGGGCACACTCACACACACACACCATATGCAGCAATTTAGAGCATTCCATTAACCTTGAATCCATATTCTTGGACTGTGGGGAGGAACCTGGTTCTCGGAAGAAACCCACATGGACACAGGGAGAACATTATAATGCCACCCAGATTGGGATTTGGAGCGTAATAATTATATGGGGCAATTTAGAGCATTCCCTTTACCTTGAATCCATGTTTTTGGACTGTGGGAGGAAACCGGAGAACCCGGCGGAAACCCACATGCGACAGGCGAGAACATGAACTCCATCCAGATTGGGATTTGAATCCGGATTACCAGCGCTAAGAGGAGAACATGCTAAGCACTATGTCACTGTGCTGCCAAATGAATAGGTTATGTAATTAAAAAATATAACACAGCATTTAAACTTTTGTAATGATAAAGTAAGTATGTGAGGAATGCTGGGAGAAAAGTGGGGCATATTAGAACTTAAGACAGTGTCATTGTGTCACGCTGCCCACCTGGGATCTAGACGCGGCTGCGCAAATATAGCGCAGAGCCGCGGCGCTCTAACGCGCAGAAGAGAGCCAGGCACGCAGGTAGAACATTAACAAGAATATTTATTCAAGGTGCAAAACACCAAACAAACAGGTACATAAAGGACAAGGTGACAAACACACAAAGACGCGCACGGAAGACGTAAAACCCCGGAACTAAATACCCACCACGTGCAAACAACCACCCAATGAACCCGCGACGCTAATTAACCTAAAATACTCACACGAGACAGCTAATTAACAACACACAGGCACAAACACAGAAACCAAAAACACCCACACACAACGGCCGAGGAACGGGTGCCCTAGGCACCCGTTACACATTGGTTGACTCACTAAAATAATTCCACAATGTGGAAAAACAGCCTGAACACACCCACAGCTGAATGTTATACATTACAGTACTGAGACACACACCTTTAGTAATAACTAAATATGGTTGTTAATTGTGTTAAAAATAAATAAATAATTAGACTATGGGAGGAAACCAGGATCATCAAACCTTCATACAATAGCACAGAGGTCACCTTTCTTGTAAAAGGGCAACAATAGTACAGTGCTAGTATTCTTCTACTATATTATTCACTATGAAAAAAAGCTTTTAAATAAGACCTAAACTTAAACTCACAATACCACAAAATTATATAAAGCAACCAGTATAACAAAAAATTAAATCACATAAAATATATACATATTATATTTATATTGGGAGGCACAGTGGCTTAGTGGTTAGCATGTTCTCCTCTCAGCGATAGGGATTCCCGGTTTAAATTCCCATCTGGGTGGAGTTTCCATGTTCTCCCCGTGTCCGCGTGGGTTTCCTCCGGGTTCTCCGGTTTCCTCCCACAGTCCAAAAACATGGAGCAAGTCAATTGAATTCTCCAAATTGCCCCATAAAGTGTGTGCGTGTCTGTGTGTATCTGCCCAGCGCCCAAAATGTTCTCCCCTGGATGGGCATGGGGAACCCCCCCCCCCCCTCACACACACACACACACGACCCTAATATAGGATAAAGCGGAAGATAATGGATGGATGGGTATTTATATTTATTTATATTTGTTTAATCGGTCATCTAAACTCATAATTATTCCTTGACGTTTCTGGCCATGAAAATTCATAATTTCAGTATAATTTACACTATAAATTACAAATAAATTAATGAAATACATTTGAAATCATGCTCACAACTCCTCTGGATTGCAAGTTATCTAGTGATGTGTTTCAACAGGTACCATATCAGTTTTTCCATGATTGGAAAGATCATTACATTTACATTTAGTAATTTAGCAGATGCGTTTATCCAAAACGACTTACAAATGAGAACATCACAAGTCAGTAGTTATGAAGAAACCGGCTACACGGTAGAATTATTAAACATGATCGATATATGATGCTGTACCCCCCCCCTCCTTTTTTTCCTGGAAAATAAACAGACACTGCATTCATTAAAAAATTGTTAAACACTCCAGCAGCTGCCAGATTTTTACTACAGTGCAGATCTTCCTGATGTTGTACAGAAGGAATCTGCAGGAGCAGGCCATTTTAATGATCTGATCAGAGAATTTAAGATGTGATTCAATTATGAAACCAAGGTTACAGACCGATTCTGTAAATGTAAATGTCTGTATCTGGGGAAATATGGATTAATTATGAAACCACATGCAGAATTGCGTTTAAAGCTGTATTGTTTCAGGAAATAATGTCAGAATGTCAAATCCATTGAATAATTCTTTCATTTTATTATTTTGTTTCTGATAAAGCACCAATAAAAGAGGTGGATATTAAAGTGAATGATGACACAGTTAACTGCACCACAAAGAACGTTTATCCAAAACCAGAGATCACTTGGTACATCGATAACCAGCCAATGATTCAGAAAATGTTATCGTAACAGAAGATGAACAGGGTCTGTTCACACTGCAGAGCAATTTCACACTTGATCCAACTCAAAACAACCTCACATACAGCTGCATCATCACCTTAAATGACCAGAGTGAAAGATACACAGCCAGTCTGAGAGCAGGTGAGCTTTGTTCAGTCACTAAATTCAATAGACAGAATAATTCCTAATATGACAAATATGATCAATAATATTCCATTTTCTTTCAGTTTCAGAAAATGTTACCATTTCTTCCGGAAATGAAGCTTCTATCAGTTGTCCTTTCCTCCAAAACAGCAATGAAACATTTAATATTTCATTAAGCTTTAATGATTCCACTACGGATCCGATCTACATCAACCAGGTGTCACAAAACCAATACCCCTCCAAACCGTGGAGGGACATAAATGTCCAGCTTACTTCTAAGGAAAACTGAACCTTCGTAACCTGGATCTTGCAAAACATGAGGGGATTTATACCTGTGAGATGACAACAGCTCAATCTAAACGTTATATACGGACCTTACTGCAAATCCAACCAGGTAATACATTTAGAATTAAATCAGTAAATTAATCTAGTCATTTTAGCAATCATATTGATTTGTGCGTGTGTGTGCATGTGTGTGTGTACAGGTCAAAGCACTGACTCTGTTCTTTGGATTATAATTGGTTTCGTCATCGGCATCATAATTTTAATTACAGCAGCTGTCTTTCTTAGAAAAGTATGCAAAATGGTAAGATTTAAATAGTGAGACGGAGGATAACATTTTCATTTTTGTAATTGCATTTGCTTAAAATATCAAAATGTTCATAATATCATAATTAAAGAGAAGTGTTTTTATTTTAAATCTCTTTACAGAATCCAAATGATGGAAATAGCCATGGAGTCTACTCACTCACTAATCATGTCAGTGACACAAAGAATTCAGTATAATGCCACGAAAAAGTCTTTTTAATTTAAAGTGTGTATTAATGGTTTGTGGGCTGTTTAAAGCAGGTTTTTTATAAGTTCCTGGTGTACTTCATGATTAAGCAAAAAATATTAAAAATGAATTATCTTCCGCTTAATCCTATATGTGGGTGACGTGGGTGGGGTTCCCCATTACTATCCAGGGGAACGTTTTGGCTGCGGAGAGATACACCCCGGACACGGTGCCAATCTAACACTGGGCCTCACTCACAGAAACACACTCACTTGCTCACTCACACACACACATTCACTCACTCACACAAACACTCCCTCACACAAACACTCCCTCACACACTAAATGGGGCAATTTAGAGCATTCAGTTTCCCTTGAATCCATGTTTTCAGACTGTGGGACGAAATTGGAGAAAATCCACACAGACACGAGGAGAACATGGCAACTCCACCCAGATAAATAAATAAATAAATTATAATACTTATTATATTTTAACCATGTTACTGTTAATAATACACTGCGACGGTCACATACATTTAATTTATAATTATAAATCATGTTTGTAAAACTGGATTTTTTCATACTAAGCAATTTGTTTTACTCATTCATTCATTCATTCATTCATTCATTATCTCCCGCTTTCTCCAATATTAGGGTCGCGGTGAAGGGTCGCACCCATCCTGAAGTCCAGGTCCAGGGGCGTCGCGCCGCCCAGCCCGAGCAGCAGGGGACGCACGCCGCCCAGCCCGAGCAGCAGGGGACGCACGCCGCCCAGCCCGAGCAGCCGGGGCCGCACGCCGCACGCCCCGCAGCCAGGGGGCACCCGCCTCGCCACGCCGCCAGGGGGCGTCCTCCAGACCACGCCACCCGTAGGCGTCCACCTGACCATGCAGCATGAGGGCGTGGCTCACTCCGTGTCCGCCAAAGGTGCTCATCGGCCCACACATCCAGAGGGCGCCCAACGGACCACGCAGCCAGAGGGCGTGGCCCACTCCTCGTCCGCCGAGGCCGTCCACCGGACCACCCAGTCAGAGGGCGTGGCCCACTCCTGATCCGCCGTGGGCGTCCACCTGACTTTGCAGCCAGAGGGCGTTCGGCACACCTCCCCCCCCTCCCACCCCCGTTGCGCGACCGCAGGGGCGGGGGTAATGTAACAGGTCACCTGTTCTGTGTTTCGTTCCTTTCGGTTGAGTTAATTAACGTTCATGTGTCATTAGTTTGGTTAATTAACTCCTTATTGCCATTGGTTTGTCTTGTGCACGTGGTCGGGTGTCTTTTTGTATTTATTTCCGTTGTTTCTCGTTCTCGGTGCTGGTCGTGTGTTTGATGTCACTAGTCTGTTTGTACCTCATGTTTTGTGGTGTTACTGCACCTTTAAATAAACTCGCTCTACTGCTACCTGCGTGCCTGGCTCCCTTCACCGCGTGTAAACGCGGCGGCTCTGCGCTTCCTACGCGCAGCCGCTTTATTCCGAGGTAGACTACCGTGACATGCTGCTTTATGTTAGAAGACATTATTAATGTAAAAAGATGATGTGAATGTATAAATCTACTGACAGTGAACATGAATAAAGCAGCTGATCTGTTCAGATCAGTCATTTAAAAGCTCCTGCACTGTGGACCTCACATGACGAAGTGAATTATTCAAGCATTCAATTATTTCATTTGTCATTCCAACAATATAAAGTACAGTACAGTACATGTGGAACGAGACAGCGTTCTCCAGGAACAAGGTGCTACACACAACAGTTACTACACAATCAACATAAAGTGCACGTGTGCAAACACAAGGATCACAATAAATACAGGACGATACACAGTACAATAAACATTCAAGTAATGGTACGAAGTAAACACTTAGTGAGTTTGTAAACAGAGTGAGTATGTAAACAGCAACATTAAGATGATAGGTAACAATGCAGGTCGCCTCCTAGTGGTGTGAACCACATGTGCCAAAAAATGTCCCTGATTGTCAAACCTTAAGAGTTTGTAATTGCAGCAGTTATTTATAAATGTGCAAAAAAGTGTGCAAAAGGTGTGCAAAAGATGTGTGTAACGTTAGCAGCGGATTTGTTCATATTTGGTCGGATTGTTCAGGAGGCTGATGGCCTGGGGAAAGAAACTATTTCGCAGTCTGGATGTGTTGGCCCGGATGCTCTGGTACCTGTCCACCCAGGGATTAATAAATTATTCTGATTCTGATGCACAGACACACACACACACACACCAGAGTATATACACACAACCACACACACACACACACACACCAGAGTATATACACACAACCACACATACACACACCAGAGTATATACACACAACCACACATACACACACCAGAGTATATACACACAACCACACACACACACACACACACCAGAGTATATATATACACACACACACACACACACATGCATGTGTGCACGCATACACACACATACACACACACGAGTGTGTGCGCAGGCATGAACAAACACACAAAAAACAGACAGACAAAAAATTTTGCATCGGTTGTTTTAAGTAAAATTGTCAACTTGAAAATTGAGAATAAAAATTTATCTATTTATTTAATTAGAATATGATGAGAAAAACAAAAAACAACAAAGAAATCGACTGTTTCACCTCTTCAGCATCATTAATGGGGGGGTGTGGCACTGATATGATGCTGTTCCAGAGAGCCCCCTCAACTAAAGAGTCTGCAGTATCTGCCCCTTTTAGTTCTGCTGCTCTAGTCAGTGATGCTAGAGTCACATGATGCACTGTGTCAATCAAACTCTGGTTAATAATTAAACACTGTGCTTTATTTACTCTAACTGCTTTTCTTTTTTAATTCTTTTGAGTTGTTGCCAATTTCCTGGAGGTGTCATCAGCTCTTCATCCATGGTTCTGCTGAAGCTCTGCAGCTACGACGATTACTGGATGGAACCTTGAGTTCTATTGGACTGACAGTCCTGCAGGACGCCCTTAATGGACTTATATAGTTGTCCAATTGTTAAATACGGGTCACGTGATCATCACACAATCTGTACATGACTGTCCTACACTGTTGATGCTGCCCAGGCCGCTCAAGGAGGATGAGTCCCCCACTGAGTCTTGGTCCTCACAAGGTGCGCTAATGTAAAACTCAGTTTTGAGAAATTTCTAGTGTTTTTAAAATGTTTCCACAGTAGTATATGCAAAGTATATAGGCCAAGCGCACACACGGTCGGAACATCTACAGCCACTTCCAGAACAGCGGAGACACACAGCGCATGTGGCGGGGCATCCAGACCATCACCAATTACAGGACTACACCACCTGCCTGCGACGGTGACGTCTCCCTTCCAGATGCGCTGAACGACTTCTACGCTCAGTTTGAGACTCCTCTCAACAACCAGGTATTGTGCTTCACAGCAGCTGATGTGAGGAAAACTCTATGCAGAGTAAACCCTCGAAAAGCTGCTGGACCAGACAACATTCCTGGCAGAGTGCTCAGGGAATGTGCAGACCAGCTGACAGATGTCTTCACCGACATCTTCAACACCTCCCTGAACTATGCCACCGTGTCTCAAGGCTACAACCATCATCCCCGTGCCGAAGAAGTCTCCAGTGTCCTGCCTCAAAGACTACCTCCCCGTTGCACTGACTCCCGTCATCATGAAGTGCTTCAAGAGGCTTGTCATGAGGCACATCAAGACCCTGCTGCCACCTACACTGGATCCACTGCAGTTTGCATACCGGCCAAACCGCTCAACAGATGAAGCCATATCCACCACCCACCACCTGGCACTCACCCACCTAGAAAATAAAGACACATATGTTCGAATGCTGTTCATGGACTTCAGCTCAGCATTCAACACAATCATCCCTCAACACCTGATCGGGAAACTGGATCTACTGGGCCTCAACACCTCTCTCTGCAACTGGATCTTGGACTTTCTGACCGGGAGACAGCAGTCAATCCGGTTTGGACGGAACAGCTCCAGCACCACCACACTGAGTACGGGGGCCCATCAGGGCAGCCTTCTCAGTCGACTGCTGTTCACTCTGCTGACTTATGACTGCGCAGCAATGCACAGCTCAAACCACATCATAATGTTTGCAGATGACACGACCGTGGTGGGTCTCATCAGCAAGAACGATGAGACAGCATACAGAGAAGAAGTACAATGGCTTACGGACTGGTGCAGAACCAACAACCTGTCTCTGAACTTAGACAAGACCAAAGAGATGGTTGTTGACTTCAGGAGGACAAGGCGTGATCACTCTCCACTGAACATTGACGGCTCCAATGTGGAGATCAGTCAAGAACACCAAGTTCCTTGGAGTTCACCTGGCAGAGGATCTCACCTGGTCTCTCAACACCAGCACCATCGCCAAGAAGGCCCAGCAGCATCTCTACTTCCTACGAAGGCTGAGGAAGGCACATCTCCCACCCCCCATCCTCACCACTTTCCACAGGGGAACCATTGAGAGCATACTGAGCAGCTGCATCACCACCTGGTTCGGGAACTGCACCGTATCGGACCGCAAGTCCCTGCAGCGGGTAGTGAAGACGGCTGAGAAGATCATCGGTGTCTCTCTCCCCTCCATCACGGACATTTTCACTACACGCTGCATCCGCAAGGCAACCAGCTTTGTGGATGACAACACTCACTCCTCACACTCACGCTTTGAACTCCTGCCTTCTGGAAAAAGGTACCGAAGCATCCAGACCAACACCTCCAGACTGCGTAACAGTTTCTTTCCTCAGGCCATCAGATTCTTAAACAATTTCACCAGCACTGTTACCTCTCCACTAAATGTTATCTGAATGTTAATGTTTATTGTTCATTATTTTAATGTTTGCTGGGAAAAAAAAAAAAAATTGTTCATTACTTGAATGTTTATTGTTCATACCTAAATGTTAATTGTTCATTACTTAAATGTTTGTTCTGTGTATCGTCTTATATTTATTGAAATTCTTGTGTTTGCACATGTGCACTTTGTGTTGGCTGTTGGCTGTTATATGTAGCACCTTGTTCCTGGGGAACGCTGTCTCGTTCCACATATATTGCACTGTGCTTTATATTGTGGAATGACAAATAAAAAATACTTGACTTGATAATTGACTTGATATGGTGGCAGAATGCGCATGCTGTACTTATGGGCACATGTCAACAAACATTTCATTATGAAAGCTTGTATAATACCTGACATATAATACCTATAACTATTATAAAAGGCATACACGCCACGGTAAGTCTTTTAGCGTGCTGAGCACCGTCAATGAATCACTCAAATTCTCTGACTGTGTGAACGGCGGCGTGCCCACGCTATGAGGATAAAAAGCATGCGAAATAAAATTGAGGCGCAACTGAATTATTATTGTGTTTTCATTCATTCATTCATTCATTCATTCATTCATTATCTTCCGCTTTATCCTCTATTAGGGTCGCGGGGGGGTTCTCCATGCCGATCCAGGGGAGAACGTTTCGGGTGCTAGGCAGATAGACCCAGGACAGGACACCAATCTATCACTGAGCACACGCTCACTCACACAGACACACTCTATATGGGGCAATTTGGAGAACTCAATTGACCTGGTCAATGTTTTTGGACTGTGGGAGGAAACCGGAGAACCCGGAGGAAACTCACACAGACAGGGGAGAACATGGAAACTCCTATTGTGTTTTTAATATTACTAAAATAAAGTGCAGACACAAATTCTAAATATAACCTCAGGTACATCTATATGTACTATTTATTATTGGTAAGGAAGAGATGCAGACATATGTATCAGTAAGTATTATTAAAAAAATTATGTACACCCAAAAACCGTATGTGTCAGGCTTGGGAGGGCTATGCCACTCCCCCCTGTTTTTTCTGTTCGGGTTCCCGTAGGTAGGGCCCATCCCCTAGAGCTGGGATTGGGTCCTACCTAATCACATGTGGCCTGCTGACTACACTTAAAGTGCGCATGCGCCCTGAGTCAGCAGGCCAGCATTACATACGTTACGCTTAAGTTACGTCGGGAGTTTATGTGCTTTGTTTTGTTCTGCGTCGCGTTGGCGATCATTTTGTTTTTGTTTTCGGGTTTTTGATTTTCATTTATTAAATACTTCTCAGCTGCTTACTTGGTCGCCTAGCTCGCTCATTATCCACTGCATCGCACCGCGCAGTGCCGCCTTTGGACGGACTGCTTCTCCCCATTGTAACAGAATGCTGGCCTCATCACCGGGCGAAGTCCAGGAGTCCCCGTCCGGGTAAGCGCCTGTTTTTTTTTGGTTGTGGTTCCCGCTGCCGCGTATCCCGTCCCGCGGTCAGTCCCGGCAGTTGGGCTTTTAGCCACAGCATTCGGCTACTGTAGCTCTGCGCTAGCCCCGCCAATAGCCATCTCTTCAGTTGCAGCATTAGTTACATTAGCTCGGTGTTAGCCCCGCCAGTAGTCGCTTCTCCGGTCGCAGCATCCCGGCGGCATTTGTTCGGCACTAGCCCCGCCCTTAGCCGCATCTCCAGCTGCAGCATCCTGCTGCATTAACTTGGCGCTAGCCCCGCCATTAGTCGCTTCCCCTGCTGCAGCATTTGGCTACATTAGCCCGGCGCTAGCCCCGCCATTAGCTGTTTCCCCTGCTGTAGCAATCGGCTACATTAGCTTGGCGCTAGCCCCGCCATTATTTTTGCTTTTGTTTCTCCCTCTTCGGAGGTTGGAGCGATGAGGGGAATTGACCACGTTCCGGAGTATGGGGAGATCATGCTCCCTCTCTCGGCTCCGATCAAGCTCCCGGCACCCTGCGACGGGGTGGCTTTGAAGCAACTTCCGTACATTATAGGCTGTCGCAGGGTGTTTGAATCGGTGAACAGTCGGGAGCTGTCGGTCAGGGAGAGGGTGCAGTTCTACCTCTCCCGACTCCTGGGACCTGCGCGGAGGTGGGCCGAGGGCCTAGTGGCCACCAGTGATCCGACCTGCGAGCGGCTCCGCGCATTTAGCGAGCCCCAGGGCGCTGTTAACAGGCAGCTTCGCAGCTTGCGGATTGGGAGCCAGTAATCCGCTCCGTGTGTCGCCGTGCGTAGCTAGCAATCCGTCTCTCACGTTCCACCGCTCGACGTCAGCAAGCCGCCCCGCTCATCGGGTAATCCGCCCCGTAAGCCGCCGCCCGTCCTCAGTGATCTGCCACTCACCGGCCACTCAAAGGGTCACGTCGAGACTCGAGACTAGGCGAGGGGTCCAGCGCATCACCTCGGTTGCAGTCCAGTGGTCCAATGAGGAGGCTGTGGTCGTCTATGGTCCCCGCTCAGGACCAGTTAACCACCGCTCTGGACCATTCCTCACCCGCTCTGGAGCGTAATTCGCCCGCGCTGGACTGTTTGCCCCTTGTTCGGGACCATCCATGTTCAGCTCTGAACAGTCTTCCACCCGCTCTGAACAGTCTGCTCTCCACTCTGGACAAGGCGCCCTCCGTACTGGACAGTTTGAAACCGCTCAGGAGACACGCGTCTCTATGCCGGACACACAGCTGATGGACAAAGACTACGCGTCTACTCGGGTCACCCCTGCGGTCGTGTGTACCCCGGTTGCCCCTGCGGTCGCGCTCCCTCCAGCACCTGAGTCATCGTTAGCCTCTCAAGCACCTGAGTCCACGTTAGCCTCTCCAGCACCTGAATCCGCGTTGTTCTCTCCAGCATCTGAGTGCGCGTTGTTCTCTTCTGTACCTGAGTCCGCGTTGTTCTCTCCTGTACCTGAGTCTGCGTTAGACTCTCCAGTACCTGAGTCCACGTTGTTCTCTCCAGTACCTGAATCCGCGTTAGCCTCTCCAGTACCTGAGTCCGCGTTGTTCTCTCCAGTACCTGAGTCCACGTTGTTCTCTCCAGCACCTGAGTCCACGTTAGCCTCTCCAGTACCTGAGTCCGCGTTGTTCTCTCCAGCACCTGAATCCGCGTTAGCCTCTCCAGTACCTGAGTCCGCGTTGTTCTCTCCAGTACCTGAGTCCACGTTGTTCTCTCCAGCACCTGAGTCCGCGTTGTTCTCTCCAGCACCTGAATCCGCGTTAGCCTCTCCAGTACCTGAGTCCGCGTTGTTCTCTCCAGTACCTGAGTCCACGTTGTTCTCTCCAGCACCTGAATCCGCGTTAGCCTCTCCAGTACCTGAGTCCGCGTTGTTCTCTCCAGTACCTGAGTCCACGTTGTTCTCTCCAGCACCTGAGTCCGCGTTGTTCTCTCCAGCACCTGAATCCGCGTTAGCCTCTCCAGTAGCTGAGTCCACGTTGTTCTCTCCAGTACCTGAGTCCGCGTTGTTCTCTCCAGCACCTGAATCCGCGTTAGCCTCTCCAGTACCTGAGTCCGCGTTGTTCTCTCCAGTACCTGAGTCCACGTTGTTCTCTCCAGCACCTGAATCCGCGTTAGCCTCTCCAGTACCTGAGTCCGCGTTGTTCTCTCCAGTACCTGAGTCCACGTTGTTCTCTCCAGCACCTGAGTCCGCGTTGTTCTCTCCAGCACCTGAATCCGCGTTAGCCTCTCCAGTACCTGAGTCCGCGTTGTTCTCTCCAGTACCTGAGTCCACGTTGTTCTCTCCAGCACCTGAGTCCACGTTAGCCTCTCCAGTACCTGAATCCGCGTTGTTCTCTCCAGTACCTGAGTCCACGTTGTTCTCTCCTGTACCTGAGTCTGCGTTAGACTCTCCAGTACCTGAATCCGCGTTGTTCTCTCCAGTACCTGAGTCCGCGTTGTTCTCTCCAGCACCTGAGTCCGCGTTAGTCTCTCCAGCACCTGAGTCCGCGGGAGTCTCTCCGGCGTCTGAGTCCACAAGTCGCGCTCTCAAAGGGTCACGTCGCCCTCGCATTCTCAAAGGGTCACGTCATCCCCGCATTCTCAAAGGGTCACGCCGCCCTCGCGCTCTCAAAGGGTCATGGCGTCCCCGCATCCTCAAAGGGTCACGTCGCCCTCGCATTCTCAAAGGGTCACGTCATCCCCACATTCTCAAAGGGTCACGGCGTCCCCCCATTCTCAAAGGGTCATGGCGTCCCCGCATTCTCAAAGGGTCACAGCGTCCCCGCATTCTCAAAGGGTCACAGCGCCCCTGCATTCTCAAAGGGTCACAGCGCCCCTGCATTCTCAAAGGGTCACAGCGTCCCCGCATTCTCAAAGGGTCACGTTGCCCCCGCGCTCTCAAAGAGTCACATCGCCCCCACGCTCGCAAAGGGTAACGTCAGCCCTGCATCCTCAAGGGGTCACCTCACCAGCAGCGTTCCGCCGCTAGCCGTCAGCGTGCCGCTCCGCGAGCCATCCCGCTCCACCGGTAATCCGCCCCGTGAGCCGCCACGCGCCGTCAGCGATCCGCTGCTCGTCGTTAGCGTTCCGCCGCTTTCCGTCAGCGATTCGCGCCGCGCCATCTGCACGCCTTGCAGGTTTCGGGGCATCGATTCGGGCTACGGGTTCTGGTCTGCGTCTGTCGCGTCCCGTCCCGAGCCGTCCGTGATACGTTTTGGTTGCGTCCGGTGCTCGGTTCCCGCCTCGGAAGACCAGGACCTGTTACTATGTGGGGTTGCTGTGGTACTGGCTCTCTCTTTTTGTGTCCAGGAGGCGGAGAAGAAGGAGGCTGGGAGACTAGGCGAGGGGTCCAGCGCATCACCTCGGTTGCAGTCCAGTGGTCCAATGTGGTCGTCTATGGTCCCCGCTCAGGACCAGTTAACCACGGCTCATTCCTCACCCGCTCTGGACCGTAATTCGCCCGCTCTGGACTGTTTGCCCCTTGTTCGGGACCATCCATGTTCCGCTCGAACAGTCTTCCACTCGCTCTGAACAGTCTGCTCTCCACTCTGGACAATGTGCCACCCGCTCCGGACAAGGTGCCCTCCATACTGGACAGTTTGAAAGACACTCAGGAGACACGGGTCCCTATGCCGGACACCCAGCTGATGGACAAAGACTGTGCTACGCTCGCGTCTACTTGGGCCGCCCCTGCGGTCGCGTGTACCCCGGTTGCACCTGCGGTCGCGCTCCCTCGAGCACCTGAGTCCGCATTAGCCTCTCCAGCACCTGAGCCCACGTTAGCTTCTCCAGCACCTGAGTCCGCGTTGTTCTCTCCTGTACCTGAGTCCGCGTTAGCTTCTCCAGCATCTGAGTCCGCGTTAGCCTCTCCAGTAGAGAGGAGTCTCTCCGGCGTCTGAGCCCGCAAGTCGCGCTCTCAAAGGGTCATGTCGCCCTCGCACTCTCAAAGGGTCACGGCATTCCCGCATCCTCAAAGGGTCACGCCGTCCTCGCGCTCTCAAAGGGTCACAGCATCACACAGTGTGTGTGTGTGTGTGTGTGTGTGTGTGTGAGTACTCTGGTGTGTGTGTGTGTGTGTGTGTGTGTGTGGCAGGACCTGATGGACTGGTAAGGTTGTAAGGATAAGTATGCAGTGTTATAAAGACAAAGAAGGTTGGCTGTGGTGTCGTTTTTGAGCTTGCCACTGCTGAGACTGTGGATCATGGCGATCATATGTGTGTGTTTGTTCAGCTCGTCCTCTTTCTTCTGCAACTTGGCCTCCAGCTGAGACTTCTGAAGCTCCAATGATGAGATGATGAGAAAGAGATTTACAAACATGTTAGAGAAGCATTAAATATTCAGCAAACACAATTAATCAGCCAATTATGATGAACTGAACAGTTGCTGTTAGACTGAATAAGTAAAAACTGCGTATTTTATGTCGGACAACAATATTTTTAATGATGCAACATTTTTTTTCCCAGTTCCACTTTAAATTGTTTTTGTTTATTCATTAACCATAACGATGCTTGCATGCCAGAATATATACAATATATATAACCATATTCATGGCTTTCTTCCCAATCATACTAATTGCATCTAATTTAGTCAGATGAGAACAAATACTCTGACGTGACACTTGGGTGCCTCTCACCTCCCTCAAAAATTTGCTGGAGTTGAGTGGCATTCCTCATCTGGTTTCTCAGGAAATGGGATGATGCGCCTTTCTACACCTTTCTGTGACTCTTCCAGTCTCTCTGTATCTGTGTGTGTAACACTCCTTCTCTTAGCTATGCTGTTAAACCGGCAAAGTTTCACTGAGAAAGAAAATAAATCACTTCATCATCTACAATGAGGACAATGAAGCAAATGTTGAGATAAACAAATGTGTTACCGGAACAGATTAATAGTCTAATTACGTCGGTGATGATAATTCCCTCCCTCTCCTTAGCTTTAAAACCTGCCACGTTTCAGTGAAAAAGAAAGTAAATCACTTCATCATCCACAGAGAGGACAATGAAGCAAGTGCTCAGGATTGTAGTGATGCTGTGGTCTATAACGTCCATTGTGGTGAAAAGTGAGTAAAAGGTTTTAATTCAGTTAAAGTTTAGACTCGAGACGACATTTTATTTTTAAAATGGTTAAGTGAACACGGTCAGCTATTCATCCACTATTTAATGACACCATGAACATGCTAAATAGACTTATTATGGTTATTGTATGAAAATTGATCTGTCACTACAGTTTAATTTGAATTTAGATATTTCATAATGCTGGAAGTGTAATGCTTGATGTCTGATGTATAATTAACAAAACTAAAACAGCTGTAAACCTTTGTTATCATACTCACGAACATTTCATCCATCCATCCGCTTTTTCCTATACTAGGGAATACTAGGGTTCCCCATGCCCATCCAGGACACCAATCTATCGCTGGACACACATTTACTCACACAGAGACACACACACTCTATATGGGGCAATTTGGAGAATTCACTTGAGCTTGATCCATGTATTTGGACTGTGGGAGGAAACCGGAGAACCCGGAGGAAACCCAAGCGGACACGGGGAGAACATGGAAACTCCCCAGCGCTGAGAGGCGAACGTACTAAGATCTAAGCCACCGTGCCACCAGAACAGAATTCCAATTTGTGAAACATTTATCTTCTTTAACAATAAAAATTATATTGTCTAAAATCTCTGATGTTTGAGTGGAGTGAGCATCATGCCGTTCACGTGACTTTATTACAGTAAATCTACTACATTCAGAACAATAATTTAATGACCTCACATGAACAGTTTTGAAATGAAAATCAGATGTGAATCGGTGCTTTCCATGTTTGAATCCCAATCTGAGTGGAGGGTTTATTTTCTCGCTGTGTCCATGTGGGTTTCCCTTCACAGTTCAAAAACATGAATTTAAGGAAAAATTGAGTGTTCTAAATTGCCCCATAGAGTATGTGAGTGAGTGTGGCCTGTGATAGATTGGCGCCCTCTCCTGCCCAGCACCTGAAATGTTCTAAAATGGATGAGCAAGGGGAACCTCCGCCATAACCCTAGTGAAGGATTAAGCAGAAGATAATGAATGAATTCTTAAAATATGATGGGGGGAGGGAAAAAAACTTTTTGGGTGCTGGGCAAATACACCCAGGACAGGACACTCACTCACTCACTCACACATTTATGGGGAAATTTAGCATTTAATTAATCTTGAATCCATGTTTTCAGCCTGTGGAAGGAAACCCACATGGACACGGACAGATTGCGATTTCGAAGCTGGATCCCCAGCACTGAGAGACGAACGTGTTAACCACTAAGCCATGTTATTTATGGGATACCATGTTAAGTTGTATCACTAATTAACTGATTTGCTTACTCTGCAGCGACCAGCATCACCTGCATCATCAGTGAAGATTGTGTGCTTCCCTGCACTTCTGAGTACCATGACATCATCCACTGGTACAATGGTCAAAGGGTTGTGCATTCATTCTATGAGCAAAAAGATCAAGTGGGTTACCAAGATGCAGACTACAAAGGAAGAACCTCTTTGTTCTCTGAGCAGATCCCAAGAGGAAACATATCTATGCTCTTAAAACAAGTCAGAGTTAATGATAAAGGAACATACAAGTGCTACACAGCCAACCTGAATAAAAACAATGAGACCTTCATCACTCTAAATGTGAGAGGTATGAAGTGATTGCATAAAAATATTCTCATAAAAACTTTTTACACATAATCATTAATAATTCATTGATTCATTATCTTCCCCTTAATCCTCTATTGGGGACGTGGGGGGTTCCCCATGCTCATCCAGAGGAGAACGTTTAGGGGGCTGGGCAGATACAACCAGGACAGTGTCCCAATCTATTCCTGGGCACACACTCACTCACACAAACACACTCTATATGGGGCAATTTTGAATCCATGTTTTTGGACTGTGGGAGGAAACTGGAGAACCCGGAGGAAACCCACATGAAGTGAGTAATGGAGTGACATGACTTCACTTGGGTGGTTGAAGACGAGTCGGGCTGCAGAGTTTTGAATTAGTTGTAGAGGACTGATTGTGGAAGCTGGGATACCGGCAAACAACGCATTACAATAATCAAGCCGGGATAGGACTAGGGCTTGAACAAGCAGTTGGGTAGCATGTTCAGGCAAAAAGGGTCTGAACTAACAGCTGTGTAGCATGTACAGTCAATAAAGGTTTGATCTTCCTGATGTTGTACAGAAGGAATCTGCAGGAGCCCGTTTTAGTGACCTAAAAATAGTTTCCAGAGATTTTAAGATGTGAGTCAATTACGAAACCAAGTTTACGGCCCGATTCTGTAAATGTAAATGACTGTATCGAGGAAAAAATGGATTTATTAGGAAACCACATGGAGAATTGTGTTTAAAGCTGTATTATTTCAGGAAATAATGTCAGAAAGTCAAATCCATTCTGGATTTGGGGGGGGGGGTCCCTATGCCCATCAAGGTAAGAACATCACGGTCCCAGGACAGGGTGGGCATGCACTCACACACACAAACACACTCTATATGGGGCAATTTGACATTGATCCATGTTTTTGGACTGTGGAAGGAACCCGGAGAACCCCGAGGAAACCCACACGGACACGGGGAGAACATGGAAACTCCACCCAGATTGGGATTCGAATCAGGAATCCCTAGTGCTGAGAGGAGAACATGCTAACCACTAAGCCACCATGCTACATGAATGTCAAATTGAATAATTCTTTCATTTTATTACTTTGTTTCTGATAAAGCACCAATAAAACAGGTGGATATTAAACTGATTGATGACACAGTTACCTGCACCACAAAGAACGTTTATCCAAAACCAGACATCACTTGGTACATCGATAACCAGCCAATGTATTCAGAAAATGTTCAAATATTAAAAGATGAACAGGGTCTGTTCACACTGCAGAGCAATTTCACTCTTGAACCGACTCAAAACAACCTCACATACAGCTGCATCATCACCTTAAAAGACCAGAGTGAAAGATACACAGCCAGTCTGAGAGCAGGTGAGCTTTGTTCAGTCACTAAATTCAATAGACAGAATAATTCCTAATATGACAAATATGATCAATAACATTCCATTTTCTTTTAGTTCCAGATATTGTTACCATTTCTTCTGGAAATGAAGCTTCTATCAGTTGTCCTTTCCTCCAAAACAGCAAAGAAACATTTAATATTTCATTAAGCTTTAAGGATTCCACTACGGATCCGATCTACATCAACCTGGTGTCACAAAACCAATACCCCTCCAAACCGTGGAGGGACATAAATGTCCAGCTAACTTCTAAAGGAAAACTGAAACTGGATCTTGCAAAACATGAGGGGATTTATACCTGTGAGATGACAACAGCTCAATATAAACGTTCTATACGGACCTTACTGCAAATCCAAGCAGGTAATACATTTAGAATTAATCAGTAAATTAATCGTCATTTTAGCAATTTTATTGACTTTTTTTGTATGTGTGTGTAGGTCAAAGCAATGACTCTGTTCTATATATTATAATTGGTGTTGTCAGCATCATAACTTTAATTATAGCAGCTGTCTTTCTTATAAGAGTTTGCAAAAAGGTAAGATTTAAATAGTGATACAGTGCGGATAAAATATTCGTTTTTGTAATTGTATTTTCTGCTAATCTAAAATATTCATAATTAAAGATTTTGATTAGAAGTGTTAGACATTGATTTTATTGTAAATCTCTTTACAGAAACCAAAAGAAGCCAAAAAGGAAAATGGAAAGAGTCATGAAATCGATGCTTTAAACATTAAAAGGCTCATTAAAACACAGGATATCATATCACGTATGCCGCGCAAAAATCTTTTTAATGAATTTATGTATGTAGCTACTTGAAGATACGAGAGGAAACAAGACGACGTGCTGATACAGTGGTAAAGATAAATGTCACATCATCGAAATGTAAATGTTAAATTGCTGGGTATAACTTAAGGTTATATTTAAAAACTTTGATCAGATCAGAACTTTAATGGAATCTTTTATACAAGTGAAAAAAACACTAAAACAGGGGTGCACAAAACGTCGATCGTAATCGACCGGTCGATCAGCAGGGGTGTCGGGAAGATCACGATGGAGGTTTGAAAAAAAAAAAGTGCTAATCACGTATCAGCGCTTTTTTACAGCACAGTACTGGAAGCACAGAGCGGCACGGTGGCTTAGTGGTTAACACGTTCTCCTCTCAGCGCTAGGGATTCCCAGTTCAAATCCAAATCTGGGTGGAGTTTCCATGTTCTCCCCGTGTCTGCGTGGGTTTCCACCGGGTTCTCCGGTTTCCTCCCACAGTATAAAAACTTGAATTATCCAAATTGCCCCATATACTGTGAGTGTGTCTGTGTGAGTGAGTGTGTGCCCAGCGATAGATTGGCGCCCTGTCCTGGGTCTATCTGCCCAGCGCCCGAGTTGGTTCTCCCCTGGATGGGCATGGAGAACCCCCTTGCGACCATAATAGAGGATAAAGCGGGAGATAATGAATGAATGAGTAGCACTTATACACATGCGCACACATTTTAACACACACAATGTGAGTCATTCTGAATCGTGATCTCTATCCCTGAGTAGAGCAGTCTGTCCCCCCCCACCCGTCTCTCTCGCTGTTCCCAAAACCAGCATGTGGTCACGCCACTGCCTCGTTAATCATTTACATTAGATAGTTTCTGTTTGTGTTGTGTTGTGCACTTTATTTGACTGACAAGACGAGTGAAGGACTTTGCCCCCAAAAGAACTAAAATTCCACTTTCATTTAGAGTGGGGAGGATGAATATTTTTTTACAATGTCAAACACAAAATGCATTTACTTGATTTGCCAAGTAACCATTCCCACATTGGTAACTTCAGTGGACCTGGGATTTCAACCGCCAACCTTCAGATTGATAACCCAACGCTCTAACCACTGAGCTACCGCGCCCTCTCATACTCATATTAAATTGTTTTTTAATCTGTACACAGTACAGTTGGCTTATCTCTTATCTCTTCTTCACGCCTCTAACTTCACACAGAAGTGGTGGCTGGTGTTTCCATTCTCCTGATCTGCCTTCCAGCCCCCGCCTCCCGTTTACAGGTTCTGCCCAATTACCCCCCTGCCAATGATGTTTGTATATTAGAGCTATACATAAAGTCTAAACTGCAGTGTGTGTGTATATATATATATATAGCCACCGTGCCGCCTAAATATATATATATATATATATATATATATATATATATATATATATAGGTGGCACGGTGGCTTAGTGGTTAGCACGTTCTCCTCTCAGCACTACGGATTCCCGGTTCGAATCCCAATCTGGGTGGAGTTTCCATGTTCTGCCCGTGTCCGCGTGGGTTTCTTCCCACAGTCCAAAAACATGGATCAAGTCAATTAAGTTCTCCAAATTGCCCCATATAGAGTGTGTCTGTGTGTGTGTGTGTGCCCAGCGATGGATTGGCGCCCTGTCCTGGGTGTATTTGCCCAGCGCCCAAAATTTTCTCCCCTGGATGGGCATGGGGAACCCCACCGCGACCCTAATATAGGATAAAGCGGAAGATAATGAATGAATGAACAAATAAGTCTTGTAAAGCTGTAAAACTTTGTTATCATGAACTATGAACAGAGGTCCTATTTGTTCTAAATTGCGAAACACTTATCATCTTTAAAAACAAAAGTGCAATTGTCTAAATTCTCTGACGTTTGCGTTGAGTATGGTGCCGTTCACGCGACTTTATTACAGTAAATGAATTACAGTCACCACAATAATTTAATGACCTTTCATGGACAGTTTTGATATGAAAATCGGATGTGACTCGGTGCCCTACCTTGCCTCAACTTAAAGGCTGCATTCCAGATCATATCTTATATTTTACTTATATACTTATATTTCAGTATCTTTAGAACTCTTACCAGTTTATATTTACTCTTATAAGTTTATGTTAAATATCTTTAAAAAATAAAAATAATGTCTGTAAAGTTAAAGTTTTCAAATGAAATGAATGCAAGGGGAGGACGA
The DNA here is from genome assembly GCA_019802505.1 of Corydoras sp. C115. Classification (NCBI taxonomy): domain Eukaryota; kingdom Metazoa; phylum Chordata; class Actinopteri; order Siluriformes; family Callichthyidae; genus Corydoras; species Corydoras sp. C115. The sequence continues at coordinate 2,208,081 of JAFMOC010000066.1, read as the reverse complement.
CACAGTGGCTTAGTGGCGAGCACGTTCGCCTCTCAGCACTGGGGATCCAGGTTCGAATCCCAATCTGGGTGGAGGGTTCATGTTCTAAATGAATGAAATTGTGATGTTAGATACATAATGTTATACAAAATGTTAGATATAGCATGGGGAACCCCCCCGTGACCCTACTAGAGGATAAAGGGGATGATAATGGATGGATGGATGGGTTAAAGACCGATTCTGTAAATGTAAACGTCTGTATCTGGGGAAATATTGATTAATCTTGAAACCACATGCAGAATTGTGTTTAAAGCTGTATTGTTTCAGGAAATAATGTCAGAATGTCAAATCCAATTAATTATTCTTTCATTTTATTCTTTTGTTTCTGATAAAGCGCCAATAAAAGAGGTGGATATTAAAGTGAATGATGACACAGTTACCTGCACCACAGAGAACGTTTATCCAAAACCAGAGATCACTTGGTACATCGATAACCAGCCAATGTATTCAGAAAATGTTAGCGTAACAGAAGATGAACAGGGTCTGTTCACACTGCAGAGCAATTTCACATTTGATCCAACTCAAAACAACCTCACATGCAGCTGCATCATCACCTTAAAAGACCAGACTGAATACACAGCCAGTCTGAGACCAGGTGAGCTTTGTTTAGTCACTAAATTCAATAGACAGAATAATTCCTAACATGACGTGCGCACATATTATGTCAATAATATTTCAATTACATTAAATTTTCTTTTAGTTCCAGATATTGTTACCATTTCTTCTGGAAATGAAGCTTCTATCAGTTGTCCTGTCCTCCAAAATAGCAATGAAACATTTAACATTTCATTAGGCTTTAAGGATTCCGCTACGGATCCAATCTACATCAACCAGGTGTCACAAAACCAATACCCCTCCAAAATGTGGAGGAACGTAAATGTCCAGCTTACTTCTAAAGGAAAAATGAACCTGGATCTTGCAAAACAAGAGGGGATTTATACCTGTGAGATGACGACAGCTCAATCTAAACGATGTTTACTGACCTTTCTGCAAATCAACATAGGTAATACATTTAGAATTAGTCATTAAATTAATCTAGTCATTTAAGCATTACTATTGAATGTTTTTTTTGTGTGTGTGTGTGCGCAGGTCAAAGCACTAACTCTGTTCTTTGGATTGTAATTGGCGTCGTCATCGGCTTCACAAGTGTAATTATAGCAGCCGTCTTTATTAAAGGGGTATGTACATTTGATAAGATTTAAATAGTGATACAGGGCTAATATAAAAAAATAAAGTTATTTTTATTGTATTTTCTAAAATATTAAAGTCAAAAATTTAGTTTGTAGTTAAAGATTTTTTTTGAGAAGTGATGGATATTAAATTTGTTTTGACCTGAATCTCTTTACAGGGAGGAAACATCATCGCCATATTCATAAAGTGTGGAAAATGAAAATGTTAAAATGTGGGGTATAACTTAAGCTGATATTTAAAAACTTTGATCAGATCAGAACTTTAATGGAACTTGTTTGAACATTATTTCTCTTAAAATCACAAAGTGTCTTCAGAATTAACCACCTGATGAGCGCAGCTTTTTAAAGTCCATTTTATGATTATTTTATTAATTTTATTAAGTACAGAGTAATGCTGAAATCTGTATTTAAGGATTTTGCAATGAAATGTATTTAAAGTCTGTATTATTATTGTTTTGTGGGCTGTTTAAAGCAGGTTATTCAATGGAAATAAATCTAAATAAAATCTTAATCCTCTACTTAAGTCATGTGGGTCACATGGGGGGCAAGTTCCCCATGACCATCCATGGGAAAGTTTTGCCTGCATGGCAGATACACCCCCGACATTTATCCCCGCGTATTTATCACTGTGCACAGACACTCACACCCTCTCACTCACTCACACATACACACACACACACACACACACTCCCTCACTCACACAGACACACACACTTCCTCACACACAGACCCTCCCTCACTCAATCCCTTACTCACTATCACTCACTAAATGGGGCAATTTAGAGAATTAAGTTTCCCTTGAACCCATGTTTTTCGAAATGTGGGAGGAAACTGGAGAACCCGGAGGAAATCCATGCAGACACAGGGAGAACATGGAAACTCGACCCGGATTGGGATTGGAACCTGCGCTGAAAGGCAAAATGTTCTAACCACTAGGCCACCGTGCCGTCATGGTAAATACACGCCGCCAGTCGAATACACACTTATACATTTAATTTTTGATTATAAATCATGTTTATAAAACTAAACTTTCATACAAAATATAACTGTTTTACTGTTTTTTTTTTTTTGTAAACATTCATGAAGACGTGATGACGGCAGTTAATGGGTGACAGAGGCAAAAAGCAGATTAGGTCAACTGAAACACCTGCCCCCTCTCAATGTAATTCCCTCTGTGAAGTAAGAATAGTGGAAATGGCAACCAAGAGACAAAACAGGCAGAAATGAACTCATACTCATATTCAATAGATTTTTTAGTCTCTAAACACACACACAGTACAGTTGACTTATCTCTCTCTAGTCTCGAGGTTTCCCGTCTCCTTTTTCACGCCTCTAACTTCACACAGAAGTGAAGGCTGGTGTTTCCATGAAGTGAAGGCTGGTGTTTCACCTGATCTGCCTTCCAGCCCCTGCCTCCCATATACAGGTTCTGCCCGATTACCCCCTGCTGCCACAATGATGTTGTTTGTATATTATACATAAAGTCTGAACTGCATATATATTTTATCTTAAACTATTACTGTCTTTTAAATGCCTGTTTTTTTATTTGGTAAATGTTATTGTAAATAAAGTCACTGATTTACATTGTTTATAGATGATGTTGTTTTGCTTATTTGTTTATTAGACATTATTAATATAAAAAGATGATGTGAATGTATAAATCTACTGACAGTAAACATGAATAAAGCAGCTGATCTGTTCAGAGACACAAAGTCCATTTAAAAGCTCCTATAATGTGGACCTTACTTTATGAAGAGAGATGGAGTCATGCTGAATACCAGCACACACACACACACACACACACACACACACACACACACACACACACACACAAATGTTTCTGCACATACACATATACCGTATGCACACACACACACACACACACACACACACACACACACTCAAACCAAAACACCCACACACACATACACATTAAAGCACACACAAAAACACACACATACCAAAACAAACACACACCAATACACACACACACACACACACACACACACACACACACACACAAAAACCAAAACACCCACCCACCCACCCCCACACACACACACACACAACCAAAACACCCACCCACCCACCCCCACACACACACACACACACAAACCAAAACACACACACCCACACACACAAAGCAAACACAAAGCAAAAGACACACACACACACACACACACCAAAGCGCACAAACACACAAACACACACACAGACATTTTTGTTGTTTTATAAATGTTCTTCAAAACGATTGCTGTGGTCACCAATGGTGGTCTGGATCCTCTCTGTGTAGTTTGCATGTTCTCTCATTTTTGTGAAACTCATTTTTTATAGTTTATAGCAATACAAGATGGGTGACGTCAACAAACATCTTTTTTTTCTCAGCCAAAACATTTTCTCTCTTTATTTTTGGCATAGACTAACAATTATGTAGATTTAGTGCCAAGACACAATAAGAAAACGTTAAAATAACAAAGAAATGTGTTACCTGAACAGATTAATTGTCTGGTTACGTCGAATATCTCGAATTCTTCCGTCTCTTACTGTAACTAAGCTGTAAAACCTGCCAAGATTCACTGAGAAAGAAAGCAAATCAAGGGTAGTTCACCATGTGCCCTTGAGCTTTAATTCCAGCTTGTCAACAACATCTCATGTTGTTCATAATTTGACTTATTATCTGCTGAGACATGGCATCCCAGTCTTCTTGAAGAACAGCCCTCAGGTCATTGAGGTTCTGGGTTCCAGCGTTTCGAGCCTCTATAAGGCGACTCAGCTGATCCCACAGGTTTTCAATGGGATTCAGGTCTGGAGAAAGTGCAGGCCATTCCATTTGAGGTACACCAGTCTGCAACAGCCGTTCCCTGATCATGTGACCTCAATGAGCTGGAGCATTGTCGTCCATCAAGATGAAATCAGGCCTGTGTTCTTCATGTTGGGGCACAATCACTGGATTAATGATGTTATTCAGGTCGTATGGGTGTGTCACTGTACCATTCACAAAGTGTAGGGCAGTCTGGTACCCACACCTGCCCTACACTAACATCACCGCAACCAAAAGCTCATCAGGTGACAACAGTGGCTGATGCATAGCACGCAGACCACGCTGATGTAAACGAATGGTCTGATGCGACGCTCGCGTGTATCTCACCTCCATAAAACGTGCCTGGTGTTCAGTGGCATCCAGTTTCTACAAGATGGGTGTATATTCAGTGCCTAGACACAATAACAAAAGGTTAAAAAAATAAAAGGAAGTAGAAGTATATGTTCTTGGAACAGGTTAATTGCCTGGTTACGTCGGTGATGCAGATTCCCTCCCTCCCCTTTATATACTTTAAAACTGGCAACGTTTTAGTGAGAAAGAAAGCAAATCACTTCATCATCCACAGAGAGGACTATGAAGCAAGTGTCCAGGATTGTAGTGATGCTGTGGTCTATAACGTCCATTGTGGGGAAAAGTGAGTAAAAGGTTTTTAATTCAGTTAAAGTTCAGACTCGAGACGACATTTTGTTTTTAAATTGGTTTAGTGAACACTGTCAGCTACTCATCCACTATTTAATGACACCATGTTCATGCTAAATAGATTTATTATGGTTATTGTATTAAAAATGATCTGTCACTACAGCTTAATTTGAATTGAGATATTTAATAATGCTGGAAGTGTAATGCTTGATGTCTGATCTATAATTAACAAAACTAAAACAGCTGTCAACCTTTGTTATTATAACTAAGAAACAGAAATCCATTCATTATCTTCCGCTTTATCCAGTACTACGTTTGCAGAGGGGTTCCCCATGCCCATCCAGGGGAGAACGTTTTGGGCGCTGGGCAGATACACCCAGAACAGTCAATCTATCACTAAGAATTCAATTGGTTTGATCCATGTTTCTGGACCGTGGGAGGAAACCGGAGAACCCAGAGGAAACCCAAGTAGACGGGGAGAACATGGAAACTCCACCCGGATGGGGATTCGAACCGGGAATCCCTAGTACTGAGAGGCGAACGTGCTAAACCACTAAGCCACCATACCGCCCGGGCCCGGATCAGCCTCCGGCAAATAAACAGGATTTTAATAAAGAGGCAGTTTTAAGTTGACGGCGTGTAACAGTTACGAGGAAAGCAAACCCTCACAAACACGGGGAGAACATGGAAACTCCCCAGCGCTGAGAGGCGAACGTGCTAACCACAAAACCACCGCGGCGCCAGATGAGAACTCCAATTTGTTCCAATTTGTGAAACATTTATCTTCTTTAACATCGAAAGTGATATTGTCTAAAATCTCTGACGTTTGAGTGAAGTGAGCATCGTGCCGTTCACGTGACTTTATTACAGTAAATGAACTACAGTCAGCACAATAATTCAATGACCTCACATATAAAAAAAATATACACAAATAAAAATCGTTGATGTGATGAGAATCAGTGCCCTAACTTGCCTCAACTTGAAAAGCTGCATTCCAGATCATATTTTACCTTTTATACTTTCAGTATCTTTAGAACATGTTTAGTATGTTCGCCTCTCAGCACTGGGGAGCTTCCAGTTTCGAATCCCATTCTGGGTGGAGGGTTAATTTTCTGCCTGTGTCCACATGGGTTTCCTTTCACAGTTCAAAAACATGGATTCAATTTGCCCCAAACTAATTTGAAAACAAGGGAATTACTTGTTTTTTATATATATATATATATATATATATATATATATATATATATATATATATATATATATATATATATATATATATATATAGGGTCAAGCCAGAAATTATTCAAACCCCTGGCAAACTTACTTTTATTCAACCAGCTATTTTATTTTTGACCAGAAACCACACAGGCATCTCCCAGGAGATAATACGATGATGTACAAGAGGCATCGTTGTGGTAAAAAATATTTCTCAGCTTTTATTCACATTTGAACAAAAGGAAAAGCCTTTATTAATAATTAATAATTAAAAGCCTTCTTAAAAATTTATAGAAAAGCCTTTATTAACTATTACAGCAATCAAACGCTTCCTGTAATTGCTGACTAGCTTTTTGCAGAAGGCTGAGTAACACGAATCAACGCAAAGGTGAAGACTGAAACGGAAGATTAATATGAGGAGAAAACGGGAAAACCCAATTAAGAAAAGCGGAAACGGAAAAGAACTTAGAACTCAGGTGATAGGGGGCGGTCCTGAGTCTGCGAAGGGCAATCCCCAGGATCGCCCACAGAGGGCACCAATGTCACTCACACACAATATGCTAAGTTAAAAAAAATAAATAAATAAATATATATATATATATATATATATAAATATGGCACAGTACGTATAAAATTGAAAAACTGTTTTTAACTTAGATTTAAAGTGATGATAGTGCATCTATGGGCAACTAATGCAGTGCAGAGTTTAAAATTCTGTTTGCATTATGAAAGTGTTGTAGGTGAGATTTGTGTCCATTTAGTTCTGGTTCAGAGACAGAATCACCAACTCTTCCTCATCTTCTCTGTGTTCTACACAGTGAACAAACAGGTCACAGTACCAAATAAACCTTTTGTTTATTTCTGCATTGTGCTGTAGTTGGTGGACTAGATGACAAGAATATTTTTTCAGTTTTAATACTGGCACAAATGCAGAAAAGGATGCCCTGAATAACATTTTTTCACATATAGTTTTATATATTATTTTATATATATTTTATATATATTTTTTATATATTTTGAAATTATTTGGATACAATTTGTTAAACATGTAAAGATGTGTGACCTAAACCTCCTGCAGGCTTTGTATTGATCCCCTGGGTGAATACTTGGTCCAGTCAACCTTAGCCTCAATAACAGCTGAACTTTTTTTTTTTAATTCACCCTCCACCCTGAATTTTTTTGACTGCTTTTTATATTTTATTAATTAATTCATTAATTCATTATCTTCCACTTAATCCACTACTAGGGTCATTGGGGGGGGGTTCCCCATGCCTATCCAGGTTATTTCAGGCGCTGGGCAAATAACCACTAAGCCATGTTATATTTATGGGATACGAAGTTAAGTTCCATCCATCCATTATCTTCCGCTTTATCCTCTATTAGGGTCGCGGGGGGGTTCCCCATGTCCATCCAGGGGAGAACGTTTCGGGCGCAGGGCAGATACACCCAGGACAGGACACCAATCTATCGCTGGGCACACACTCACTCAAACACACTTTATATGGGGCAATTAGGAGAACTCAATTGACTTGATCCATGTTTTTGGACTGTGGGAGGAAACCGGAGAACCCGGAGGAAAACCACGCGGACACGGGGAGAACATGGAAACTCCACCCAGATTGGGATTCGAACCGGCAATCCCTAGCGCTGAGAGGAGAACGTGCTAACCACTAAGCCATGTTATATTTATAGGACATCATGTTAAGTTGTATCACTAATTAACTGATTTGCTTAATCTACAGCGACCAACATCACCTGCATCATCAGTGAAGATTGTGTGCTTCCCTGCACTTCTGAGAACCATGACATCATCCACTGGTACAATGGTCAAAGGGTTGTGCATTCATACTATGAGCAAAAAGATCAACTGGACCACCAAGACGCAAACTACAAAGGAAGAACCTCTTTGTTCTCTGAGCAGATCCCAAGAGGAAATGTATCTCTGCTTCTAAACCAAGTCAGAGTTAACGATAAAGGAACATACAAGTGCTACACAGCCAACCTGAATAAAAACAATGAGACCTTCATCACTCTAAATGTGACCGGTATGAAGTGATTGCATAACATTTTTCTTCAGTTCGAATTCGCAGTTCGAATCCCCATCTGGGTGGAGTTTCCTCGTGTCCACATGGGTTTCCTCCCACAGTCCAAAAAACATGGATCAAGTCAATTTAATTCACCAAATTGCCCCATATAGAGTGTGTTTGTGTGAGTGAGTGTGTGCCCAGCGATAGATTGGTGTCCTGTCCTGGGTGTATCTACCCAGCGCCCGAAACGTTCTCCCCTGGATGGGCATGGGGAACCCCCCCCCGCGACCCTAATAGAGGATAAAGCGGAAGATAATGGATGAATGGATTTAAACACTAATTTAACATAATTCAACGAAGTTAAAATGGAAAACACGTTCTCCATCACTGTCATTATCCAGTTAACCAAAAACAGCATGAAGTGTTCTGAAAATTTCTCCTACCGTCACATATGCTAGCACATTTTTATAGTGATATCTGTCGGATTGTCCTACAATATCGAAACCGAGAATTAAATCCTAAGAAAAATACAGTTTTGTAATTTTGTTTATCTGACGTCATAATATGAGACTTAAACCTTTAAAACTGCTGGTAGGATGTTTTTATAGGTCCAATTATGTTATATTAAGAGACATAATCTCTATCAAGGTGGCTTAGTGAATAATTCTTTCATTTTATTATTTTGTTTCTGATAAAGCGCCAATAAAACAGGTGGATATTGAAGTGAATGATGACACAGTTACCTGCACCACAGAGAACGTTTATCCAAAACCAGAGATCACTTGGTACATCGATAACCAGCCAATGTATTCAGAAAATGTTAGCGTAACAGAAGATGAACAGGGTCTGTTCACACTGCAGAGCAATTTCACACTTGATCCAACTCAAAACAACCTCACATGCAGCTGCATCATCACCTTAAAAGACCAGACTGAATACACAGCCAGTCTGAGACCAGGTGAGCTTTGTTCAGTCACTAAATTCAATAGACAGAATAATTCCTAATATGACAAATATGATCAATAACATTCCATTTTCTTTCAGTTCCAGAAAATGTTACCATTTCTTCTGGAAATGAAGCTTCTATCAGTTGTCCTTTCCTCCAAAATAGCAATGAAACATTTAATATTTCATTAGGCTTTAAGGATTCCACTATGGATCTGATCTACATCAACCAGGTGTCACAAAACCAATACCCCTCCAAACCGTGGAGGGACATAAATGTACAGCTTACTGCTAAAGGAAAAATGAAACTGGATCTTGCAAAACAAGAGGGGATTTATACCTGTGAGAGGGAAACAGCTCGATCTAAACGTTCTTTGGAGACCTCTCTGCAAATCAACCTAAGTAATAAATTTAGAATTAAGTCAGTTAATTAATCTAGTCATTTTAGCAATTTTATTGAATTGTGTGTGTGTGTGTGTGTGTGTGTGTGTAGGTCAAATCACTAACTCTACTACTGGGATTGTAATTGGCGTCATCATCGGCATCGTTATCATAGGCTCAATTGGAGCAGCTGTCTGTCTTAAAGGGGTATGTAAATTTGATGAGATTTAAATAGTGAAAGAGGGCAGATATCAAACATGAAAGTTATTTTTGATTGTATTTTCTAAAATATTAAAAGTCAAAACTTTTGTTTGTAGTTAAAGATTTTTTTATGAGAAGTGATGGATATTAAATTTTTGTTTTTTTTTTATCTGAATCTTTTTACAGGGAGGAATCAGCAACATCGCCTTCACTTTGTGTGATGTATCTTTTTAATGTATTAATGTATTTACGCGGCTAAAAAAGAAAGCATGAAGACAAAGTTCATATGAATTTTGAAATGGAAATGTTAAAATGTGTAAAATATAACTTTAGCTGAGATTTAAAAACTTTGATCAGATCAAAACTTTAATGGAATCTTGTTTGAACATTATTTCATTTAGAGTATCTTTTATTCAAGCAAAAAACACTAAAACCACGAAGTGTCTTCAGAATTAACCACCTGACGAGCGCAGCTTTTTAAAGTCCATTTTATGATTATTTTAGTAATTTTATTAAGTACAGAGCAACAGCTGAAATCTGTTTAAGGATTTTGCAATGAAATGTATTTCCTTGCGTCCGCTAAATGACAAAAAAAAATGTATATCTGTGTTAATGGTTTGTGGGCTGTTTAAAGCAGGTTATTCATAAGTTTCTGGTGTACTTTATGATTAAGCAGAAAATAAATGATTATTAATTAATTTAATTATAAAATCAATTATCTTCCGGGCAGCACGGTGGCTTAGTAGTTAGCACGTTCGCCTCTCAGCAGTGCCCGTGTGGGTTTCCTCCGGGTTCTCCAGTTTCCTCCCACAGTCCAAAAACAGAGTGTGTGCCCAGCGATAGGTTGGCGCCCTATCCTGGTGTATCTGCCCAGCATGGGGAACCCCACCGCAACCCTAATAGAGGATAAAGCGGAAGATGAATGAATGAATTATCTTCCAATTAATCCTCTACGGAGGTAGCTCGGGGTTGGGGGAGTGGGGGGGGGACAGGGTGCCAACTGGGCACACACACACTCACTCACACACAGACACACACCCTTACACAGACACATACACACTCACTCACACATACACACTCACACACTCCCTCATACAGACACACTCACTCACACAGACACACA